>UFQX01000049.1:48981-202388 GCA_900497675.1 Arapaima gigas
TTTTTTTTTATTTTTTTTTTTTTTTTTTTTTTTTTTTTTTTTTTTTTTTTTTTTTTTTTTTGTGCTGAATGTATGCTCTGAACCAATAACAGAGGAGGGGAGTCAGAAATTACCTTTACAGAATTACACCTGTATGTGTGGTTATGCTGTTTATTAGGTCTGTCAATATTGTACACAAATGCCACTTTGCTGAATAATACACTCATTATTGGACAAGTGGTAATTGATAGTAGATTGAATAATTGCGAGCTGTATTCGGTGAGTTAAGAATGGATGCACAGTTTAGAATAAGGATATACAATCCTCAGAAATATTTTTGGGAATAAAATTACCCCAACAATTGAACTTTAACAGTTAGTAGTATTAACAGTGTCAGTTTAATAGTATTTTATGCGACAGAATTTTCTGAAGAATTTGAAAAAAGAGAATTACAAAATAGTGTATGAAGTCCTATTTAAATCTTTGAATTTGATTAGTAACTTAGTACAATTCAGCAACAGCTATAATGTGGGTAGTACTGATGTACCATATACATTAATTTTTCATTTAAATAGGTATGTTTGATATTCCAGGATTTTGTAATATTTGAGCCAAGCATTCAGCTTTTGGCTTCAAATACAATAATAATGGATGGCAGGAAGGTTTCTCTTCTCCCTTGATTCCTGCTAGCTATTAGCAGTTATCCTGCTAACTGTTAGCTAGCTAACAGTTAAACAGTGCTCTTGCAGTTAGTGACATTTTTTTTAATTTGTGCACTAATGGGAATTCCAACTTCCTCCTTTTTATTTTCTCATTGTCCCGCTTCTGTATCCTCCTTATTGTTTTGTTAAAAGATTTATTGCTACTAAAAGGTGTAAAGACATCTCACTGTAGTTAAAATTCAATGTGAATGAATTCTGTTCCATAATAAAATGCAATGTTTCTGCATTTTTAAATGTTTTTCCTATCAGTGTTAAATTCTGAATGAAGAGATGTCTGAATCAGGAGTATATCAAATCCATTGTGGCATGCTTTGAACAGCCTTGTTTTTCACACCTTCAGATACCATCTTGTGAAGCTCCTAGAGAAGTTTGGGAAGGTGAAGCAGTTTGACTTCCTCTTCCACAAGTCTGGCCCCCTGGAAGGGCAACCCCGGGGTTACTGTTTTGTCAACTTTCAGACTAAAGAGGCAAGCCTGCACTTGTAATCTTTTTACAAGAAATGACTATTGATCTCATAATCAAAATGCTAGTGAGTAGTAAATTAAATTATCTACTGTACAATAGGTTGTGCATAATCTGTTTTTTTCAGAAATATGGGATCAGTGGTGCCAAAGAAGCATTTTTTTTGACATTGAATTAGGGCTGTGTTTATTAAAGCATTGTTCCTTTTAAGAAGTCAGTAATTTGTTTTGCTGACACTGCTGCCGTAATGTTCCTCTTGTCCTTAATGCATCAGTGCTAAAAAAAGATGTTATGAATTTTAGCCAGTTGTTAACATGGTTAAATAGTTTAAGGATTATTATATTAAGGAAGATGTATTCTCATAGCTTTTATGTCTGTTGTTTTTTTTAGTATCCACTTTAAATCTGTTTTACATGTAGTGCTCACATTACTGTAATTGTTGTACTAATATGACATGTTACCACTGGCACTTTGTTCTGTAATATGGCATGTTTTTCTGTTTGTAAAGAGTCTAAGTTAAATCAAGAGGAATACATATCTTTTTTTTTTTTTTTTTTTTTGTATTGATGGTGATCTTGCAGTTTTCATGATATTGATAATATTTCTGGCAATGCTCTTAGGAGGCTGAACGGGCCATCCAGTGCCTCAACGGGAAGCTGGCCCTATCCAAAAAGTTGGTGGTCCGCTGGGCCCATGCGCAGGTAAAGGTAAATGTCCCTCAGGGCTCTTGGTGTGGGCAAGCACACACCTGAAGGTGAACATCTCACCAGGCCAACTCCTGTAAGACTTGTACTGACCTGGTGTGGCAGTGTTTACAGGAAAGGTGTCATTCTTGACTGCAGCTTGGAAAACCTCATACACTGTGGCAAATGTTTATTCAAATTCGAGGATCAAAGTCCTTTGTGAGTTTGACAAAGAAGTTCAATATTGGGTTTTTTGTATATACTGTGATTTCTTGTAGGAGGAAACTAACCCTTGGAAACTAATCCGCTACATGGATTTCTGCTGTCCTGTATGACCCACACTTATTGATGCAATCAGTGAGAATTCAGAACCTCTGTAGTATTTATGTATAGACAGAGTAGCACTCATCAGTTCAGAAAAAGTTGGTGAGAGTGAGAACTGTTGAACAGTAGCAAACGGGGCTCTAAGAATAGGCTGCGGTGTGGAGTGAGGAAATCCTGTACTGGTTGTGTTGAGCTCTGCCCCCCATGGGGAGTGGGGCAAGGGGCTCAGGTCAAGGTTAACTGCACAGACTTGTTGACAACAATGTGTGGCAGCTGAATCTGGTTTCAGCCTCCACGATTTACAACCTCATAACTCGCCAATGTCTTACTGGTGAGTAGTGTCTGTGTTGGCTTGATCTGCATGTGTGTTCAGTGTTTGTCAAAGCACTACAGTATATACTGTGATTGTGCATAGTTATCTGCATTAAGTATTTGTGAAACATTAACAATACTTACCTTGCAAATGAACATTCTGTTACATTATATTAAGTCTCTTCTTGCCGTGCCAATATCTAAGAAACTCCACAAGCCAATCATTACGTATTCATCAAACGTTTCTGGCTTTTTAATACTCTTTATTTGTATAGATGATAAGATGTGGCAGTTAGTTTTGCAGTTTATCTGTTTATGTAAATGAGGGTATATTCTGAAGTAACAGAAGTAATAGATCTTGCAGTGGAACAACTATACAGTGTGTTTCCTGGGTTTTGAACTTTAAACCCTTGTGGTTACACGTTCCTTTTCTTGATCTCATTACTGTCACTTTATATTCTTTGCATTTTTTCTGACCGAAAATTCTCTCTTGAAATCTAAAGACAAGAAATGATTGATTCATTTATTATTGGAAACACAAATCTCATATGAACCTTGTAACTAGGTGACATCAGCAAAGGTATTAGGACACTAACTTGGTTAAAAAAAAAAACTACATAAAGAATTTCCAAATTTTTATTTGACTTATGTATTAATCCTTCATTGTTCAGCATTCCACAAATATACATGAGTTTAGATTATGGTTTAAAGTTTTAATAAATAAAGTAATGTAAAACAGGTAGGGCAGCAGATGGTATAGGGGTTAGGGCTACCAGCTTGCACCCAGTGGGCCAAAACTTGAATCTACTTAGGAGATTAAACTAAGTTGCTTTGGAGAAAAGCGTCAGCTTAATTAATAATTAAATAATTTTAATTCTTCTGGTATATTTCAGGGTTTACTTAGGCCAAATGTATGCATGATGTATACATGTATTATGCGCTTGGAGGATCAAGATATCACACTAGTCTTAAGTTTTATTGAATGTCTGTAGAGGCATACATATTAGAATAAAGCAGAATTTTTCATTACAGTTGTTTTTCATGGCCATTCAACAATTTGCCTACATGGACCTTTTCTGCATCTCATCAATTTAAAAGGATTATTTGGTTTACATTGTGGCAATTATCTGGCAAATGTATATGATAAAAATGTGATTTTGTTTGTGTTGCCTAGACTTATTTCTATCTTTGTGACTTTGTATGTGGGCAATGCTGCTAACATTGTTGAAGAGATGTCCTCCAGGTGAGCTTTTTCCTGCTGTAGAAATTCTTTAACAGCTTTACAATCTATAGCTAAAAACAAGTAGTACAAGCCAGAGACAACAGTACTTAGGAAACAGGACTCAGGACAGAAGACTGTTTTAGGGAGGGTGACTGGCATCTTGTCTGGAGATTCTGGAATAGAAAATGCCTTAGGAATTACCTCAGCAACTGGTCTTACAGTGACAGGTCTGCTTTTTATTCAGCAAGGTACTTTACCTTTAAAGCTCCAGTAAATATCAAGGTGTGTGTTTAAAAACACCTTTGAGAGGATTAAACTGAGAAAAGAAAAGCTACTGCTGCATGCCAAAGCAATTAGACCTGTGAAATACAGTTAAATGAAGCTGAAATAGTTCTCTGCGACACCTCACATGCCCTGCTTGTCTATCCTTCATAGATGACTCATTTACCTGGTGAATTTGTTTATTTTTTATTCATGTTTATTTGATTTGAATTTCATCAGAGATTCGACAAGTACAGAGGTGACAAGACGTTGCCTGCCAGCCTCGAACCTTCATCGAGTGCAGAGGAGATGCCCACCACCCTGAGGTTAGGACTGCACATCCTGAGTTCTGCATCAGCAACTAATCCCACGTTTGTCTGTGCTCATCTCTTCTGCACCAGAAATCAGTTATTGCAGCTTCCACTTTTCACTGCCTTGCATTAGAACATGTACTGTCAAACACAAGTATATCAACATGGAAACAAAAAATTCATTGATTAGACTGTTGAAATCCTGATTTTGATTGCTTCAAATAAGGCAGCATAGTTGGCTTAGGAAGCGCTGACCTGATGGCAAGCTTTGCTTGATATGATGGTTGCATCCTGCAAAAAAGCACACATTAGGTATTGGTGAAGTAACTAAGACTGAAGTAAATGTTGACCAGGAAAAGTTCATTTGAGCAGCCTGGATTTAATTTTCATTCTTGAGTTGTTCTGCATAGCAACCTGCTGAACTAACATTAATACTGGGCTGACAAAACACGTTAATCAAAATTGTCATAAAACCCATACAGAACAAAACAATATAATTTACATTTCATAACGTGTGATGTGTACAAATCTGTCTGATTTCAGATGCGTTCATTTTTGTTCAATTGTTGCTTGTCTCTTTGAGTCTTTGTGAAGGTAAGTGGCTTAGGAGATGCATGAAAGCAGATACACCTCTGAATGAGTTGTATTTCACTTTTTGTTCTCCTTTTCATGGCTAGCGTGAATGCAAAAATCCGTGCCATCGAGGCAAAGTTGCAGATGATGGAGGAAAATCGTGATGAGGAATACACAGGTCCTTCGCCATATGTTTACAACAAGCCACCTGAGAAGAAGCGCCCAGCACCATACAACAGATACCCCCGCAAATACCGCCGATGACAGTAGTCCTGGCCCGCGTTACCTTTGGCTGTGTGGAAATCCACTGGGGAAACTAAAAAGTGCTACAGTCAAAACAGCCCATTTCTGTCACTAGACTGTAATGTATGATGCGCATGATGCACAAGTCATTGCCTTATACAGTGGTCTGGATGTAGATACACTGGGCTTCATTTTGATGTCAGGCTGCACCTGTTAAATTTTTGACCAGACAGACACTGCAGCAAGTTACTTTTTACGAGTTCAAATGTTTTGCTTTTAATTTTCACATATGTAGATTTTTGAAGAACTTTTTTTTGTCTTAGAATTTTGTATTATTGGCTTCAGAGTGTTTTTAATATAGACATACGGTTATTTGGAATCCCAAAGTATGTTTTCTGTGGCTTTTTTTTTTTTTTTTTTTTTTTTCCTTTGGGGCTTTTGGATTAAAGTCACTTGAATTGTGTGCTAGCAGTATTGTATGTTATTTTTCCTAATATTATTAAAATATGAGATTCCAAAGCCCCTAAGTCTAATTCAGATAATTNGGGGCTTTTGGATTAAAGTCACTTGAATTGTGTGCTAGCAGTATTGTATGTTATTTTTCCTAATATTATTAAAATATGAGATTCCAAAGCCCCTAAGTCTAATTCAGATAATTTTTTTCATATTTGTTTGGACACACTTAGTCATATTCTGTTTAAAAGAAACCAGAGCTCAGGTTCATCCTGTTTCACAAGCAAAATCTTTAGTTTTTGTGAACAAATGGCACTGTTCCATTAAATTTGCAGGAAAATAGATTTTAATTAACAAACATTAATTTCAGTGACTAAGCAATATTTATTTCCTTGTGATTTAAGCAATAAAGCTGGTCAGTGTATTGCAGTTTGATGGACCTGCTGCCACAGAACACTGGTTGCGGTTGTATGTGTTACCCTCCCGCTCTGCTTAATGCACTGGCTGTTTCATCATTTCTTCCTTCTGTCACTTCTCACAAGGAAATTCTAAAACCTAACATGGGAGTTTTTTCTGTTTTAAATAATACTCTTTAAAACCATTGTTTGCAGTGGAAAGAGAGAGAAAATTACCATAACACATTTGTCTTTAATGTAATTTGCAATTCCTGTGTTTTTAAATTACATTTTCTTAATTGTCTTCAGAACATATAAAACTATAAATAAATAAATCCATTTAGATGTCTGAGTCTTCCTTACACACTTCTTTGTGTAAATGTTTGTGAGTTAGGAGTAATAAGGATTTAGATATAACAACTAATTGTATGCTATATGTGAACTTCTTTGTCTTTAGTATCCATGGTTCCAGAAACATTAGTGTGTTCTGCAAATGAGTTATAGGCACAAATGTTTTTTCACTTATTCTGGTAAACTCACCAGAAAAAGTTTACAAAGCATTCACCCTTTAGTATTAGCATATGTGTCCTGTGTAGTATTCCTTTTCTTTAGTAACCTTGTGAACACTCTCTGAGTTTGTCTTCAGAATAGATTGTTATATAAACATAAACTGTAATTTACTTGTATAGTAACTGCTTTAAATGTTTATGAATATGGTTGTTTCCTTTCATTAGATCAAGTATCGAAGAATTCAAAAAAATGCAAGTTAGCCCTGTACATGCAAATTAAAACATGACTGTGACAAACACTGGATTGGACAGATCTAAACTGCTTCGTCCTCCGTTGGTCACTGCAATGAGTTGCAAAAGACTTGAGGCTGCTGTAGCCTTAACATTCTGCATGAAGTTTCTTACAGAGCTGCTGCCAATATTTTTATTTCTTCAACACGTGACAAGCTGCTAGACCCCATGGAATACTTGCCTCTTCTATAGCAGATAAGGTTCTCTTCACTGTACGTTGAGGAAAAAAAAGACAATGTTGAATGACCTGCTTTTTACAAGAGAAAAGCAAGAAATATTAAGGTACTGAACTGACTTTCTATATGGTAAAATATAATTGCAGTATATAAACAACTTTATAAAACTCATTTGAGCTTAAAATGGTTTCTGTCATGTTCCTTCCCTAAGGGCAACTGTTTACAGCTGATTTTCTCCTGCAAGATATATTTACCACTTTTGGATATACTTTAGCTAAGAAAGAAATGTGAAATACATTCCACTTTTTTCTAAGATTTCATTTTCAGTCTTTATCAAAGGTGTACACATGGTAAACCTGGAGCTGTTTACTGTGGACATGGTTGCATCTGATTTATCATACGCAGTCCATCTGGCCATCTGTATCCTAGAATGACAGAGCACTTCCTAAAACATCCATCCTTCATTTATCACGTGTCTTGGTCAAGTTGGTCCAGAGCCTAGCCTGGAGTCACTGGGCTCTAAATGACACCCTGGATGGGAAACCACACACAGTTAGTGACCAATTAACCTGAAACATAGGTCTTTGGGTTGTGGGGGGGAAACCCCTGCAGACACCAGGAGAACCTGCAATCCATACAGCCTGAGATGGATTCAAAACCAGACAATCCAGGTCCTGTGATGCAGCAGTGCTCTCTGCAACGCCACCCTGTTGCCCTCTTCCCAAACCTCGTAAACTGTAAAAATGTATTTGTCATTATTCTGTCTTTACCTTTACCAGTGATTATTCCATAAGCAAAATAGTTTGATCTGTTTATAATACTGAGCAGGCAAATTGGAAAGTGTATTATTCCTCAGCTTCAACCACTCAGCAGAAGTGTACTTTTATAGTTAGTGTGATATATAATCGTGAGTCCCTATTTGAATTATGTGTGAATTTACGCTCACGGTGGCCATTTCTGATCCTTGTTTTCAGATTGCTGTTTTATAATGTAATATTCTTTCTGCCATGAAAAATCTGCTCGTGTTTTGAAGTAACAGTGAAATGTCAGAATAAAACAGGCAGTTTGTTTAACCTTTCGTATCTTGCTTTTAAAGTTACGAAAGGCTTAAATAACCAATTTTATGCACAACAACCATTAACAATATAATCGTCTTAACAAAATACAGCGCGTTATTACTCCAGTTTCTCCATCCATAAAATTCCAGTGTCTTGAACATAATAGCCTAAAAGGTTAACTGGTTCTCATACTGATGGACAAAAACCATCTTAATCTCTTTTCTGCTTAAATATTCTCCCTCTGGTGTCCCACGGGGCAAAACCGGCAATGCTTGGGTCACCACCAAACCGGCTTCACTTAAATTCCCATAGATCCTCATTTCAAAGTTATTTCTGCTACCATACAGTATGGAACCTTCCATTCTCGACTGTGGAAAGATTATCGCTTTTCGTGTTGACGAGTATCACAGAAAATTATCCCACTCGAGATATTAGATATTATGGCTGCATTGATTGTAAAGGATTTTATGATTCCCATAATAATACAATTTGTGCTGGTATTGAGCATCACTCTTTTGTGAGATACTTGGTATACATGTCTTAATCTCCAGGGACCCCCCCCCCCAAAAAAAGAAGGAATTACTGTCACATTCTACTAAATAATCGCAATAGCCCGACGGTCTTTCAAATCAGTGCCTCTCTCACATGCCGCCTATTGTCGCGTGCGGGTTGTTTTGGCGCGACGTTTACGAATCTCTCACCGCCCCTATTTCCGGCCCGGAACATTTCACAATTTTTGACACCCCATCGTGATGCATTGCAAAGTTTTATTGCTCCTTTGGTACAAGCAGCGGATAATGGTCATTTTTGATCACGTTTAATAAAAAGTCCATTTGAAATAGATTGATGAAATGTAACAGTAACAGTAGGTAATAACGTGGTTCGTGTTACAGTGAACGACATTTGCATCAGTGTAATATGACATAAACTATAGGAAACACCAAATTCTCCTGCTGCACATACATTGCACAGCCCTCCACAGTTAATGTTGCTTGTGTCGTTTGAAAGACGACGGACTTCTCAAAATCTGAGACACTGTAGTTTGAAAAATGCATATCAAGTATTTCCCAGTGAACGTCAAGGGCACCAAATCATTCTTTATTAAGACGGTTCGGTGCGAACAGACCCTTAAAATACAATAACATAACGAGTGTGTGTAGTTGCGTGTTCAGTGTGTAGCAAATTAGAAAGAGCAGCTTAGTGATGCCCGGCACAGTGGGTACACCACAGTACTGCCTTTACCGCAGGCATTTCAGCACATTAGACCGCACAAACTTTGTTTTCTACCGACAGGCTCAAGTGCCGCATTTCCCAACAGAATACTACGAAGTACAGTAATACTGAGGAAACCTCTTTCAACTTAAAATGTCTATTACAATATATGCTTCATGGATTTCTTTTCATATGAACCGACTAAACTTGCACGAACGACTCATAGGAGATGTTTTCTGCAGTATGGGCAGTATGGTTGTGTGCATTTTTATAATTCCACCACAAATAAAAGCAAGATAAATTAAAGAGGTTAAATATAACATATATTTAAAGTCTTTTACTTATGCTACCCCCGTTACTCTAAATTCAGTGAGATAAACGCGTGTTTAAATAGTTAACCTATAGATCTTTTTAAAATATCGATAACAATCTTATTCTTTGTTGATATTTTACAGAAAAAAGATACGTTTACATTATGCCCATTTCTTAACCTCTAATGTCAGGAATCAGGAAGCAAACGGTGTAACGAACGCGTAACTTCTAGCATGTCCTCATGTGACTGCAGCAGTTTTTTAAGAGCTAAGAAAAAGTTTACTTACTTCATCGTTTGATACGGTGAAAGTTGCTCACGTGTAGTGGGATTCGTGCTGTAACCCTAAATACGGTCTGTTCTCGGTGGTGTACAGCTGTAACCAAACCTCCATTCATTACCGGCCATCTCAAATTGCTTTATAACAGCAGGTTTAGTCTCCTTAACGAAAGAACAAGGACGTGTGTCGTGACTTGAAGCTGAAACGCAGTGACTGCACAGAAATTATTGTTATCTGGTGGTGCCCCGCACAAAGACTTATCCAACCATGATCATAACAAACAACAAACAAATGTGTTTGAGCTGAAGTGTTTCTAATTGCCTTCATTTAAGTTGATTTACTTTTAATCTTTTTCAACCAGATTCCTTCTCCAATGCAACCTACTGTCTTCATATCGCACCGATATTATATTATGTTCTTTTGCGCATTTCCCTGTCGTATCATTGATGTTTTCAGAATAGTGTAAAAAAAATAACAAAATCCACTTTAAATTGTATAATTTCTATTAATTTCAATGGCTTAATCCATCATGAAGTTGTGTTTACTCGCACAGTCTCTACAGTTTAGGGTCACCGGGGTTCCACTTGATAATGATGTAATGATGATGTCAGGATTCACTAGTTTTTAACGCAGTTTCATTATGCTTGAGCTCTACACTGTACTTAATAACAGGAAAGAACATGTGATCCACATTACAGCAGACTGAGCCCTGACAGCTTAGTATAATGATAGATCTCCCGTATACCCCTCGCATATCTGTCACACACCTGTCAGCTACATGACACATAGGTTAGCAGCCTTTTTGTAGTTTAGCAGATGCCTGACAATCTATTGACAAAATCCGTGGAAGTTCAGCAGGATATAGGCATGGAACGCATTTTCTTATCATTTTTAAGAAAGGCGATTTAAATTACCACAATTGTCAGACTGTTATGACCATTCATTCATTTTCATATGAAACTTATAAATTCGCTTTCTATAACTCCTTGCAGAATGACCGTGTTATTTTTGTTCCGATTCCAAAGATAGCTGATTACACCAAAGACGGGACGGCTTAACATAGCTGTAATAACAGGTTAGGTTCAGACCGTTTTCTCCCTGATGCAGACTATTTGAAAGTTATGGGCGACGCTCACACAAAGAATCTTACGCCTGGAAGGAACGCAAAACCTGTGACACAAGTGTGTCCTACTGTTATCTAGTTATCTGCCCATCGTGTTTTTAGATTCCTCTACTTCCGCGGGTTTCTACAAGTCTTTGCACGCCCACCAGTCAGTGAGACTCACAGGTTCTACATCAAATAATTGCACAAGGAATGGCAAAGTGGCAACAGCAAAAAAGACAAACACTTAAAAAAAACAACCAAAATGACTGTAAACAGCATGTTCAAGGCACATGATATTATACACGTCCCCTCTGACATTTTATTGTAATTCTGTAAAGAGATCTGGCTGACGGACAGACAGCAGGTAAACAGCGCTGCTTTTATTAACCCAGGGATTCAATAACCCAGGGATTGAATACGGGTATCCTAAAGTGTATGCAGAGATACCAACTTTGGGGTGCGCATTACTGCGACGTCTCGCTTCATTATCCGTTGAGTTAATGTTTTAGTATAATCAGAGTTAAAATGAAACTTCATTTCAACAATTTAAACAACATCTGTCCCACATTTATCTTAATCTACAGCACAACATCTTTTGATTCACTCTCTGTGCTTTTCTCACTACCTGTCCAGAAGTAAAATGCTATAATTTAGACAACAAACATTAACACGTATTTTATATTTAAAGAATATGGCTTCAATTTATTATTATTCAGTTCTTACATTATATCTTGCAGTATTTTGCTCAAGAAAATAATCCAGCTTCAGAAAAGATTGGATGCACTGCTAGATGAGACTTTAGGAGGCAGTGCATGTCTAAATTGGCTAAAAACACTCATTTAATGGAGACAGGATATGATTTCTCACTCCAGAAATATATTTGTAACCTTGAAGTCGGGTCAAACCTGGGATTCTTAGCATAACTCCAGACACTTAACGGTGCTATATTTATTTAAGGTACGTGTTACATGAATGCTAATGCTGTCATCAAACACAGACATTACGATAAAATTGACAATACACAGTTAATACAACGGCATTTGCATTTTTCCAGGAAGTATGGCAAAATATAAAGTATTTGTTAGGATTTGAATGGCAAATATTAACCATTATAAGTTTACAGGCTTATACAAACTAAAGCTAGTTCTTAAAAACTTAAAAAGCTTATGTCTCGTTTTATAACTGTACTAACTACACACCTACCTACATTTCCTATTTAAAACACAAACCTTTAAGCTTGGGCCCCTAACATAAATTATTTGACTTTGTCTTCTTCGATGAGAATTCAGTGCCTTATACAAAAATCAGAAAATGTTTAACTAAATGTTTAAATGTTTAATGTTTAAAACAATAGTATTTAGTCTGTATAATATAATACTTATAAGTAGGCTTGATGACCCATATTTATATAGAATGTTATATATTTAAATACTGATTATGCTTAAGGTGCTCAGGGTGCAAAGTAACGCTGTTTACTGGTAAGGACCCTGACTGTTTTGTTCCAGCGGTGTGACGCTCTATGTGTAACGTGTGTATATGTGTGTATTTGTCTGGCCGCTGTACAGTTGTGTTACACTGCTAGTTTATCGGTGGTCATTTGTGCAGAAAACTTTGCTAAAGGTTATCGACTCATAGTTTTACTAGTAAGGAACAATAGTTTGTCATGGTGCTCTGTACAAGAAAAAAACACTGAAATCACCCCCCCCCCTTTACCATTATAAGAACGTATCAAATATAACAGACCTGTTTCCAGTCCTCTAGTATTTGTAGTCCTAGTGTATAGCGACCACTGACTGTCCGTGCTTCCAACCAAAATATGTGACACCTATAAAGAGGAGCTGAAATTGCTAACGAATAAAAAAGTGTTGACAATTCACTTCTAATGTTATTCTTTAAAACAAATGCGCATATTGTGTTTATTTAACGATAGCGTAGTTACTGTATTGCTTACTTTTATGTAGCCTAGATTATGATAGCACATTTAAATACACGTTTGTTCCACTATCTTACAGCGATGCACTTTCATTGTTTCAGTAACAAAGCAGTCTTATATGAAGTTTCTCTGCCATAAACGTAATTCGACGTTTAATTTCGTCTCGTATATTGTGTCCATGGAGATCAGAGCTGTGTTAAATATCTGCCTTGTCCGTCTCAATTTGTTATCACTGTAGCATGTGTAAAACCTTTCTAACCTGTTGAATGAGCTGTTGGAAACAGTTAATGACACGCAAGGGAAGATCAGCCCCACGCAACGGACCTCAGCCTGTGCAGCGGACCCCAGCAGCGTCTGTTGTGTCAGTACTTCTGCACACCGGGGAATCTGCTGTGGTGACAGACTGACAACGAGGCTTGGTGTTCGCGTGCAGGGAGCCAGAAATGCGCAACACATTTCTCCATCCAGGTTACGTCTATTTTTTACGACTCTGCACCCGTAAACCCCAACTTCCACACCTATATTAGAACCCACCCTCCCCCATGTCTTGGAGGGGCGCGTCAGTAAAACTTTCACTTCAGACACACTTGAGGGAGAAGGTGCTCCGCGCACTGGCCTGTCTCGCGCTCTCCGGGAGATCCAGAGCAGACCTGTAGGTCCCCGGGCTTCACCTACTTCCTGTAGTTTGCAATTCCATCCCAAAAGGGGTGGGGGGGAGAGAGAAAAAAAAGTGGAAGGAAGAATTGTTCTAAATAAGGCGCTCCGAAAAACTAACCCCCTACACTTGGCCGCCTCTCCGTCCGAACTTTGCAGTTTTACTGCCTCGCTTTTGCCCGCGTTAAATGGGCGGATTGTGAGGAGAAGCTACTCGGCTGCACGTCGGAGAAAAGGAGAAAAACGCCGCCCCGCTCTCTCTCTCTCTCTCTCTCTGTGTGTGTGTGTGTGTGTGTGTGTGTGTGTATGTGTAGAACCATGACATGAAGGATACAACAGCGGCTTTTCTCGTCGTTTAAGAGTTCAATCTCTAGGACTCAAGGCAGGAGTCGAAGACCCCTCTGGCTGGCGTCAATTCCGTGCTCTTTTTTCATGTACTGGAAAAATGAAGTTTTGGCCCCTCTCCCAGAGGGAAATCAATTTCTATCTAAAGGAATACCCGCAAAAGAGGTAAAAATTAAATATATATTTGTCAAGTTAAGTTCTACTGAATACAATGATTACTGTTTGCAAATGGTCATAAAATGCGAAGAATATAACAATGGACTTCATGGGTAACTGCCAAAAATTCAAACTGATCGCACAGTGATGTTTGCAAAAAAGCAAGGTTTTGAAAATGTGAAAGTTTGAAAATTGCCTTGAAATGAAGATAAATAATAGAGGTATATGACGTAAATAAGCGCAGAACGTGTTGCGTTTTTTCATTCCAACGTAACGGCACGAGAGCGACTCGTTTTGTGCGCGAGGATCAGCTGCGAGCTGCGCGAGTCCTTCTCTATGAATAGTGTGATTTGCAGTCCATCCTCTTCACATCCCAATTCTGCTTTAGAAAAATTCGATTTTAATTACTGCCATTAAAAAATCAAATTTGCAATTCTTTTGGGTGGCCCGATGCCTTTTTTTCCTGATTGACAGTTGAAATTGACACTCCGGGTCCCTCTTATCCTGAACATTTCAAGCTATTTCTAATTGCAGGTAGTTTATTTTTTTCTCGCTGCTCTGGATTGCATTGGGTAGACGATTACTTTAAGAGGCATGGGTTAAGTGCAGGGAAAAAATCAATCCAAATTGAAATCGTTTCATTAAAAAAAGGTCTTTTGTTGCGAGCTTCTAAATACGCAGTGGAAATTCTTATTTATTGTTTTGGACGGGTTATATAGCCTCAAATATAGCAGGGAGGTTTAGTGCAGGGAACAGAAGACACCGAGTTTACTTGGCAGAGCTGGTGAATGTGTCTTGTAGGTGATTTCCACAGAAAGGCACAGCGCTCCTGCAGACCCGCACTGTGTGGAAGCCAAACAGTTACACATCATGGTGAGTAAATGTTTTACAATGGTTTTATTCTTTATCTTATGTGAAACCCCTGACATTAAGAGATATTATGTATTAAATTTATCACAATATAAGTGATATTCTATATTCTTGTTTTCCCTTTGGCCTGTTAGCATTTTTGCAATAATTTAGCAGAAAAAATTAAATGTTTTATTTATACTGGGACTGATACTTCTTTTATTTTGAGCCTTTTTTAAAAACAATTTTACATTGCCTAAAATATCAAATTGAGAAAAATGTTTTTTTTTTATCATTGAGTGAGCATTTTTGGTATTTCAGGTTGTTTGTACTCAAATAAACCAAAAAACAAAAGTTTATTCTGAATATTTGAATAAGAATTTACTTGTTTGTCCTGTTATATGCACTTTAAACTAATTGTATAGGCACCTTTTTAATCTTGTAATTGCAATTATTTTATAGCTATTGTTTCTTTGACGAATTAAAGATAAAAAAGGATTCCTTTAACAATATCCTTTTCATAAGTTACATGCCTACAGATTTATACTGGTTGGTCAGCATCAGCGGGTCTATAAAACAGCATTAGATCTGTTTCGTGAATCCCTGGCTGTCTTCTCGCTCGATGCCTGTTTTTAATACATCTCTATCATATTCAACACATTATCCCCCCAAACGCAGTCCCACTCAGATGGAGAATCCCACAGGTCTAATGTGGAAAAGGAGGATCCGCGATCGTCCCCGACCCCTCCGTCCACGCCGTCCATGTGCTCCCCGACATCGTCTTCCTCTTCCGTGCCGTCCACGGGGAAGAACGTGTGCGCGAGCTGTGGCCTCGAGATCCTCGACAGGTATCTGCTCAAGGTGAGACCGCAAAAACTCGTCACCTGGTCCGCAGTTTTACCACACGGCTGGTTTGCAAAAAAAAAGGTTCCGGGTTGAAAACTCAAACTAATTAGAGGTCGAGACCTGACAGTGATTGATCTTTAAATCAGAACAGCGCACAATCACGTCTTTATATTCACACCACAGAGAAACAGCACAAGAAATTGTATTGAATGCAATCTTTATACTGTAGGTGTTGTTTTATTTATTGCATTTACAACCTTCATTATATATGGATATTTGATAATAAGTGCACACGTTTAACACGAAAATAATCTGTTTCCTGCGTTGTTACTGTTTTGTTATCATATGGGAATGATAATATATATTCGCGTGAAGTGAAGCAAATATTGAACCTTCCTTTATGAACGCAGCTTTTTGATCGGTGAATGGCAGTAAAACAATTTTCAAGAAATAAACAAAAATTACAAGCAATATAACCCAAAATAGCAACAGATTAAATTCACTTAACCTGTAGTCATTTGCATTATTTAACCTATTCTTTTCGAAACTTTAATTTTAAAACTCTTACAGAGGCTTTTCCTCAGTGCACAATATGAAAACGACGTGGGATTTATGTTACAGGAAGAGGATATTCCTATATGTCGATCTTATACCAGTGACAGAGAGACGTGGTTTTAGTCTGCCGCGGGATCATGCAAAAGCAAGCCAGTTCCTGACACGGAGCCGCGCGCACTTCATATCAATATGTAACCGCTATTTAATTTTATACTATTTTACGCTACAGTCTTGGTTCCATCACGCAGTTCACAGCGTCCAGTAAAATACATAATTACGACCTTAATAACAGCAAACATATTAGATAGGCGGGTTTTAAATTAAACCGATAAATTGTCTTTCACATATAACTGTGAAGTCAGCTTTTGTAATACTTATGCAAATTGTTTATGTTCAGCATCGTCATCAGATTGTGAGATTTTAAACAAAAGAGCAGTGCACTTCTGCACATCACATTGACTATTTTGTCTTTCAATCGCTCGTTGGATGTACGCCTGCTCTTGTTTTATTTCAGTATTTCCAAAGTTCAACCTCATTTATAAGGAAAACATAGATGTGATGACTGGGATAACACGAAAACCGCTACTCAGCTGTAGCAGCAGGAGCATCAATAATAATAATAATAACAATAATAATAATAATATTGTATGGAAATCAAATTTATGCACGTCATTCTTCATAAAAGATTTATGCTAAATATTTTAAATTAATGTATGAAGTAAATAGCATATAACAATTGCAGTCAGTATGTTTTAGGTGCATGCAAAATAAGCGTAATTTCAAAAGCATCGCGTGGCTGTTTTATAATTTTCAGTAAACCAGATTAACATACAAATAATCATTTATTTTTGTCACTCTTCTTTAAATACTTTAAAACCCATATCAGCATTATGTTTAAATTATTTAAGTGAAATCCTGTAGTCTGTAAAACAACAACAACAACAACAACAGTAATAATAACCAGTACTTAGTATACATATTGTTGCCAATAGATGTTGCTTTAGTGTTCTCGCAGTCTGCCTGTGTATAGCTCTACTCCACTGTATCCTTAGGAAAAGGCCTATTGACCGACCCCACCCCCCCCAACCGTGTTTCCCTAGGTGAACAACCTGATCTGGCACGTGCGCTGTCTCGAGTGCTCCGTGTGCAGGACGTCATTACGTCAGCACAGCAGCTGCTACATCAAAAACAAAGAGATCTTCTGTAAAATGGACTATTTCAGGTAGGGAAAGTTTTCACTTCTTTTACACAGTGATGATTAAAGAAAGGATTTTAACGTTTTTCATAAAGTGTTCATAAATAATAGATCTTTCAATGAAAGTTTTTTAAAGGAATAAGCAGAATCTAGTGATTCAATATACGATGTAATCGTTAAATTTGTTCGTCATTTACACTAAGGCTGCCTGCAAGTGTAATCTTTCACCAATATAATCTTATCACTGTTAGAAAGTGAAATAGTACCTCAGATAACATTACTGGCTTCTTAGCCCAGCGTTAGAATTCGTGATCCGTTATCGAAAAGAAAAAGATAAGCATTCTAGATTTTACATACGCTGTTAACATACACGGCAAAAATATTAATGTTTATATTTTAAAAGATTCTTAAAATTACACTTCATTTTTGTCGTAATTTACTAGTGACAATAATTTAATAAAACTCATCATAAATATACTTTAAAACAATCTTCATAAAACTTTCTACATATACTAATTCCTAATAATAAGGTACGCAAAAGAAAACTGTACAGCCTTTTAAATATTAGTGTAACCCCGCTGAACGGAAATACCCGTCAACTCTATAAACTCTATAAATATAAAATATATTACTTTCTCAAACCTGTTCAGGAGCGAAAATAACAGTGTACGACGTGTTGCAACAGTTCTTTACAATAAGCTAAAGTGTTTGTACAGTCGCACAAACACCTTCGGGAAATTTTTAAGTTTCCATTTATTGTTAATTTCTGATTTTAATTGCCTGTGTCCTACCATGTTTTGTTTTGAATTTAAAATCTAGTTGTAAAATAAAACGATGCATTTACTGAATTAAATATATGGTTGTCTATGGTAGAAGGATTTAGAATATTTGTGCATAATATACTGCAGACCATAGTAAAAATGCAAATATTTGAGATTTCACCTTAGAAGTCCTGTTCACTATAATTGTGAAAGTTTGACCATCATTTCAGATGGTGGAAACAGTAGAGTTTTAAAACTAATACAGGCCAGTAGGCTGGTTTCATCCCCACTGATTTAGAAGTTACTGTGCCCTCAATGTAGGAGTTTTGTTGTCTCTTAGAAGATTATAATCTGAAGTCAGATTTCACAAGATCCTTGATCAGAGCCAAATGTTGCTGCGAGACAAACCAATAGAGCTGCTTTTGAGGCAATAAATTAACTCTTATTGAAAACCATAATGCTTATGAGCTCAAAAAAGGACTGTGGCCAGTCTTCAGTTAAACTCCCATCCATGTTGTCCTGAACTAAGACTAAAATTATTTAGGCATGTGTCATTTTTGCATTACAGTATAATTGGAGGCGTAATCCCTGAGCTAGAAATTTCATTGTAAAAAAACAAGTTTAAATACAGTGCTTCAAGTACCACTGCAAAACATACCCATACACAAAGCTGTTTCCAACATTACATTACTATTTCTGTTTGTATTAATGAAAAAACCTTGTGTTTAACTGCATTGTACGTGTGCAAGCACAATATACATATATGTAAGTTGCTTCTTTTCTTTCTTGTAGTATCAATGATATTCATAAAGGTAGTTTGAAAATAAAATAAGTTTATACTGAATTTACAAAATAGGATACCTAACATACCTGTATTAGTTTTAAAACTCTACTGTTTCCACCATCTGAAATGATGGTCAAACAACAGAGCAGCTGCAAAAAAGACACTTTATTAATTTCCTGTTTGTGCAATAAAAATTTATTTACATTCACTAATAAGATCATCTCACAGGTATTCCCCTACTTATGAGCATAATGTGTTCCTGAATTCTTGTAGGTAGGAGAATTAATTACCATTATGGCACGGATAGCTCTTGTTACTCAGGAAAGAAAAAAATCAGCCTGGTATTTGGTCATAATTTGGTAAAAGGTTTTTAAACAATTTCACTTATATATGTGAAAACTTATATCTTGAGGAATACATCTATGTTTCAAAAGTTAATGCCTATTTTCAAAGCTTATGATTTCTTAATAAATACATATGGCAAAATTAACTCAAGTTAAAACATTGGTTTAGTTAATTATTTTGTTAAGGATTGGATTTAATTTAGAATAATGTTAATGTTTTTAAGTAGAGAAGAAACTGATATGGCTCATTTGACTTAATTACTTGACTGATGTGATGTAAAATCATTTCATATCAAAATAGAGTTTGATATTTCATTGCTATATTGTTTTTTTTGATCTGCCAAAAAGTAAAACATTAAATACATTTCACAGCAGAACTGTTGCCCAAGAGCCAAGTCCCCAGTAGTCTTGTTGTGTCCAAAGGTTGTCACTGGAGCTTGTATTGCTTGTTCTTTTGTATGAGAGAACAACTTGTTGGTCCTTCAGTGTTTTTTCTCACAAGCAAATACAAGGGCATCATGGCAACCTAGGAATCTAACCAGAGGCAACACTTTGACTGACTCTTTAACGTATTTTAGCTGACACCAGAAAAGAGCTTAATAGCTTCAAGCTTGAGAGCGAGACCAGCTCTCATGATTAAATGTGAAAGGAGGAGGCACACTGGACCCACCATGGGTCGATGTGCTCTTCTGCAGGCACGCTGCCAGGTAACCTGCACCAGGGAACTGAACATCAGTAGGGGAGAGTAGAAAGAGACGGGTTGGGGAACTGTTTACACTGAGCACGATCCCATGAGCCTGTGGGTAGCCACTGGTCCTCAGTGCTCCAATCCTGGATTGCAGTGTGGATCGCAACTCAATACTGGGTGCTGGTCTGAGGTTTATAATCACCAGCAGTTAAAGGCTGCAGCTCTGTCTATTATAGCCTATGGTATCATATGAAACTGTTCTTGGCATGTTACTGCTACTACCATGTTTACAAACCTTTGATTTACTTACACTTGTCTAGCTGCTGTCAGTCATTAAGGTTTCTTTGTTAACCCCATGGAAAGACTACTTGCTGCATGATAACACACGCTTTGTGTATTTAAGATTATTTGCTTCATGACACTGGCAAACCTCTCACCTTTTCCATGAAATTTTTAGGAACTGAGTTTGGACATTCAAACATGCTGTTGCAGGATATGTGCACCTGAGGCTATAAACTGCACCAATGAAAGCAGTCTGTGGCTAGCAGCTCAGTGTCAGGTGTGGTGGGCAAGACCTAGTGGTCTTCATTTGCGCTGCATGTGTAAGAAAGTAAACTTGATTCTCCTTGGAACTGAATACAGTAACAGATAGACTGTAATGAGTACAAGGCCACAAATGAAGTATCTAGCAAAACACTGACAGTCTCAGGTGCTTTTAGTAGCCCCATTTCATTTGGTGACTCAACTGTTATTTGTTAATTAGGGAGATAGTATACAGTTTGCTAGCCATCTATACACTTTGCTAGCCATGTAGAACAATGAACTGAAGAAATAAGTGGTATCTAACTTGACAATTCCTAAAATGTGCAGACCTAAAGTTTTATTTTTTGGAATCCTTGTAAGCAGTTTAATTTGGCTATGATGCATTTGAAGGACAAAAAACAAAGTTTGGAACATCTGAGAGTTTAGTCATTACAAAAAATGATTCTCTTAGTTTGGTACTTTTTACAGAAGTTAGGTATATCAGTCTATTCCCAGAACTCTATGGGAATAGATTTTAGAGCAAATCTTGGGCAAACCTCTCATTCACATCTCTGGAAACTTTGCTTAATAATTCTGAAGAATTCCTAGAACATGCAATCATCAGTCCACAAAATGTGTATTTTTCTTTCAAATGAATGCAAATAACATTGAATATCGAAAAACTCTTGAGGAAAATGTTTGTATCTGTTGAAATGTGGGTTGGATATAACCAAGAAAAATTAATTTCTTTCTAATCCCCAACACTGACTGGGATTTTCCCCCAGTGTAATACCAACAGGTGTTTAGAAGTAAGCCTGGGATAAGTATGAGGTTTTAATACAGGAGAAACCTTTTGTTAATGTTCAGAAAGAGTTTTCTTAACTTTGTCTATTTTTCTTAGTGCATGTGGCAGACCGGTTACCGTAAAGGATTAGAAGGTGGTTTCACATCAGTTATCTTAAATCAATCTTTTCAAAAGCTTCCATAGTCCAATGTTATACTTGTGGTTCCACTGACATTTTTTGAGATTCTGTGACGTAACACACCAAGGCGCTTAGAAAGATTTAGTACAGGATTTCATAAGCAAACAATGAAAATAATTACCAATTTCCACTGTGGTTTTAATTACAGTTCAGTGTCCGTTGAAAAGCTGTGGAAGTGCTGAGAGACAGGGCACAGGTAGGACAGAGGTGTGAACTGATGTTATGGTCAGCAACTTATGAAGAGCACAGTCTTAGCACTACAACAACACTTTCTCATAGAGCTGGGCCTCAGGGCTACTGAGACACAGAGGAGCAGGGTTGGGTTCACAGACTTGATGTGATTTTTGCTAAATGTGTTCCAGAGCCTTGCTCTACATTGTGGCATGGGAATCCAAACAGAGGCAAACTCAGGCTAGCGTTGTCATTCACTGACAGATGGGATGTGCCAGATCAGGCTGCCCTTCCTCTGATTGGTCTTCTGTCCTCCCTCCCTTACACCCCCCTGGGGGGTGTTTATGATAGTCTGTATACATGAACTCTTTGCAAGCCTGGGGGAGCTAGAGAAGAACAAGCTGCTGTGGTACAGGCTCCACTTTCCTCATTCATGTTCATGTTGGTGATGGGTTTGGGACAAACATCTGCATGCAATTAGCCTTCACTCCCCCTCCAAGCTGCTGTGGCTCCCGTACTCCAGCGAGGTCACTCTAGTTCTTCCTGGGTCAGGCAAGCTGGATCCGTCCACACCCAGCTTAATGAAAACTGACTCCGCATGTGTGTTTTGCTGTGGCCTGGACCAAATGCACATCCAGTATTCACAAATGTGTCCCTGTATCAGATCGTTAATCATTTATACATCCTCCTGAAATGTATACTTCCAAGCATTTTAGTTGACATAGTATTCACAGTTACTGAATGTCTTCTTAGAAACAACGCACTTGTAAAAATGCTATAACGCTTCTAAAACACAACCTGTAGATTCATAAATACAATTAATGATGGTAAATAGTAGGAAACAGAACATTAGGTTTGAACTCAAGCGCATGTGTAAATACATATGGTTTTAAACAGAACTACAATAAGCTTTGAGGTCATCTTATTTCCTTGGTGGAAATTTGCCACTTCAGATTTTTGCATCTCTCCAGAAATTGTAGGTATTTGTTTACATTTAGAGCTCATTTGGCAACTGTGAATATTACAGTACTATGTCACATGCTGCATTAGTTATATCTCAGCTTTTTTTCTTCATAACTGTTACTCCAAAGGAGGGCAGTTTTTAGTGACATTTACTGTCTCGATACATTTACAATTTTTGGGTGATATTCCATTATTTATATTGTCCAGTTTCACCTGTTGCTTTATTGTTCCAGAGTGGAAACATAATAAATTATATACTCCCTTCTAGATTGTTTAATGGGAACAGATTCAACAGTCACTGACTCCACAGAAATTTTATCAGTTTGTACCAAAAAACACTTCACTCTGTCATGGTACAAAATTAACAAGCATTATTTTCAAGAATATATTTGTACACAACTTGACAGCCAGAACTTCATAGTGCAGCAAAATCATACATATTTGAAGTGCTCTTGTAAGATTATACTAATCTCTTTTATTACTGATGTGCACATAACACAGATTCTTCTGCTTAATTAATTTTTTAATTTTTTACTCAATAAAAATGCTCAATGACATAGTACAACAGAAAGTTCATATTCCAGGCCTCCTCTTTCCCACAGTAGGTTTGGTACAAAGTGCGCCCGCTGTGGGAGGCAGATCTACGCCAGTGACTGGGTACGGCGAGCCAGAGGCAATGCCTATCACCTGGCCTGCTTTGCCTGCTTCTCCTGCAAGCGGCAGCTCTCAACAGGGGAGGAGTTTGGCCTGGTTGAGGAGAAGGTTCTCTGCAGGATCCACTATGACACCATGGTGGAGAACTTCAAAAGGGCTGCAGAGAGTGGTGAGATCTCCCACAGTCAAATTCCGATGTAGGATCTTAACAGATTTAAACCCTTTGCAGTGTGAATTTGATTCAGACTCATTTCAAGCCATTTGTGCTGTCCCATGACTGATCCTGTTTTGCTCTCCTGAATATTAGGGAGTGGAATTACATTAGAGGGAGCTGTTCCATCTGAGCAAGACAGCCAACCTAAGCCAGCCAAACGAGCTCGCACCTCCTTCACTGCTGAACAGTTACAGGTGTGCATGATATTGACAGGTGTCAAGGAGAAATATAAAAGAAATATACATTTGCACATTTTTGACAATGAGCATGAACAGTCAAAAATAATTGGACCTACTGTATTTATAGGTGATGCAGGCACAGTTTGCGCAAGACAACAACCCAGATGCACAAACGTTGCAGAAGCTGGCTGATATGACTGGGCTCAGCAGGCGGGTCATACAGGTGAGGCCAAGGAGTTACTGTAGAAAGGGAAATGGAACAAGGACAAAAGGAATTTGCACAACTACTTGTGATCAGAAATGATGAAAATACTATGTCATTGATACTTATGTGATTACTGGTAACACTGCATCTTTACAGGTCTGGTTTCAAAACTGCAGAGCAAGGCATAAAAAGCACACCCCTCAACACAGTGGACCCCCACAGGGCCACCCCCAGTCTCGGATGCCCCCGTCTCTCCAAGATGACCTGCATTACTCTCCTTTCAGCAGTCCTGAGAGAGCACGTATGGTGGCCTTGCATGGATATATTGAGAGTGAGTGTGCACCAGACATGATCAATCTCTTCACCTCCTCAAATACCACGTGCTCTACTCTCAGGTCCCATTTTGAAAGAGTTCTCAATCTTTGGAAGATAGTAACATTGTTAATATTAAATAACCTAGATAATGAAACGTATGACATGTGAAAATGAATGACATATATGACAGAGATGTGACTTATGAGTCCAGTAAAAGAGATGTATATATCAGGGATTATTCTACTCCAGTGACTGAGTGCTAGTCTTTGTGTTTTTGGCTCTTTGCTTCAGCAGGTCACCCCTTCTCTGTGCTGACAACACAGACACTTCCTCACCAGGCCATGGCACTACCCCAGCTGCCCCTCAGCCGCTAACAACCTTTAGACTGACCCTGACCTCTGACCTGCGGACACTTAATTCTCACTGCCTCACACTGCTCTGCTGACCCTGAGTGGAAATCTAAGTGAATAATAAAGGGTGGGAGGGAGTGTCGTCAACTTCTACCTGACCATACACATATCGTGGCTCTCATTTACGTCCACTGGATGGGACTACTTCTCCCTCACCGTCAATGACCCAGTAGAGTTCTCTGGCAAGAAACATCCACTGGAGTTAAAGAGAGGGCAGTTTGTGCTGGAGAAAACAGGGCTCGATCACCAGAGTTGAGGTGCAAAACTCCATGTACAGTATCCCTCCTATGGACTGTGGGCTTTAAAAACTGGATGCTTTTCGACAGTGACTGCTCTTTCCTGCCCTCCATTGGAGAGTTTCAATCCAAGTGCTGAAGACTATTTTGTTCCATGTGCACTGTCACTATTGCAGAGAAGAACTGATGGGGACAAAGAAAGAGAATTGTAATAACAGCTGGCTTGGCATAGGACAGACAGGTAAGAAATGGCCCCTCTCTCTCTCTCTCTCTCTTTTCAGCAGATGACTCATTGTGGAGCGTTTTACTGGAGCACCCTGTGAGAATCAGGATTTAGTTAAATGAGAGTTAAATGTTGCTTCAGACGTTATCTTCAAAGGACCAATTACAAACACTGAAAAAACCCATAATGGAGAGAACCAAGGCAATTAGAATTTTTTTCTTGTCTATGTGTATTCTACTTAGGCATGTATTTTCAATTTACTTTCCCTCATGACTAAACAGTTTTGTCTTTTACGTGCCCACAAAACTCCCGTCATTTCTGTTCTTTCATTTATTTCCCATTAGATTCCCAATATTTCATTTCTACACTGGACTGAAATGAAAGGTCTGTTTGAAGAAACTGACATATTTAAGAACATTAGGGAGGAGTGCTGTTTCCATGCAGGTGACTGCTTAGGCTGGTTTGTGAAGAATGAATTGCTTTGTAATTCAAACGTACCATTTCCAAGAGCATTGTGCTGTTTGCATTTCTTGAAGGCAATTTTTGTCAGTAATTTGACACAAGCTGTTTGAATGGGTTGAATTGTCACACCGAAAAATTTTGACCGTATTATTATTAGTTTGACCATATTTCTCCACAGTACTGGAGGTGATTCTAACCAGGCTTTTTACCTGCAGTACCAGTCAAAAGTTTGAGTACACCAGCTGAAACCAGACGCCTTCTGCTTTTAAAACTGTTGTTGAGGCAAAAGGTGACTCTTTTAAGGAATCCAAAATTGAAAGAGAATTTTCAGTATTTTCTTTTTCGATACACAGAGGCTTATACAACAGTGTCACTTATGAAAAAAGTTTACAGAAAGTGTACTCAGACTTTACGCTGTTACTGTATCCTTGTACATTTTATAGCTTCTTTAGAAGATAGCTGACTGGCAACAAAAATGTGAATTGTGCTCTGCAGATGTGTAAATACATATTTTACTTGATATTTGCTTGATATATCTAAATATGTTAGGAAAAAAATCAGAAAAACAGCTCAAAATTGTGGAGTTGGGTTATATTAATCAAAAAATTAAAAATAATGGTAAGCATCAACTATTAAAGAGGAATCTGACAGCAAGTATGATAATTATTCACCGGGTAAAAGAAGTCAGTTTGGCATAAGTTGAAAATTTTGCTCTTCAAATTGCTCTTTTCCTATTTGAAAAAGCCATTTATTCTTCCTGAAAGTCTTTCCCCTTAAATAAACGTGAGTTTGAATTAGTTTTATAATTTACAAATTTCATCAGTGACAGGATTCACATATCATTGTGTTATCGCATAGATTTAAAATTTCTGAAAGACTTTGCAGAGAAGTTCTCATATTCTGCATGTTCCTACAGAAAAAAGTTCATTTTTGAGCCAAGTTAAAGTTATTTTTGCCGGTTACTAACAGCAGGCCTTGCCCATTATACAAAACTCTGTGTGACTGATTTGTATTTGTTGCTGTTTCTGTGTGCTTTTGTGTATTTATGCGTAAATACATATAAACATTATCCAAACCATACATGTCAAAACTATTTCGGATACAATAGGATACAACTTTATTAATTCCTGTAGGGAAATTCACCAAAACACGGTAAATACCCAACTCCACAAATCTAGTTTATTGAAAAATGTCACATTATGAGATAATCTAAAGGCTGCCTTTAACATAAATGTGATAAATTAAAACATTATTTATCTCCAATATATGTTAAGAAATTGTGGTTGCCAACAATTATGTTTCAGCCATTGACACCACAGAGTTATGTATATTGTTCTTCAGTAAAAGTTTTGGTTGTGGAATATGTCAAAAATAATGTATCCCTTATAAAGGTGACAGTCCACAGTAACATTTGGAATCCAAACTGCAAATATTTTTAGAGTGTGTATTATAGTTTGTAGACTGAAAGTACCAATGCAATCTACCTGTGACAGAGACTTCATTTTTAGTTGTACAGCAGAGCATTGTCTAACAGTTGTGTCCAAAACGTAGAAGAAGACTCCCTTTGTGTGACGAGTGTGAATGTGGGCCGAGAACGGTGTAGCAGACAGCTTCCTATTCCTACTCCCCTTAGTATAAAACTTGCAGTACAAATGTGCAGGAGAACAACAAAATGTACCCATTTCTTACATACTTTTCCGTTACCACCTTCCAAGGATTTATTCAGTGGTTAATGTTTTGAGTGCCTTATTTATTAAATTATTAAAGAACAAAGACATTTTCTGTTTTTACATTTTTAAAAGAAACCAGTCATTTTATTGTCATAAAGAAAGCTGTGTAACTCCTCAATGGTGCAGAACCAGAGACCATAGTGGGTACAGGGAACCCATTCGAACATACATATACGGAAATAAAGTGTGAAATTACAGTTGAAAGAAATACAGTATATATAATACATCTGTTAAACAAGAATATATAAATTATTGACATTGTAAGGTAACTGTTGCAATATATTGTAGAATATATTGAGATTCACAGTGTATGCCCACATTTGCTATGTCTATAATTTATTTATTGTTTAGCAGTTGACATATACTGTATTTTTAGGTTTAAACGTTTGCTTTTGAGCTTAAGATTTAACAGACAGTTCTCTTGGAAAGTCTGGGGACACAAAAATGATAGTTGCACTGCTAAGCTCTTTCCCGCTTTGCCATAGATGTGTGGACCTGACTGCATTAGAAACCTTCCCAATAAATAAGGGGGAAACAAAAAAGCATTAATAGTAATCAGTTATCTTCCTCTACGATAAATACTGACAGTGGGACAGTTACATGTCAAGTTACATGTAATGCAATTTTTAACAGTTATATTTCCATCAAGTTGCTTCTGATCTGTCTTGGCAAGATTTTCAGTTGCAAGTTTCTTTTCTCCACAGTTTTTTCATCTGTGCTTCACCCCAGTGGGGAAAGTGGTACCGTGTCAGTGAACAGGCTGTGTATATAGATGTACATGAAGGAGGAGCAACTGCATTGTGTGAAACTGTAACTTTGTGTTTGGCTGTAGAGTGAGAAATATGACCCTGTGTTTACGAAGAGAGACAAGGCCTCAATGTTCCTGTATTTATTGAGACAGAAAATAGCCTGTAAGCACTTTTTTGTTAAAATGAATAAAAATTTATTTCATTTATTGTGCATTGTCTTTTTGTGTACTACATACAATAAATTTGACTCAAGGTAGTATTTTATAGTCGTTTTATCATTTTTTAAGCAGATGTAAATATAGCAAATTATAAATTTTACCAATAAAATTAAAAAGACATACAAACCAAGGCTGTGTCTCTAGTCAGACCTACACAAACATTTTCTACTCATCACGTTGCTACTAACCTAAAGCAGGCTCGTCTTGAGAGTGTTCTTTGAAACACAGTAGACGTCCAGATGCAACGGCACAGGAAGAGGTCTTGTGATCCTGGTCTGTTTGCTGGTGTGTGTCTCACCATCGATGTGTGTGTGCAGGTATGCAAGTGCGTGTGTGAGCAGACCCGTCACGTGTACTCAGTGCAAGGCAGGAAGCAATCACAGGCCGACGGCGGTGCTGCCAGGCGCTTCACGGGTCAGTGTGCTCAGTAATGACTCTGCCGCTCATTCCGCTGCCATCACAGACAGGAAGTCACTGTCAGGCTGCATCATGGGATTGATCTCGTATGGGTCCCATTTCAAGGGGAATGTAACCAAGTTTTTGCAAAAGTCCAATGCCAGCATCCAAATGTGTGGTGAGCGCGACACACAAACATGCACTCAAGCACACACACACACACACACACACACACACACACACACACACACACACACACACAAACAGGTCATTAATAGGCTCTTTATAGAGTCAATAGTCAATTTTAAATCCCAGGCAGCATTGTATAGAAATATTCATAGGAATTTCATTGCAGAGTGCAAAGCTGATGGATTTACCCTTTGTAGGATTAATGGTAAAGATATTTTCATCCAATTGCCATTTAGCAAACAGCAGCATATTTAGCTCTGTGTGCTGCATTGATCCACAGCTTGGTCTGCATTCATCAGTCCTTTTTACAGAGATGATCTACTATCGATTACATTGACTGGCAGCACTCAAGAATAATAAAGTCCAAACAAAACAGAAAAAACCTGGTGTGAGCTGTTTCACTCATAAAGAACTAATTTCATTCATCTTCTCTTTAACTAGTTAACTGGTCGATGGGAAGCTTTTCAGTTTTCTTTGCATTTCAGTTGCTTTTTTGTGATGCTTTCAAAAAGGAGATATTCAGTGGCTTATTTTTTGTCTTATAATAATGACCATAGAAAAAGCACATTGATATCCAGTTCTTGAATAAAATACATGCACATTGCAATTAAAAAAATGAATAATTGCAATGTTCAATGCTATACTGATACTTTAGAAATGCCATTATTTGCTCTATAAAATATTGTTTTCATTCAAGCCAAATTTCTAAAGTTGTGTACCTATTATTTTTCTATGCAAAATTAACCTCAATTGCTTAAAGTGAACTTGGACATAAATTTTATGTATTTAATATTTAAATGTATATAAAGTGAGTTTTAAATTTAGTTTTAAATGGAAAATAACAATCAAAACCAATTTTAAATTGTTCCACTTGATAAAAAAGCATGGTAAATTACAAAAAAGCACCTGTTTAGAATCATATTAAAATCTTTATTCATTTCAAAAGTTTTTGCAATTTGCAAAGTGTTATTTTAAAGAAACACATTCAGAACATGAAATATTAATCCATGTTTCATAAAAAGAACTGATAAAACTGCCAGATGATTATATGTAGTGCTTTATTTTTTTTCAGTAGCTACCTGATTAATAACACATACTGCACTTGAACAAGAACCTAAGAGCACGACTGAGCACTACTATTAAATAAATATTGATTATGAGCCATTTTTTTGTTTAGTTCTTGGTTCAATTATAATCTGTCAGTATTGCATTATTTAATCTGATGCTTATTCTCAACTCAGCGTTCTAGAATTATTCAGGACAATATGGATTTAAAAAAAAATACACAAGTCATTTTTAGTTTTTGTTTTATTACTGTTTCTAATACAGGTATTTTTCTTACGAGCATGACGCTTTCCTGTAAATCAGCTCATAAGGTGAAATCTCATAAGTCAGAGATGTAATGATCATTACAATACAAATGTTGAAAACCCCCCAATGCTCAGCTCTTGTTACTCGTAAACACAAAAAAATCAGCCTTGTAGCTGGTTGTAACTCGGTGAAGGGTATCAGTTTCACTCGCATACATGAATACTTGAAAGGGAAAGATTTGTATCTCGAGGGATACCTGTATGCTTAAAGTTTTGAAGTGTTTTATCAATGTCATTTATAAAGTTCTGCTTTTGGGCTATGATAAAAGGTAATCGAGAATCACAGAATAAGAAGCAAAAATCCTACATTGAAGGCCTCAGTAATCATTACGGCAAATTAGACCAATGATATTATTTGGCATCTATATATACAGATGCTAAATATTTATGCATGTATATGTATAGTTCATTATGCATCAAATGAACGAAGCTGATCAATTAATTTTATAAATACCCCTTGATTCCCGCCTAATATTCTGCACATTATATCCCTCAACAAATTTACTTGTGTTTTCCAAAAATTCTCAAAAATAACCTACAGGTCCCATGAAATACAAGCATTTACAACAAAACCGCAATACAGGAATGTTCTTTACTACCACATATACTACTTCTGCAGCATAGCAGCACTGAAAGTCAGCAGCTGGGGGCCACGCTCAGTTGCGCTTCTCCTGTCGATGGCCAACAACTTCATCCCAGCTCTTCCGACAGGTGTTCATGATCCACTCGTGCTCCTCATCATCTGCAAGAACACACACACACACACACACACACGAGGACTGTTCAGCACTGCACATCTCTGTTCCCCACAGTGAAACAGCAGGAAAAGCACACTGCATGTGTGTATATTCTTAATATTAGGTTTAATGATGCAACCGGTTTTACCATGCGTCACTGTCAGCATGAAGATGTCATTTAGAGGTAAATGACATAAGATACATCAGATTTTCCATAACCTGCCTAGGGCTCAACAAACCAGCATCTCCAAACTGGACGGAGATTTCTTTTCCATGTGCAATTTGTGGAGTAAAAACAGTGGATAATAAACAACGTCGTTTTCCCCCTCCATGGCTGAAACTGAAAGGAGTTGCTAATTGCAGAGGGAGAGGTAAAGCGTTTCGCATCGCTCTGAATCGGAGCACGCAGCTGCACGTACTTGAGCGCTCAACCCCCGCGAACAAGGCGAACCAGGCCCATTGTCGTGAACAGGTCTTAAGCTCCTCTCTGATTGACGGTAATTGCCTGCAATGGCCCTAACAGCCTCTCCACCCGTATCTCGCCACTCTACCTGGCTGGCGCACGCCGCAATTGAAATCACAGCCTCGCCGGGGCTCCCGTGCACGGCGGCAGCTGAATGCTAACGAACAGCTTCTCCCCCTGCTCTCGTGCTCTCCACCGGGCCCCTCTGTCACACGGAGGTCACGCTTGAGGAGAACATTTCATCACTATTTTAAACCAATTAATAGCTCGGCTTCCTCCAGCCATGGCAAGTGTCTGACTGCAATTACCGTTTTCTGAGAACGCATGGTAATGAGACCACATTCGCACATTTACTGCAGTTTTGCCCTTTGAAAAGCCAGTGGTCTTTTCTTTGCCTCTTTCTGGGCTCTTTAATCACAGCAAAATTGATACATTTTTTTTCATTAGCCTACGGCCACCCCTTTTATTTCGGGGGTTTTGTGCTTATTTACAATAATACTCCAGTTACTCAGGAATACATTTGAAATTCCTACCTGCCAGGCTATTGTTAACACACTCACCCTCCGTATACTTCTCTCCTCTCTATGGACAATGCCCATGACCAGAAGTAGAAAAAGAAAGTGGTAATACATAAAGGAACCGGAAAAGGATAGATACAGGAGAAGATTGTTGAAGACACTAGTGCTACACAAAAGCTACGCTAGAAGCCAAATTTACTGTTTTACTGTGATACAACTAATATTAAACCAAAATCATTTCCTAATTCCTACATTTTGTTTTTAATCATTTAGCCTTCTGCTAAAAAAAAATCTGTCAGTCACTGAAGCGAGTTATGGCTCTGATACAAAACACACATTATTGTTATATATAAATACAATGGGCAGCAGGTAGCAGGTAGTTAAGGACATGGATTTGAAACCTGAAGGTTTCCCACTCCCCACTTCTGCTGTAGTGCCCTTGATCAAGGTACTTACCTTGAATTGTTCTGGTAAAAATACCCTGCTGTATAAATTGATCCAATACTATAAGTCACTTTGGGTAAAATTATCAGCCAATCAACAACTTACATTGCATTTCATTATTATTATTATTAGTAGTATTACTTTTAGTCTTCCCCCAACTTACAAAGGCAACGCATTCCTGAAAAACCTTTTGCAGGGTAAATTCTCGCAACTGAAAGACATACCATAAGTTTTAACTGTAAAAATTTTTAAGAGTTCCTGAGTCAACACTCGTATATGCTAAATTATCAACAAATTCCATTAAAAGGGACAATGGCTTCAATTAAACTCACTTTTAACAGAAATTTCAAGACAGTTGCCCTGCATAGATTACTCTGTAATGCTGTAGTTGTTTATGTTTGCTTGTTCCACTCTTTCGTAGCTACACTAGTACATAGATGTTGAAAAACGAAAAATGCACGGATGATACTCGGAGTTTTTGTATTAATTCAACCTTTAAGTGAAAAAAACAAACATTTAAGACAAATCAAATTCAGGTAAGTTGAAAGAGTTGCGGTATGACTATATTGTTATTATATGCTACTTTTCAGTAAACAAAAGGACACAAAGCAAGCAGCTCCAAAGCATTTTTGATGAAGTCATTACATGCCACTAACAGTTGCACCAGTTTCAGTTTTACTTCGGCTCTTGGAACTGCTTCAATATACAGATTGATGAATTAATTATATAAATGGGCCAACTGGCAGACCGCGTCCAAGGTACGGGAGGGAAAACAGTAATGGCACCTTGTTAAAACACGTTCTTCCTAATCCTTAAAATACACTCAGAAGGGAAATTGTTTCCTTCCAAAACACAACGGTACTTGTGTTAATGGGTTCGAGATCACTCTGGCTATCATATGCAGAAGAATCAAACGCAACCAGACTGTTATTTTTTTAAAGAGCATAAAATGACTTGAGAAGCTGTTCATAAATTTATTTATGAAAAAAAGCGGCAGAGCTAGGAGTGGTGGCCTTTTCCGTTACACTAAGAACTTGTTTTGGCATAAACACCTGGACGTTATATTGACACTGGCTGTTTGAAATTCTTCGGCTGGACTCACAATAGAACTGAATGGCTGCGGATCAAGACAGGTTGTTTTTGTTGGCTGTCTGATGCTTTGAATGTGACCCTTTGTAAGTTTCAAAGGGTCAATTATTCCAGAAGCAGGAAACCACACTGAACAATATACCAATGGGACTCTACATCGTTTAAAGAATTACTTCTTGCCAAGGCAAAATAAAATGGAGGATCAATTTCTAGAAAAAAAAATATGGGCGTTGCACAAAAGTGGCTGTGCTTTTTGATACTCATGTTGTAAAGTTTAAAATTAAAGGGTCTTTCTTGTTGTCATGCACAATTAAAGCTTGTTATAAATGTCATTTATCTGACCCTCCATCATCTAGCTTCAGTTTTCTGAATACAGTAAAATACACTAGTTTCATTCCCAGGAGAAAAGAAATCATAGTCTTTGACATCTTGTCTAATATAAACAAATCTATTTTACATAAAACTTTAAAACCTTATCAAGTACAATATTTCTTTATTTTGATGTACAGTTGCCAACATAGACAATGTATTTAGTTTCTTTATATGATGTCTTATGTTATCAAGAAGTCTTTTCATCCTTAAACTTATGAATTCATATCATAGATGCTTGAGATACTGACAGGGCCTTTACTACAACCATCTTCATGTTACAAACCAGTTAGTGTTTTCTATGAATCAACATTGTTTGCAGGATTAAAAAGGATATAAGTTTATGGTTCATCTACCGCTATGTGTTTGTGTACATAGTTTAAAGAAAGGTCATAATTGTGACGGCAGTCACAGTTTAGCAATAAGAAAAAGTCTGCTGGAAATACTATAGGGAAAATAATGAAAAATACATCTTGGAAAATTTACCATCTCTCTCTTGACTAGGTAAACAAAGAGTGTTTTCTAAATGCCCCCATAATTTTCACTGTTTATTTTTTTCCTCCACATGATTCTAAACAATATTTTCAATGGAGTTGCCACTTAAAATCATAGTGTGGGGTCACTGGCCGGTCTACATGAGATGACCATCTCAGGACATTCATGTAAAAATTATGTGATGCATCTAGTGGTGTGAGGCTAGGTGCTTCTAGCCGCCCATGGTCACCACTCCCTGTCCCCCACATTGGGCCTCTGCTGCCCTTGGTGGGCGCGTCTCACCCATACTCCTGTGTAAGGAGAATCCCGGGGGCTTCCTCCCATCTGCTTTTTCTGCTTTCCAGGACTTGGCCCACAGCCGGGGCATTTCCCTGGCCTTTCCTGCCCAGCCCAAGAACGGCTTAGCAGGCTCCCTGTCGTTCCTGACCCCTACACAGCTTCTCCTACCCCACAGCTGTGGCCTGACTCATCCCCAAAGCTCCTCAGCTACCCCCCTCCCAAATGCCCCCACTGGGAGAACACTTCCTCTCGGCATCCAGTAAGTGTTGGTGTCATATGCTTTTGTTCATCCTGGAGGCATGCCATTGGCAATAAATCCTACCTTCACACCTATTTTGACAAATAAACACTTGCTACACCAAAATAAAAATAAATCAAGGAGCGTATGCTTTCGTTACAGTCCAAACAGGCATAAGCTCTATTGTTAAGTCAAAAGGCACAGCATACCCAGTGTAAAAGTTCACAAAGTTTTGATGTGCAAAATTTTTTGATCGTAATATATAGCTGTTGACATGATGCTTATCTATTTCCTAAGGCATTATGTCTTGTTTCTTCATAGTTACTTTCATTTATCGAGCCAATCACATACACAGTGTCAAGTTCAACTAAGCTATGTGCCATATGCAGTTGCTGTGATCATATTTTCAACGTACCTTCCCAGAGCAGTAGACTTAGCATACATTGCGTCTCAGTTAAATATTTCTGACAAATAATGTACAATAAGGATGGAAATGTAGCACAAGCATCTAAAATTACTTATGGTTGTTTTTGGATCACTGTGATGCTTGTTAGAAAAAGCCTCTTTTTCACCCTAAAAAGAGCACACATAACTTCCCTTCCAATTGGCAAATCAATAGTGAATACTGTGCTTAGTATTGCCAAGCAGTGGAAAAATTCAATCTGGTATCTGTTCAAGATGTGTGCACTTTAATACTTTCAGACTGACAATAGACTAAGATGATTTTGCACGTTCTGCATCTTGTTATTATATTGTTCTGTGTCTTGTTGCAATGTCACTGAGATGGGGTAATGGTATGTCTCATGTTGCATGTAGTTAGGAAAAGATCTTTCAGACAATGGACTGTGGTATGGGAGGAGGAACCTGCAGCAGTTAGACCCCCAGGTCAGCTATTTTTCAGCCCCCCCCTCTGTGTCTCATGCCCACTCTTGAGCACAGATGAAACCACAGTTCTTCATAGCACAGAACAGTGTCTCAAGGTGTGTAACTACAGAATTCTGGCGCCGACATTTCTCTTTCCCCAAATACACTACAGTCATTTTAAACCAAAGATGCGGGATTGACCGAAAAAAGAGAAAATGTGCTTTCCTGCTAGAAAAAAATAGTACTGCATAGAAGTGTGCCTTATTGTGATGCTGTGAAGAAAGGCTGTCATAAAAATTTTAAACTCAGCTGCACTTCTATTGGCTTGGTGTCTGTTTAACAGATCATCCATTGCTGCCCGTCATATTAGGATGTTGTAAAAAGGGAAAGGAGTGTGAAGAGCTGATTTAGGGCTGAAAAAAATGTGTCACATGCTCTCAGAATAGTCATTTACTTAAGTATGATTAATTGAATCAGTATTGTTTAAAAGCTGTGTTTAAAATGAATCAAAAGAAGGTGTTTTCACGCTGAATTCGATGGATAGGGTGCATGTGTTTCTGCATGCTAGCATTGCACTGGTTTTTACATTGTGAAAAATCTGAGACTCACCTGCGTTCCGCAGGAAACAGTGTTTGTAATTGGTAATGACTCGGGTCTTGGGGTTATAGAATCCATCTTTGCAGTCATAGCAGCCTTCTGGGATAACTCGGGGAGGGTCTAAATCAGTTAGCTGGGATTCACCTGCAAGACCACAGTGGTGCAAGAGCGAACTTTAAAACTAAATTGTTCATTCAAACACAGTCATATTTACTCATCCACCTATTTTTAGCAAATTGTTTCATGGACCTTCCCATTTTTCACTGAATATTCACAGGCCCAAACTGCATGGGTTGTTTTCCATTTTAACCTTTCAATTATTTGAAAAACAGTAAATACCAACTAAATTCTATTAAACAGAATAAAAACATTACAATATCGACAAAAATGTATATTTGTTTTTAAAAAATCAGGTTAAAAACAAGAAACAGTACATTTTAAAATATTGTGGTTGTTTACAGTCATAATAAAAAGAGGTGTATAAACCTAGGCAGTGAAAGAAACTGATAAACAAGGTTAATAGCTGTGTGCCAGGAAAGTGTAAAAACACATTTATCAAATCAGAAAGTGCTTGCATAGATGGTGAGTTTAAATCGGTATCTAACATCAGCTCAGAGTAAAGCAAGTAAGAGTTCACTGACTCGGGATGATGAGCAGACAAAAATAAATAATTAGAAGCAGACATGAGAGAACAACACAACGGTTCCTGAGCCAATGTGAACATTAACAGCAAGTCAGAAATGGGAACTCAAAAATGATGTGGTAGACGAGGAAGAGAGAAGACAAGGTAAACAGCAACATTTTGTTTCCGTTGACGAAGGAGAGTCAGACATTATACTAAGAAAGTAATCTGTGACATTAATCAGAGCGAGAAATCGCTAAATTCAGACAAGGTGTTCTCACAGGACACGCATGGATGTAATGAAGTAGCAGATGTTTGGGGGAAGAAAGGACTGTGCATGACTTCACCTGCGGGCTTCAGTCCGTTACATCGTTCTGAGTAGAACTGTCTGTCATTTCCATTGCAGAAATCCCAGTCTTTCTCCTGGTACCGCAGCCCATCAGCAAATGTGTAGCTTCCCTGCAACAGACCTCTTGTTATCACCCCTGTGCAGGCTGGTCGACTTTATACAATTTATGCCCTTCTGCATGATTAACAAATTTTGGACCTGAACAATCACAGTATATGCATTAAAAAGTTGAAGTGTGTGAACATATGGTCCAATTTATGTGTCAGAACTCCCTGCAAGAAAACTTTATATGAAATACCAAGGAGCAGCCAATTTTAACATTAGCAAATTTAAATCAAAGGACAATCATAGTATAATACCATTGAAGTAAGTATATAAATCAAATTTCTGCAGTAAAACACAATATGTATAAACAAGTGAATTTATACGTTACTTTGAATACATTTCTAAAAGCAATTAAAAATTAAAAAATTGAAATTAAAAAGGAATAAAATGCTAAATGTAAGTCAGTGAGATTGTGATCACTTCTCATTAATGACATAACAATTTCCGCATTATTAGGAGAACAAAAAATGTTATCAGTAAATGTATTGGAGAGACCAACTATCCATCCATTTTCATTAACTGCATATCCTGAACTGTGTCATGAGGGTGCAGAGCCAGTCCTGGAAGCAATGGGCACAAGGGTATGAAACCACCTCTGGATGGGGCACCAGGGCAGTCACACCCAAGAGCAAACTGGGGGCAGCTTAGATTGACCAGGTAACACAACACATACCTAAGGACTGAAGGACTAAACCCAAGTGGATGTTAGAAGAACACACAAACTCCACACAAATTGAGCAGGCTTTGAACTCACAGCCAACCAGCCCAAGTACTGTGCAGAAGCTGCCTTACTCACTGAGCTACCTTACTACCTGGAGACACACTAGCTTTCCTAAAACATCAGTGGAACATATACTCCCTATTTCCCCTAGTCATGTCCTTTCACTTGGTTAATTTTAACAGATAAAATTAGACTGACAGTTGTTACTACTGTTATTAATATTTTGTCTGCATACACATTTCTAAAAATGTCCCTGAAAAGGTATGTGTAGCACTGCTGCACCACAGTGCCTGTGCTGTTTGGATGAGGGCTCAAATCTGGTTGTCTGTTTGTGGTTGTATGTTGCCTCCATGGCTGTGTTGTTTTCTCAGGATGGGATGGTCTGTTTGCACAGTCCAAAGACATGTGTGTGAGGTTAAATGGGTGCTCAAAATTATAAGTGATTGTGTGCAGCTACCCTGCAATGGACTGGCATCAAACCCAGCATATAGTTTCATAGCCTAGCACCCAATGATTGTGGGACAGACTCTGGAAAGCTGAAACCATCACCAGGATAAAGCAGATAATGCATGGATGCAATGTCTTTGCATTTTGCATCATGTTTTATGACTGTTGGACCAACGCATGAAATGCTAAACTTTCATGAAAAATGTTCCACCCTACATTGAGTAAGGTAAGTGACTGTGTCTTGGGTACTACACACACCTGTTTAGACAGTCCATTCTCCCAGGTTCCCTCATATTTGCTACCATTAGGAAAATACAACACCCCATTTCCATGAAAGACACCATCCTTCATCTCTCCAACATATCTTGTCCCTGTTGGAAATGTGTATTCTCCTTTTCCCTCCATCCTAAGGGAGAAAAATGAGTCCAGTTGACTATTAAAGTAACCAGATTTCATTAAGGTCTTGACAATTACTATGATTCCAATTTATAGTGCTATCAAAATAATTCCAGTGGAGAAACTGACTCAAGCAGACCTCATGGTTGGTTGCAATTTTTTCATCATACATCAGCAAAAAGATTTTAAACATGTAGAGTTATTTGGAAAACAATGGTCCAGCACTAAGCTGCCATGACAAACATTACAGTGCAACCTGTCATCTTAAATTTGCTCCATTGCATATCAGTTTAGTCAATGATATATAGAAACCAAATGAAAAGCTAATGCTTGAAAACAGTCTGTAAACCCCTAACAAGGTGTAACTCAACCACCCAGCAGGTTCAATTAAACAAGGTACTCAATGTGTCATATCAGATATAGCTTGTTATGCTGCAAAAACATTAAATGCTGTATTTGTCATGTTTTGTTCTTCATTGACTCCTTTGCACAAGTTAGCAATCATGACTGATTCTCTTTATATCAGCTGGGTTATGTAAATTTAACCAGATTACTTTGCCAACTGGTACAAGGCAGTATAAAACTGGATAATTTGAGAATGTGTCATAACTCAGTATATTTTGTCTGGTATCATTTTCAGGCCCTATGAAGAATGAATGGCATAAAGTCAATTTCCAACTTTCATATTTTCTGTAAAAATGCACAGGAAAAAGTTTGTGAACTCTTTAAAATGATCTGCATTTCTCCCTGAATGGCTCATAAAACGTGATGTGATCTTCATCTAAATGATAATAAAGAGAGTCCTATTAAGCAAACAATAAACATAACATGTTACTTTTCTTTATTGAACAAATGGTTTAAACAATTACGGTCATTCATGAAAAGAACACATGTTCACCTAGAATAATGAAATCTTGGAAAGAGGGTAATTTGAACCAGGTATTCATTATTTTATTAGCAACAGTAGCAACACTGAGTCAGGCCAAAATAGGAACAGAAAGACCAACAAAAATTAGGAATAAATTTACAAATATAAAAGCAAGGAAAGAAAGAAAGCAGCATTTAAGCAAAGTACTACATTCTGAAAAGTTTTAATGAGGTGGCAACAGTTTATATGAGGTGACATGCAGATCAAATGTTACTTTTATTTCAAAGGAGATCTGGCTGGTAATCCCAACCAGGAATGTAATCTGACCTGAAGAAATTTTCTGAGGGGGCCATTTTCCTCGGGACTCTCAGGTAAGCTCACAATGCTCAGATTGTTGCAGTGGTTTTTATATTCCACTTTCTCCAGCTTTGCTTTGGACAACTCAGCATTTCCTTCCATTAAAGCTACTGATTTTTCCAAAGCTCCTCTGTTCAGTGTCAAAAAATTTAAATTAAATTAAAGTTAAATTTTGAGTGATTTTTATTTCCTTAGTCACAATGAAGGAGAGTTCTTTAGTTCGCCAATGATACCATCCAACTCAGCCAGCTTTTCAAGCTAAGCGGTACTAAAGTTCATTCAGTTGAGCAGAGAATAACTTTCATCCAAGATGCCAGTTTTAGCTCTAAAGGTAAACTGGTGTTGCTGCCAACAAAACAGGTGGTCACAGTTCCAAGCTCTTCTTTTTCAAAAGCGTCAAATACATCCATATCAACCTTTAATTTTGTGATTTAGGTCAATCATTTCTTTTTTTAATGGGTCCCACTTTAGTTTTTTCTCTTCGTTTATTTATTTCATATGCCTTGTGATGCACTCAAACAGATAATCAGCAATGCATCCTGAGGTCATAGGACTGTTTTGGGTCCTTCAGAATCCCACACTGATAAGACTCTGCCAGTGGTTTGAACACCTGTTTGTGGACCCAGCAATAGTGACCCACACTTAGCGCTCTTGAAGAATTTGCTGAGGACAAGTTCAAAACATGCTTCTTTGAACATAAGCAGCATGACAAATAATCAACTTTTCCCCAGTTATAGATGGCTGGATGGATTAGACAGCACGTCATAAACTGCCTGGATGAAGAACTTAATACGTTTGGGCTCTGCTCTCAAGAGCTCTGCCCATGAGACCTTATGTTTAAATGTTTGTTCCCACTGAGTCCACAGTCCCTGATGTTGCATCCCAACCATCCTAGCTAATACTTTCTTCCTCTGATACTGCGTGCACCTCCTCCTGTATCAGCTCGTACCTCCTTTCCCCTTGGATGTTTTCAGAATACTGTGATGAAACACATTCTAAACCTGCTCATTCAGAAGCCACTGTACCCACCACTACACTGTGCTGGAGCCAGGACTCCACCTGCTCCACTGCAGACAGTGCGCTCCACTTCCACTCCAGCAGCCCTAGGATCACCTCAAGACTCTGTACTGCAGCACTTTCTTTCCCTCCTTTAGGCTCCTAAAAGGTAGCTTAGGTAGCTTATTACTCTACCCATACAGGACAATGCTTCTCAGGCTTTGAAGGCACCATACAGAGTGCAGTTTAATTCAAATATGATCTCCTCAGTACCAACAATTGGAACTCTGCTCATTCTAGTCCACATGATAAGCTTCTGTAATCCCAAAAAATCCACCAGCATCCAAGGACAGTTGATGTTGTCACTGTCAAGTCATCCATGAAGGCTCTCATGAGTGGTTGGCATCCAACTTGGTATGTGAGCCTCTACACTCAGTCTCTGGAAAGTTCACAAAGAATCAGTGCAAAGCCAATTTTGCCATCACCAGGAGCCAGTCCTGAGCACTGCATCACACCACATTAGCCAACCACAGGTGCCAGGCACAACCATCAGTTACCATAAATGTTGATGGTGCCACTGGGAAATTCCACTAGTTACTAAATAATGTTCATATACTTTTTTGATCAGTGACCTTGTCTAACCCATATGTGCAATAAAGATATGAAAATGTAAAATGTTTTGTGTATTTGTTACATGACTGTTTTTATTGTTATGACTTAGATGAACACAATCATATTTTAGGATCCATTTATGCAGAAATTCAGATAATTTCTCACAGGTCACACCTGTTCTCAACTGTGTCTCTTGCAGCTGTTCAGGGAAGTCAACCTTACAACTGTACTGGAACCCTAACATAAGACTGTATGTTAACATGTTTGCTTCAACAGTATTTTTAAGGACAGCATACATTAGTGCTCTTTAAATACAGGGTGATACCAAAAAAATGTAAGAATTTCATAAATGCATTACTCAATAACTAAGTATCATATGAACATACAGTATGTTGTACTTTTGTATGATTAACAAAAAACTGAGTTTACAACTTTACAAGTTGTTTAGATTGGTTTAATAAAAAAAAAATATGGATCACTCCAAATACAGTATAAAGCTATAACAGCTTGGCAGGTAATGGAAGGGACCAAGAACATCATCGATAATACTGTGTAAAGTTAGACTGAAGGATTTCTTGGCGCTTGTTACCCCTGTGGAAGCAGAAGGTCTGGTTCCCTTCACATGTCCCATTGCTAGTTACATACAATCTAACAATTATTTTTATTTTGAACATAGAAACGACTGTCAAACACAATAGACTGTCGATTCTGCTGCTGACACCTCTTGGTGTGTGTGTGTGTGTGTGTGTGTGTGTGTGTGTGTATACAGCACCCGGCGTTTTACTGTCGTAGTTTCCGGATGTATAACATCACACTTGTTTTCGCAACAGACATAGATAAAGAAAGTCTTATAAAGTGTTCTTTTACCTGCCATTATAATACTCTCCATTATAACTGCTGCCGGTGAACTCCATGTCAACGTTTCGCTCGCTGAAACCGCAGGAGGGCTGAATGTTTTGCGTCGCCGTTTCCATAGTACCCACAAACGAGCACGTGCACCTGCATGTTTCGTCAGTATTCACGTTATGCTAATGACGCTGCTTATGTAAGCACGTCACTGTGAAGGATTTCACGAGTTAAAGCTCATTTCCATTGGGTGAAACAAGACTAATGCCTTGTATGCCGCCAGTAACCCGATAACTGAACCCATATAAACAGCAGAGTTGCCCACTAACACTGAAAGCAGTAAGCAGTGTTGTAGACGTGGGAGTTGCCAGAGGATCGTCAGTGTGGAACTACGATTGGTCACGAAGCCTCCACTTTGCTTACCACTGCCATTATTTACCTGATATCTTTGTCCAAGGTGATTTATACTCGTAGATAATCGATTTAGCAGTGATTCACTCATTCATATGGCAGAGATTTATTGCTATATTCAATGCAGAGAAAATACTTTGATCACGGGTACTACAGCATCAGGTGGATTTGGACCATAAGCCTTTCAATTAGAAGGTGACAACCTTAGGCGCTAACAACCTTCTGTTTCTGTTCTGAAAAGCCTCTGAAAAAGATTTATTTCTTTCAATGCTTAAAGAATTTAGCAGGACATAATACACTGTCAAGAAAAGGCTGTGCTGGAATAATTACAATGTTCTGGGATCAGTCAAACCATCAGGCAAGTAAGGCACAGGTGGAAGACTAACACCATCGTACTGAGAGATTTGAAAAACTGAACAGCAGCGGTTTTCTAATAATCCTTGGTACTATGAAAAATGAAAGTATGGTTACATTAAAGGCTCAAAGACTAGGAATGTGTGATCTTTCTGACGTGTAGAAATGTACAGTGGGCTGGAATTTACTGTTTTAGTTTAGACTGCAACTATATTGATTCACAGAGTAGCATTATTCAGAGAAGGAACTGAATTGAAGCAGAGTATTAAAATAAATGAATATTAGTCATTCAAAAATATTTGGAATTCTTTGTTTTCTTCTAACTAATAGACATGATGCATGCAGATGTGCTTTTGTGTAATTTGTTTTGCTGACATATGCCTGTGATCTCCATCAGCACTCCTCACTCCCATTATTTCTGGATTTAGCAACCCATTCCTTGTAATTGGAAGCAGCAGTGATGTGTCGTATGTCATGCAAGTCTCAGACTGCTCTTTCAGGCTTGATCATATTTGAATTAGAACTGCACTCTGACCCAAAATGTGGCTATATATAATGTTAATGTTTACTGTGCTTTTAATAAAATGTTTTTTTAAATGTTCGTTGTCAACTGTTGCTGTCAAAATGTTATATATGTTAAGATAAAATTCAACACACTTATCATGCATATAGTTCACCCATCTTTCTAATCTCCAGTGAACTACACATGTAAGCTACACTTGTCAAGCTTTTAATGAGGTAATAATATTACTAATGGCCAGGTGTGGCTGTCAGTTCTGTAAGAGGGAAAGTATGGCCAAACCCTGGCCTGCCGCAGAATTTTTTTATTTTATTTTTAATTACACATGTCCGATATTTCACTCACTCTCACTCACTCACTATGGATAGCTGCTTGTCCAAATCGGGGTTATAGCTGTCCACTTGCATTGTCCACTATTGGCAGCTTCTATCTACAATGGTAAATCTGCCTGGCACCTTTCAGCTATTTCAAATAGTTTTTTAGTAGTTAGTTGTCTAGTTTTTGAAATTTATGGTAGTTATAGCTGAGATTTTTACAGAACCTAATAATGAATAAACCAAAGTAGAGGCATATTAAGCTTTCTTTGAGGTTTCCTTAGGAATAAAATTGATTTTGCAATAAAAACAGATTTCCTGTTTTTCATTCTTTATTACCAAGTAGTACACTCTTTTGCCTCTAGAACAGTAGGAATTCAGGAACAAAGATCCTGCGCACATTCCACAGGGTTCTTAATCCATTCTTCCTTAACAGGTTCACACAGTTTTTGAAGACTTTTTTTGCAACACTTTCATTCTAACACTGCCATTGTAGAGAAGCTCTACTGGCTTGAGAGATGAGACCTGTGCAGGCCATTGGATTAATGTGAATGTGCTGTCACGTTTGTGAAACCATCCTGAACTCGTGTGTTTTGTGAAATGGCACATTATCATGCTTGAAGTATCAATTTGAAAAAAAGGATAGACTTTAATAAGGGATATAACTGGTCAGCAAATAAGGATTTGCTACTTTGTGGCATTCAAAAAGTGCTAAAAAATAATGGGTTCCAAGAGAAAAATTTTCCACACCATTGTGCTAACACCACCAGACTCTACTGTTACCTCCAGACAGGCTGGTTTCATAGACTCCTGCTATTGACACTAAACTCTGAGTGTTCCCTCAGCATATCCCAACACAATATCAAGATTCGAGAGATCAGACAGTTTTCTTCCTCAATTGTCTAGTTTTGATGAGTCAGAGTCCATTGTATTCTTGTTCTAAGCTAAGTGGAGTAGAACCCCTCTGTTTCAAGGTTGAGCTTTCTGAGATGCATTCTTCATATTCCTGCTGCATTGAGCTTTAATTTTTGCATTTTTGGCTCTCCAGTTTTTTTCTGTTTATTGCACCCATTCTCTGTTGTCTCTAGACACTGTAATGTGTAAAAATCCCAGGAGACGGGCTACTTCTGAGATCCTGGAACCATCACGTCTGGCACCAAAAATCATACCACATTCAAGGTCACTGAGATATAATTTCTTGTCCATTATAGTGTTTATTGTAACACCAGTTGGTTGCTGAATCAATAAACAGGGAACAAATTATATGTGTATATGGCCAGGTGTACCTAACGGGAGTTAGTGAGAATATGAATAGTTAGAGGTTTTGTGTGTTGTTTCATTGGTCCATATAGTGAAATTACTTAATTACACTTTTGAAATAATTTCATTAATATGAATTCATTGCACATCAATAAAACCGTTACAGAAGACAGCAGCATACAGTTTTTGGAGGATTTGCAGTCAGATTCTGGTTGTGCAAAGCATAAATTTTGTAGACAAGATCAATGTATTTTTCTGTTTTGTATATATTACATTATGCATATTGCTCAGGATGAAATGTGGTTATTGATAATGGATGGGTGATACTATATACTAAATTATTTACTTCCACAGATTGTAAGTAGTTGCAATATCAGCTGCAATGTTTTGAGATATGATTGTTGTAATTTTTGGAAAACATGATTAAGCCTTGGTTTAAACTTAATTTCAGGTAACTATTAGAAATATTTTAGTGTGATGTTCCTCTCTGTATGCTAGAGATGTGGTCAGATACACAGTCTACTATGAAAGTCTACTGTGATTAAAATGTAAACTTGTCTGTTTTCAAATGGAGAGCACCAGGCTTCAAAAGTTCACTTGTATTAATATGAAAATTCATTCAATATTGACACATTTCATTGCTCAGCTATGTTAGCCGGGTTATATTAACAATGATACAAAGTACAGGTCAAAAGGGGTAGCCAAACTTGCTAGGTGGTGCCTCAACAAGCCACAGTATGATTCTTTAACAGGATTTCATCAATTTATTACACATGACAATCTTAATACCAAAATCAGCTGGAGAAAATAAGGAAGCCAAGCTATCTGATGAAGACATTTGTAGAGTGCTGGGAGAAGGATATCTGTTTTCAGCAAGCCAGTAAGTCATATTTTATATAGAAAATGTGTCAGCTTAATTTAGCATTGAACATTTTTATTGGCTTTCTCATGCACACAGACTTTTAAGAACTATGAATGGATTTTTTGTAAATGACCGCAGGAGCCCGCACTGCAGGATTTGAAGGCTCTGAACTGGGTACTGCTCACAGAAAGCCACGAAGCAGGACCAACTGCAGCGTAGGCTGATGCTGGGGGATCCGGAAGACATGGTACAGTATACGGTAGCTGTGGCAAACATATCATGCAGGTAGGGAGTGATACAAACCATAATATACAACACAAATTTGGCCTGAGTGATGTAGTTATGTGGCCACTAAAATCAGTTTGTGTGAAGAATTAGATTTCTTTATAAGCATTTTTGAACAGCTTGTAACTGGAAGTGTTCAGATGTTGCAGACACGTCCATGTTGAACTGGGAAAGCTGTGCCTAAAACACTGATATTTTCCATGACTTTTAACTGGAGATATTTAGTCATATTCATCACAGGAAGTCAGACATATGGGTGCTTAAAGGCACTTTCTGTAAATAACAATTGATTTTAACATTTTAAAGTAACATTTTAGAGGGTGATATTTCAAATTGTGATTCAATGAAAATTTGCTTTGGAAGACACGCATATGAAAAGATTTTTAAAAGGTTTCAAATATAACAATCCAAAGATGTAATTATACATCTGCCATAATGTGAATGTTTACTAATGCCTCTAACTTACGGATTTTATTGCACCTCCTTGTGGGTTGACAAAGTATTGCATATTATTGGCTTTTAAAGGGGTGTCCCACAGTGCTTTCTAGATGGCTGCATGTGTATGTATCCGTCAGATTGAGGAAGCTTAGGGAAGTGATCTGGCTCATATCAGTTTGAGCAACAGCAACTGTGTTTATTGAAACTAATTTTGTTGTAACAACAACCTAGGTTGTCTCTGTGCCATGGAGTGGTATCATAAATGAGCAGGTTCCATGGATAGATAAAGACTCTCCTTATATAGTTGCAATGTGCACCATGAAAAGTTCCCAAGCAGGGACACCTGTACAGCATCATTATGAGAAATGGCTAGAGATAACAGAGGAAGAAATATGAAAGAAGAAAAAGAAAAGTTAAATTGATATTGTACTGTGCATTGATATTGTCTGATATGGTACTGAGTGAACTTTTACTTGTTTAAGTCTGGTGTAATAAAAGACGGCAACAGAGTAACTGTATAAAGTGATGTCTGATGCCTGAGGTATTTTGTTATTTTGACATAAAAATATAACAAAGATAGAGAAAGAGAAAGCTTGTGGAGTCATTCACTGACCTGTCTGCGTAATTCCATTGACAGGCAGTTGAATTGCTCCACATGAAAGCAGAATGAATATGACGACCGTGATTTGGAAAAGCTGACTTCAGGAAAAACTCAGCTGGATGACTCTTCTAAGGTAGAATCTCATGTGCATTGCCCAGCGGCTCAGTTCCTTCCTATACTTATTAATTGTAACAGGAAAGCACCTAGAAAGGTGGCAGTACTTTCTTCTAGCGCAGCTTCGGCACAAGCAATATGTGTTCTGTATGTTTGCTTCTCAGGTCTGTCGTGTAAATGGGTGTCTTTCGACATGGTGACCACAGAGGCAATAGGCTGACCTCTACTTGACAGTGCAGCACTCGAGACTAAGGCACAGCCCCTGGACTGAACATCATCTATCAGTTCAAGTATGGCAGTTATATTCTTTAGGGCCTGGTGGAAACTGCCCCTGTCTGTCTGCTGGAAAAATTCACACACCTGGTGTTAACTCTACGTGGTCTCTAAAAGATAGAAACCACATAATAGGTGTTATAGAATACATACTTAACATCAACGCTGCATCAAAAACTGATCATGGACTCAGATGGGATGACTGCATCTTACTTATTGCCTTACTGAAGTGGCAACTGACTCTCATATTTTAACGAAAACATTTAATGCACAGATTAGAAATCAGACGTATTTTTTTCACATTTTTTACTTAACGTTGTGAGCAAAAAAATCTCAGTATACTGTTTCCTCACAAAAACGCTCAATATTTTTTTGTTTTGTCACTTTTTTGTTTCCAGTTGTCCTTTTTTCACCCCATCTTGTAAAAAGAAATGAAAACAAATGTGTGCATTTTCTTCAGGGAGGAGACTTCATTTCTTATGTTCATTCTGCGTTCATGTTTGAAGTCAGACATATCTGCGTTTTGTCAGCCTATGCAGTGGTCTGGGGTCATTATCCACCGACTCCGGCAAATCACCCCCCCCCACTTCCTTAAGTCAACTTCAAGACTGCTCTGTGTATCAGAATGCAAGTTCATAAAGTTGTTTGCAAAAAGCTATGACTTTTACCTTCTTCAGTGAAAATCACAGACAGAAACAGCACAGATTTTGACAGACAGCACAGACAGCTGCTTGAAAGCCTTGTTGTTCTATTAAAGTGCTACATTAATAAGCATTTTGTATTACTGCAGAAGTACAGTAGCATGAAAGAATTCTACCTGTTGAAATTTATTTCAATTCATGTGATTTTAGGCACACTTTCATAAGCAGGGTAAAACTCGACAAGGTTAAAATCAACATGCATATGAGTAATAAAAATAAGTGTAGTTGGAACATGGTGGTGCAACACAAAGCAATGCTGCCTCACTGTGCCTGAGCTATTTGGGTGTAGATTCAAATCCAGCTCAGTCTATGTGTAGTTTACATGTTCTCTCCACATCTGCAGTGGTTTGCTCCCACAGTCCAGAGACATGTGTTTCATATTAATTAGTCACTCTAATTTGCCCATAGTGTGTGACTGTGTGTGGCCATAGTCTACTGCCCACTGATTCCAGCATAGGCTCCATACAGCAGCAACCTTGACCAGGATAAAGCTGCTACCGGTAGTTGATTAAATTTGTTAACAAATAAATGCAATTTATATGCATCCAGTCATTTTCTAAGCAATATTATATTTCCTTTCTTTTTAATCAAATTATTTTCCTTTTCTTCTCTACTAGTCAGTTAAGTATAATCTATATGCAGCAATACAAATCCAAAGGGATTTATGTTGTAGATGCACTATAAAAAGTATTGCTCAGTTTGAACTGCTTAATATCACGTTTTAAATTTTTTTTCTTTGCTGACTTTCTTTTTTCAATTGGCTTTTTTCAATTTCAGCTGGATATTTTTCTACCATACTGAAATAATTCAGGGTGAGTGTTTCGTTCAAGGGTGTAACAGCTGGCACAAACAACCTTCAAGTCCTTGTGTCACTAAGCAATCTGCTGCTCCCAAAAGAAGCTACAGATTTATAAACTGGGAAAGTATGAAAAGTGTACAGAACAAAAGAGTAATGCGACATTTCTGTGTTTGGAGTGTGTGCAGGCAAGAGCAATAGGCAGAGCTTAAATGTTTTTGCCTTATATTAGTCAGTTGTCATTTCACATAAGTCTTTCTCTTTGAACCACTAGAGTGAGCTGATGTCAACATGCAGCTGAAGTGGTCTTTACTGAATTCATCATGATGTTTCCTTGGCAGGGGCAGAGCTGGGGTGCGTTAGCTATGCAATGAGAGCCTGTCTGCCAGTTGCACACATTACATACCCTGGGCCCTGCGACTGGCTAAAATAACGGATCAAGGGAAACTGAAAACTGGGAGTCAGAAGGACTCAGTCATGTTAGCTCACCACTGTATAAAATGACTTCTTAACCTTTAAAGCACCTCTGGACCTTTTTTATTTTTAAATGTTTCCATTTAGACTATTCAAGGATGGGGGAGGACTGAGGCTAAAACTTGCAGCTTGGTCCAGTTTTGATTGCTGGAGAAGGCTTCATTTTCAAAGTAATGCTATAAATATTCACCGGGGGACTTACTGTAGCCTTGTCTTACCTCAAAAACAGAGGGTAAGCAGCGAAGAAATCCAACCTTAACAATTACTGAGTGCTTTTAATTTCTCAAGTGAATGCATTTCACCGCACATTACAGTCAAAAATCAGTGGTGTCTCATGGAGAACACAGAGAAACTTGCTCTGTATAGAATCAGTGCTGGGGGTCTGGGTTACATTAATCTACTCTTAAGTCTATGGAGGGCAGTGGGAAGCACCTGCCTTCTGCGGACACCCACAGTGAAACAGATGTTACCAGCAATAACAACAATACTTCTAACTGTATTAATATAACACAAGGCTGAGACAACAGTGAAGTCATATATGTCGTACATGTTTTTTAACCTGCTCTCCTTTAAACATAACTAATGTGTGATCCATTTGTATTGTGCAGTTGTGTGTGTGCTTCTGGGTTATGTGATTTCAGGAAAACTACTTGTGTGATTCTAACTGGAATAACTGGCAGTGGTGTATGTTTCTGCCCCCAGTGGTCTCTTTGCCTGCCCTTTGAGGCCCACTGTTGCCCAGGGAGAGGATCTCCCTCTATTTTTTACCCCTTGTTCTCCCCCCCAGGGTATCGCCCCTGCTGCAGGCTCACACAGGAAGCAAGTGACCATGGTGGTCCTGACCTGGGCAATACGCGGATGGTGGGTGGGGTGGCAGTGGGGGGGGGGCAATGGCTTAAGGTGGGGCTAGGGGTCTCGTGGCAGTCTAAGCTCAGAGCCACACACAGGAAAGGGGGGGTCACTGTCAGTTGACTCTGCCCTGCCGCAGGAAGTGCATTCTGGCAAAGGAAAGAAATACAATACAGGACTTTCACAAAGACACAGCCTACCCGGCAGGCCATGGTGCTAAAACACTTAAACAAACCAGCTAATTCATGTTCCTTCTTGGTAAATATTCCCATTGTTCGGCAGCAAATCTGACAGAGTCAAATAAATACTGAAGCCATGTAGGTTGGGCATGAACAGTTTATGCCGCTCACCTCTTTATCACGCAGTCATTAGGTCGCGGGAGGCTGAACTGATAAAACAGATAAAACATGTTCTGAGTTCTGCCTGCTTTCTTTTTCTTCTTTCCATGTTTTTAAATGCAGGAAAGCGTATTATGTGAAAATATTTACCTAATTAGATATGGATTCACATAATACTTTTTATATCGAGTAGTTCTTAAACTGAACACATCCATTCCTCATGTAATGAGGTTAATTTGTTCCCTGAAATCAGTCGGTTAGGGAAATTCCTAATGTGATGGAGTCAAATTACCATCATTTCGCATGGAAAAAATAATTGGTTCCCAGAAGAAAAATATGTCACCTACAATTAATTAAAATTCAAACAAAAGGCAGTTTTATGCATGGAAATGATAAAAACAAAATATTTGATATTTATAGCAAAAATTATTTCTACCTTGTCTTTGAAGGTTACATTTTTGATTCATGATCCGAAACCACTTGTCGAGGGCCTGAATTTTTGTTATTTTAATCATGGTTTGAATGCCAAAAGCAGCGATGGAGCTTTTCTATGTCAGGGGAAATTCTATGTTAACAGTGAAGGAAAATGGTGTCTTTTGAAAGTTACTTTTATTATCTTTTTATTTTGTCCATGTCTTACTGTTTTTTACAGTAAGTAGTAATTTTAACCTATTCCTATACACTTTGTGTTTCAGACCGTGGTTTTCATTTTGAAAAAGTGCTTCAAAAGCGTTTTCTTTTTTTAATTAAAATCTAAAAATAAATCAATTAAAAAAATGCCACTAAAGGTGCCATTTCTGCAGCAGGTGCTTTATCTGCTTTTTAAATTCTCCTAAATGCTCATGAGTTTTTGAACTAAGGGGGGCTGTTATAATAGCCATCTGACTTGAGTGCAGTGTTTCTGAACTAAACCAAAACACTGAAAGTCTTGTACCTGTGTTTAAAGATGCTACTTTTAATGTTTTTTTAATCAAGCGCTCAAATTTCCCCAACAGCTTGAAAACTGTGCAGCAACTACACCTATTGTGCAAGTAAAATGACTACATGACAGACACAAATGTCACTGTAATGAGTAATAAGACTGGTTTCTTTTTTTAACAAGTGTATATTTTTATAAGTCTTTGTAGCATTTGTTGCTTCTACAGGACACTGTTACATGAGGGCTGTTCTGTATGTTTCTACCGTGATCACATTCTGCATAATGTTTCCAGTTGCACTTACGTAGGAGTACAACTTTGGGTTGGCAAGCAATGTATTAACACCTCTGCTTGGTACTTTGCAAGTCCCAAGGAACACAGCAGCTTCGAGTCTCTACATTTTCTCACCCTTCTTTCATAATTAACTAGTATTTAGCTGATGCCTTCGTTCAAAGTAATTTACAGTCCACAATGGGCATACAGTACTATTCCACCTGCAGTCACTTACAGTTACTCTTTTTGCTAACATTCCCTTCTAAAGTGACTTATGGTGTTAAGCTATTTACAGTTATTACTCATTTAAACAGCTGGAGCCATGTGGAGTGCCTTGCTCAAGGGTACTACAGCAGAAGGTTGGGTTCAAAGCTGCAAACTCTGAGTACAGAGGCAGCAGCTCCATCCACTGCACCACACGGTAACACACTATGTATCTTTCAGTTCATCTGCAGTGTATGTCTTGAGATTCTGGAACAAAGTCCAACTGAACACAGGCGGAGCATGTAAGCTCCACACAGACAGAGAGATTTGAACCGAGGAACTGTAGCTACCCTCTGTGCCACAATCTTGCGCAGTTTTACTGATGTAATGGGGCTGCCTTGTCAGTGTTGATGTAGTTCCATGCATGATGACCAAGTCAAAACCCAGAAAGAAAATTAATATTACTAATCAAGTCACAGAACAGTTTAATTTAAAATGATTTGTTTTGCCATCCTGGCAATATTTTCTATGTTATTAAGCAGCTTCTCATCTTCACTGCTGACCACAAGGTCTTGGCAATCTTAAGGTCATGGTCATCTGAGCACCCAGTCATCCTAGGTCATCTTGAGAGAGCCTGACAATTTATCAGCAAGGAACTTTGGGGCAAAAACAGTTCACCCACATTTCCACTTATTCCACTGATTTTGGGCTACGCTAAAGTTTTTATTTCATCCAGTTTTCATAAACGATGTATTTTCCATGAGCTGAATTAATTGTAAGATTATTAGTCTTGTGTTATACTGTTTCCAAGTGGCCATTTAGATGTTGTTCTTGACTTTCTGTAAAACAAAACAACAGACATTTTTTTTCTGAATCACTAGCTGAGATACCCCGTGTTGCCTGGGCCAAAAAGTGAGAAGTTGAAAAGGTAGATAGTAATAACTCATTATATATCACCATAATGTAATACCCTTACAGTTTGCTCCAAGTGGGTGGATTTCGTACATAAGTATCGCTAGTGCTGTGGAACAGGCGGACCCCATAGAGAGTGACGCATGTGCTTTTTCTAGTCAAGTGGAAAGGGAAAAAGTAATACAGACAAAATATATATGACCAAAATTTATTACCCTGTCATGTTTAATTTCTTGATTTGTGATTTCTTGATTGATTTGTACATTTTCACTTTGTACGGATTCTTGGTTTTGTTTGTACATGTTACACTTACCGGTTCCTGTTTCTGCTCAGCATCAGGGTGTGGAGGGCAATAGTGTTTTTTCCATGTCTGAAGTATCCCCCCATCACCCCTCCTTGTCACTAGTTAGGGTCATTACTCCAAGTCACCCCCCTGTCACTTCACTTAGGGTGAGAAGTACTTGTGTACCAGATTTCAAGTCTCTGGCTTGATAAACAAAACAATGCGTAAAGAACAGACAGACAGACAGACAGATGAATAAACAGAGACTGTGCTTTATGAATACAGTAGAGATGCTTATGTGTATGAAAATAATGTGTTGTATGCAGCAAATTCATTACAGGGAGTTCAGTGCAGATTTTATACAGATAATACATTTAGAACAGTTTATACATCACTATATGCAAATAAATATCCTTATGAGCATTGCAGTGAGTATCAACAGGGAACATCTTTACACTATTAGACACATTACCCTAAACTACTTAAAATTATCAACCCATATTTACCACTTGGCAAGGCAAATGATATATTCACACAGTCACACACAAAACACAATGGGCTGATACACTGTTTTTTTCAGCATGAAGTTGTTGCATGTGCTTAGATAAGATCTCAACATCTGCAGCTCCGTGTGCCTCTTGTTTGTCTATGTTGCATTTAAACTGTGTCTTCCCTCAAGTGAATGTGGCACTATATAAATCCATGCATTTTTTTGTGCTTTAGAAAAACCTGGTACTTGACTTTAAAGGACCAGTGGTATCCAGTATTTTGACAATTTGTTCTTACCTGTCTTGGCAGTTGAGTCAAATAAGCTACTGATACCCTACATATAGTTTATGGTTTTGTTACATGACCAGTTTATGCTCATTTTTCAATTTGTTTAAATATTTACACTCAGAAGGCTGTGAAAAGAATAAATAGAATGTCTTTTGCATCAATCCTATATAAGATAACTTAAATTTTTACATGAAGTGAAGTTTTGTAAAACATGAATTTCAAGAGGAAAAAATTACACCAAAAACCTGGCCACACCCAGCTGTCAGTCACACACATATAAGAACACCCCATTACTTCGGCCCTGCGGGTGCTGTTTTTGTACACCCACTGCCACTCCGCCTCCACCTCTACCTTGTTTAAAGAATCCCTACAGGGGGGCTAGGCAAACTCTCACAACAGCGGGTACGAGCCTTCCAGCGGACTCCAAGCCTAAGTGGACGGTACTCTAAACATCCTTCCAAATGCACAAACAGTGTAATACTTCCACCTCCTGAAAGGAAAGAAAACGAAAGAAGCAGCACCTGTTTTGAATATTTGAGATGAAAAATTGACTGTCACAGAATGCCAGTCATTTTATTGTATGTATTACCCAGTTGGAATTTGCTGCCTTGTTTTGTAGAAGCTAACAGTATTTCATTTATTGGTTTTTTTGTATGTTCTACAATGTTAAGTAACTATAAATCTTTTGATAGGTGGTTTTTACCATTTTTATTCATGACTACACAGCAGTATAGCTATAAGCCATTAGACTATTATTATTATTATTATTATTATTATTATTATTATTATTAGAGTTGTTGTTATTACTACTAATACCACTAACGTGGAGCATTTTGTCAGCAGAACAAATCTGTACGACTAGCTCCACTTGATTTGAAGTAACCACAGTTGTGATGTGAGGTTTTAATAAGATGTTATTAACTCTACTGCTGTAATTGTTATTCAAATGCCACGGCGTCATTGTGTGTTACACCCTGAATGGAGTGGAATCAACCCTTCTTTGCGAACTCCCAGTGCTTATAATACTTTGAAACATGCCAGTAATATAATAAATGCTACATGCTGAAAAGAACTTGAGCAATCACCTAAATACGTGCTATGGGATTTTCATAGATCTACTTGCATATAACGATAACTGACAACCTTGCAGATCTGAGCTGTCATCCATCAAAATGACGATCAGTGAGGTTTTGCTTCTCTCCATGCCAGTGTGTACATCTGAGTTGAGTCCACTGAAGGTGCACTCTCACTATGTCACCACGTGAGTCGGGTAGTAAAAGGCTGCTCACCCCATGCCCTTGTTCAGCTTTCACCTTTTTTGCGGCTCTGGTGAGTGACGGGTCCAACTGCTGACAGCTGTATTTGAGGACAGAAAGGGTACATGGAGGGTTTGTCTAGGGAGGTTCAATTCGAAAAGGAGGAAAGGAAACTGAAAGGCACAGACCCTCCTGGGCAAGCGCCTGTTTGTTTTGGATGGAGACCAACCCTTCATTACTCCTCATGAGATACAGGCCTTGGGACTATTTACTGCCCCAGCTTCATGTTCGTGCGAGCTCCAAATCCTTTTTTTCCCCGTCTGCTACATGAGGAGTGCAGCAGTGTCATATATGGCATTGTTTGTTGAAATTTCAATCATGATTCATCTTCTGCCTAATGGAGAAAAATAGTCAGTGCATTCCCCCATGCTTACAGCCATGTCCATGCTGGGGAGCGTACATTCAAAAATGGACACTCAATATTGGCTCCTAACACACTTTTTGGAGTCCACAAAGTAATTTTGCTAATGAAAACATCGGAAATCCCAGGTATACAGGAAGTGGATGAATTTGGTGCATATTACCTCTATGTAAGATTTTCCATGTTCTGTCCTAAAAAAGATTTAGATACAACAATAGGGCTGTAGAGAGTAGCCTTAAGCCAAGTGTGACAGCAGAATAGGTGCATACTACATACCATATACAAAGATTCACCACTGATTCACCATGATTCATGGTCAGACACTGCATGTTGGCACAGTTCAGGGGGTACAGTGCCAGGGTGTGCTTCTCACTGCAATGTAAATGTTAAAGCTCATGACAGATGTTTGGTTAGACGTGTATGTTTCTCGTGGCAGAGACCCAGTTCCATGTGTGGTTGTGTATTTGTGTGTGTGTGTGTGTGTGTGTGTGTGTGTGTGTGTGTGTGTGTGTGTGCGTGTGTTTTTTCCTTGATGGCATTGCTCCACATTTGTGTGTGGTTCGGGTCTGTCAGGCAGGGTGGAGGGCTGTGCAGAATTCTTGCCCAATGTGCTCATCTAAACACATTTATTGGAAGTGTGCAAGGAGCAGCACAGGAGAGATGCAGACCTGAGAAACTCCACTGGGGGCGCATTTCTGGCTTGTTCTTCCTGCACTGCAAAATGCAAGTTTTGCCCATGTTTCAAGGTTGGCCACTATGTGCAGTTATTGCTGGAGTCAGAGCTGTCTGTGCATGAGCTGCCGGTTGTGGGAGGACGTGTCCTTCATCCTAGTAGGCTTCTTGCCTTTTTACCTATTTCAGACCACCTCCAGGATGAAGTCTGGGCATCTGCCAAATCTCAAGATGTATTTCTTCTTCATCCATTTCCCTGGCCAGCTGCTGGCCTTCCAGTGGTCAAGTTCACAGCTCAGTTGGGATGTCTGTGCCTTAGGTCGGATTCTCCATTCTGTGCGCCAATTCAGTGCTGCAAGTTTTTCTCTTTTAAATTAAACTTCTCACTTCACACATCTGAAAATAATAACAAATAATGCTGTGTTAATGCTTTCTCCCTTATCCACTTTGGATGTTCAGATTAGTGATTTATTATGTTATCTACACTGGCAGACTGAATGGGTTTTGTATGTCTTAAATTCAAGCTGTGTGGAAATGATACTGACAAACAATGAGGCGGAAATATATTCTGATACCATAATATGCAGTAGCATTATTAGCAAGTGGGAATTTCTTCAGAAGTAAACTGATGAAAACATCTGTTTCTTTTCCATAACATTCTATAGGGATTTGTTTCTATGACAACTTTAACTGATACGGCGGCAATTGTTTTTGTAATTAGCTGCTAAAGTGCATGTAGTGAACCCAGTGAATTCTATTCAAACATCTTCAGCTCTTTGTCAGTCTGTTCAGACTGCAGAAATGTTCAATAATTATTAAGTTACTGAAATGTATTATAATAATACAATTTTAAAATGTTGTAGAATAAGAATGATGGTGTAGTGAAAACCAGCCTTCATACAAACATCATTTAAGTAAATAGCATCCTATAGATGAGGTTTCCTTATAGATGCAACATTGACACCCATTTGGAAGAGTGAGACCAATTTTGAAGATTTCTGGGCTATTACACTTTGAGATGTGTTTGGGAGAACAGGAAGTTTGTGTAAAATTGTTATTAATATTTAATATAAATAATTAGACACTGTTTAATAAGTAATAAATAATTATTTCATAATAACTTTACAACTTATTTCTCGGTTTTCAGGCGTGGTGATTACATTATGGAAAAGGACTCAAAGATTATCAATGACAGCAAAAAAGGTACAACCGGTGTTTACAGCATTGCATGCAGAAATATGAATATGACTTGACTAATGCCTACTAGCAAAATATTAGTATCAGTCAAACAAGCTGCTCTTTAATAACTCTGTTTGTATGTAAGGCTCTTCCTAAATACAGTTTTTGCACTTCTTTTTGGAAAGAATTATCTGGAAAAAGTTTAAATGAAAATGTAGGATGAAGGACAATAATTTTTTTGTTACACTTACATACTATTGATACAAGCGCAACCATATATTTTTCACTAGTAAGTTTAGGGAGCAAGGTGAAATGCTATTTGTTTGTTATTTGTAAATGTGTGCAATTTCTCTGCATTGAATAAACAGTGCCGCAGGTGATTAGATAATTTAAGGACAAACAATATAACCTGACACCCTAACGAAAAGCATCTGCCAAATGCATGTAAATGTAAATAACCTCCAGTTTTGTTTCTGGAAAAAGTAAACACATTTACAAGATATACAGTCACATAAGGTTTTTTTCTGTTTACACACCGCTCCTTAGGCATTCAGATTTTAAACACTGGCATAAAAATAGGTTGCTGTGTTGCCTGGAGATCTTCCTCAACCTTGAATGGAGTGAATTTAAATGAGTAGATTTTGTTGCATGTTTTTCAGAGTAGTCTGGGATGGTAAAAATCCTGTTTACATCTAAAACCTACAGAGCAGCTGTTGGTGGTAAACAACATGCATAATACTCCTTGAAGGAAGTCAACACCTTAGTCATTGACATATGCACAATGCTCTTGGTGTTTGGCAAGACAACAGAAGGATTTAGCCACTTCGAAACTCTGCCTGGAAAAGGTTTTGCGCTTGAAACAGGATATCACGATATATGGCCTATGTCCAGATCAAATTAATTTGTTCTTTAAAAAAATTTGTACACGAAAAAATGCAGGAAGTGTTATTTTTATAACTTTTGTACAAATTATGCAGCTCTAAGTGCCTTAAAAAATAAAACATGGTCCCAAATAAATAAAAATCAATAAATAAATATTTTTTAAAATAAATTAAAAATAAAAAAGAAGACAACGTAATAGTTAATAGTTAATAGTGACCTGGAAATGCCTGGGGTAAAAATTTGTAGAGATGGAAAGGTAAGTGTGATGTAAAAATGTAAATGTAGGGCATAACCAACAAACTGATTTACTGTTAAAGTGGCTGCTTTTATTACATCAGTACTGTAGTGTCGTCTGACAGACAAATGCCACAGAGACTGATGCTGGTGGTAGTCAAATGGAAAGGGAGAATGAATACATTTATTACCCTAACATCACTAATGTGTGTGGCTCCATGTGTATGTCACATATAATTTGTTGTTAATTTTTGCATTTTCATCTGTGCTCAAATTCTTACAGCTACTGGATCTTGTTGCATGATGATGATAATGATGGTGATGTTTTTCAACTCTAAAGCACCCCCTCCCACCACCCCTCCATCTTTTATGTTCTGCTTGCATATAACTGCTACTGTCTCCTGTGGCCAAACATGCAGATGCTGCTGACAATAATGTGCATGATGGACGTAGCGATGTGCAAACAGCAATAAATTATATATTTTCAAACTTTATTCCCTTTCAACTTGTAAAATTTAGTATGCGTATCTGTATGTGTATCCGTGTGTGTGCGTGTGTTTGTATATGTGGGTGGAGCAAGAAATGCTGTCCCCTTTTTTACGTGCTTTTTCCACACGGAATGAGAGAAAAGATTTACAATTTTCAGAATAGTAAATAGCCTTTTGAAGTTTAACAAACTTGACTGTGCAAAATCTCACTTAAGGTGAGAAGTAACTGTGTGTCAAACTTGAAGTCTGTGGCTTCAAAAACTAAGCCTTGTATAAAGAACAAACAAAGATTGAGCTTTATTGATATAGGGAAGCAGTAAGCCAGCTGGTTTACACATTACACTTTACATATGCATTCAATAGTTTGGTTTATATTTATAATTAATTTAGAAAGACATCTTCTTTTTTTCACTTTAACATTACAATACAGTACATTAAATTCATTATGGTTCCATGCTGCAACACGATAAAGTGTGAAGACAGTATATAATCAGACAATTTTTCACTTATCCTTTAATTCATCATTTAAGACACAGATGTTTTGTGAAGTTCTAGGTGTTTATTTCTACTCACTAAGATCCAAGTACAGATTTTACAGTAGGGGCCTTATCATCACAGATATTCACAGGAAGTGATATCACCAACAGACATGTTCACACAATGAGACATGTCCTGACTACACACCACTTCCTTCCACCTGTTTCCAAGCAACATTTTTAGGTGCATAAATCACAATACATGTGCTAGTTATGGAAGATCTAGGGCCAAAATTTGATTTTTTCATAAGCCCCACATTAACTGTATAAAGACGGTTCATAAAGTATTTCGTAATTCACAATGTTTTCAACATTTTTTAGGGCCTTTGCCAAATTAATCACTGAAATGGATGTAATGAAGGTAATTTCTATAATTTTGTTTCTGGGTTTTTTTTTACAGCATGAAATAAACAAAATATTACATGTGTGAAATCATTGTGAAACTCCATCAGTGTCAAGTGATGTCATATCTCAGAGGAGATAAAAGATGAGCTTAATGCTTGTGTTTGATGACACATCTTAGACACAAGCTTACAAAGATGAAAAGCACAACTTGTGATGTTATTTTTTGATTATGTGACAAATTGCTCATGGACAGAAAAATTTGCTTCGAAATATCTTTGAATGTTTCCCAATTTGATGTACGTCATTCAAATGGACTTTCTGTGTGGATGTGCTAAATACAGGCTCGAGAGGAAAAATACAAACTCACACCTTCTCTCAGCTGGCTGCCAGGATGTCACGATGTTCTGCACAAAGCAGGTTCATTGGGAGGACGCCCAGAGTACCAATCCAATTCTGTACACAAGCAAGCACATCACTTCCACATTTGCTTTGCCTGTTAGTGTCCCACAGTACACAACCCAATTAGAACACATTGCCTAATTGTGAATGCAGGGAGTTTGTGAGTCAAAACTAAAATAACTTTGCAAAGAAAAAATAAACCATTGGGGATTTTTCTTGGGAGGAAACCTTTAGTTTACTGTATGACATGTTTCTTAATAGTGCTAAAGTGTTCTGCGTTCTTTAAATAAACAATGTGGAGTTTTGCATAGAGGAGCATGAAAGAATGCAGGGTTTCGCTGCACCTCACACATATGTCAGCAATTTGAATGCTTTGTGTATTTTGGATATAAAAAAAAGCATTTCAAAGTAAACGAACGAAGGAAAGTCTTATCCGCCTGGCAGCTGCGCTCGGCAGTAAATTGCTTTCAGCTGATGCACTGCAACTCAAACTTGCTTGGGTAATGTCAAGTGATGCATTGCAATACTGAGAAAACAACACAGACAAAAATAAATAGAAGAAACAAATGATGGAAAGTTCCTATGTTTACCTTTGGCTCCCTGCAGGGTCCTGTTGCTTTGCGCCCCTCAGTGTATATTCATAATCCTGAATAATCCAGCACGATGGGAAGCATGGGATACCCTAAGATTATCTGGAAGCAGTGGTCAACCTGAACCAACAGCACACAGGATACCTTCTCTGGCATCTATCCTCTGTAGGCAACTCTATGATGAGATGCCAGGCTGGACAACTGTTCAGTCCAGATTCTGTTGAAGCTGCCCCACATGAGGAGTGCAGGCAAGCAGATGGGTAGGTGTGTCTGGTCCTGACTGATGTTCTCTTCCTGGCAGCTCCTGGTAGTCTGTTGCCAGCCCCATTATTGGAGATCTGTCTCAGACAAACAACTCGAGAAGAGCTACCCAGTCAGAAAAAAAATCTTCTGCTTTTTGACTTTCCTTGATTTTTTTTGATTGTCACTCTGCAGAAGCATAGAGGGTTGATGGAACTTACACATCTCCAGTGCAGTTCTGTGACTGGTGCTTGCTGCAGTGTGACAACAGAAGATAACATCTGTATGTTAAAGAAAAACAGATTGGCAAGGAAGGTTAAGCATTTAAGAAATAAGAGGACAGACGGGCAGCGAACACAGAGTGTAGCTAACTTTGCCAAGAAAGTCAAGTTATGCCTGTTCTCACTTCAGGAAACCTTGGCAATAGGCAGGCTGGTTGTAATCAATCAAAACACAAGTGCTTCTTGGTAGAGAATCATTGCATGCTTTCCAACTATGGGCTCAAATCACAATCCAAGAGGTTACATTTAAAGTTGGATAATGCCAGAATCAAATAGCAAAGACAATAATGGCAGCCTCTTCAGCATTCTGTGAGTCAGTTTCAGTATTTTGGCATTCTTTGTGCCACATGATATCCAAAATGTCCATTAACTCTTGTTGGCAGCTCAGGGATCAGAGGTAGAAAAATGCTTTGTGTTTTAACTGTAGCATATTTCTGTGTGTGCATGTGTGTGTGAACCTTGACTGGCCATTCAGAGTTGGGACTACCACAATCACATCCTGCGCATTCACATTCGGAGCTAAAAAGACAGGTATTCAGATTCACAGATTGAACTGAAGTGTGCAATATCCTTTCTGTTTGTTCAGAACAAATGGAAATCAGAGGTCGTAAAAGAACAGTGATTGCTTCAGCAGAGAAGAAAGGGGAAGTGTCGGGCACAGGGTCATTCCTCAGAGGTAAGGTGTCTTTGTTATCTCTGCCCTACTGGTGCCGTCATCTCCTCTTAGTTTTTGGCACTGAGAACCTTAGATTCTTCTTTTCTCCAGCCCCAAGTCCTTGGGTCCCACTGACCTGCAGTATGCATGACATAAGCATTTATGTCCAGCAGAAAAGGAGGCAAAACAAAATAAACCTGGATGTCAATTTGCCTAAACTTATAAAGCAGAATCACAACTATTAGGATTGTAAGATGACTCGGTAATAAGCAAGGTTATGACTGTAGGCAGTGACCATTTCTGCTTGTGGTTCTTTTAACAATGCTAAGCCATTAATTTAGGACTGAGATAACTTGTTCCACTGGTACTTGCAGCAAAATATTTTTTAAATTGTTAAAACACTTGGTTGGTGAACACTCTGTATAAGTTTCCTGTCTGTAAGATGTGATGAGACAGTCTAACTGTGTGATTGAGACTCTGTAGGGAAAGAGGGAAGGAGAGAGAGCAGGCTTAAACTAGTCCTAAGTTCACTGTTTTTATTTTTAGTACAGAATGTGGATGTGTTAGACAGTTTGCTGGGAAATATCTGACAAAACTGTTCTGTGATACAAAGCCTGTGAGAGTCAACTGGTGCATGAGAACACAAATCCCATGGGTTTAGGGTTTGGCTGAGCTCTCTGAAGGATAAACAAATTGACAAGGAGCAGCCAGAGTACTGTCAGGGGTACCAATTTTTTTGCAGCAAACACTTTAAGACATCATAATAAAATCCTCCCCATACCTCGCTGGTAAGTGAGTAACTAACAGCACACCGTGGTCTTGGGTTCTCACTTGCAGCTGCTGTTTTTCCTGTTGATACTGCAGGAGCCTAGCAGGAGTCAAAGTTCACAGGATTATAAGGAACCTTCTGCCCCGTGGCTATTAGAGTGGCATTAAAACTCACTCAGCCACACACAAAGGAGTTGTTACCAAATTCAAAAGGTGACACCCTGGCAACCCCATACAACTACTCAGGACCTATTACCTAAATGTGTTTATTCTGTAATCTTTTATTAACCCCCCAAAGTCACCCACCCATCCCTCTGCTTCGGAGCTAATGGCCGAAATTCCTTGCATAAGTTTATAAAATAATTGGTTGCATGTGAGTGCAATGGCGCGTGTTTCCACAGTTCTGCGATATTGCCAGGGCCAAAACTGTTCTTGTGATACTCTGATTGCTTCCGCTACAGGCCGGATTAGAAGATGGAGGAATGAGAGGCATTACGGCATTAAATAATAATGCACCAGCATCAAAGGTGTACTGTTATCACTGCACAATGCCTGGATGCAAGCCACTGGACCTTTTTACAGCACGGCCAGGAAGCTGGATACAGGAGCAGGCAACCTTGGCCTGATCAGAGCTATATTTAAGGTATAGTTTTATGTTTAGGACAAGTGGAATTGTTCTTTAACCTGTTCTTTTTCCCTAGATGTTAAAATTGTGTGACTTTCATCCAAAGCACATTAAGCTCATTACCCATTAATAGAGCAGCATGTTTTACTGTAGCAATTCTGGCTAAAGACCTTTCTTAACGCAACAACAGCAGGGGCATTACTGGAAGTGAACTGGTAACCTTAAGGATAAGAACTATCCTTAATGATTATGCAGTAATATGTCTGTTAGTGTACTAGTTGAGCTCTTGGGAAATGGAGCAAAATGAGACAGTGCTATAAGAGGTCAGTATATTCAAATGAAGCTTGAAAACTGCGCATGTGCAATGAAACGCGGTATTCATCTCTTTAATCGTAGTAAATAAACACAAAAATATTATTTTGTAGATGACAAACATAAAACTCCAAAACAATTGATTCCAAATATTTGTAGACATTTTTGTAAATATGGTTATTATACTGAATTATTAGGTTTTAGATAAAACACCAGAGTCAGATGTGCTATACAGTGCTATAGGAGGCAGCACTAAATGAGGCTAAAGCCAGAATGACACTGGTTTGTTATCTGCATTTATGCTTTATATTTATTTAGGCAGTCCATTTACCCAATATTCAGCTATCCAAGTGGAGAATTCTTACTTTTTTTTAACTTGAGCAATTCAGGATAAGTACCTTCCTCAGGAGTACAACAGCAAGAGCAGGGATTTGAAGCTGGGTCCTTCTAACCACTGCACTACCTGTTGCCCCACAGCAGGTAATGAGCCTCCCTTCTTTCTAATGTCGTATATACAAAAGGAGAAGACGCCAAAGCAATGTTTCTTTGTGGAGTCTGAGCCTTATGCACTGACATGGACAGCTAAGATGCAAATTTGCAACATCACTGCATATTCGTACTGAAACGGTCAAAATAAACCATCCCAAACACAGGACAAACACCTGTAAAGCAATGAACCGTAGCCATGGCAGCTGAGGGGAAATCGCTGTTTTTCCCAATCTCTTCTCGCAAGAAGACACGGGGGGCTGGGGAGTGCTCAGACACTCGCCTTCAGCACCTCTGCATTGAAAAAGCGTGGCTGTTTGTTTGACTTTTTTGTACTGCTCCAGAGAATTGGACTTGACCAGCTAAAGCACACAACACAGATTCAAACTACCCCCACTCCAAGAAAAAAGGACTCTCTGCTGCACTAACCTGACTTTTTTTTGTATTTTGACAAATTTGCGTTTCCAGGAAGCAGCTGAGGTCAGTGCAGCATCTGTTGCTACTTACATCCAAGATGCAGGACTGCTTTGTGTGGGTTACCATGGCAACGAGACCTCTGCAATCAGATTTGAATGGCAGCATCTTCAAAGTCCACACGTGATGCCGGAAAAAACCTGGAGCATTTTCAGGAACGTTATTCCCTTTGTGCAAAAACCAATGTAACCTTACCTTTTGGACTTTTAACATTCTGGCCCTTTCTGTTCACACTGCCATGAAAACAAAAATCTAACTGTTCAAATATCACTTTCACTGACATGATACAATTTTGCATTGGAAAGCTGAATTTACAGTAAGATACATATGTGAGATATGCAACTCTTGCCACTTAAACTGACATTTCAGCTTTTTTCAAACCTTAAAGGAAAGGAAGCATAACTGGACTGGAAGAAACCCAGCAAGGAGAACAGGATGAAAGAAGCCAGATGTGTTCAGGTTCCAGAAACTCAGCACAGCACAGCCCATCAGGAACTGGTGTTCGCAGCCAAGCCACAAAGCCAGACAGCCTTTCACATTCACATTTTCAGTTGGGTGGGTCCTGCTGAAATGTTAGCAGCAGCAGCTAAAGATTGACAGCTAATCTGATACATCTGAGTCTTACAAAGGGCGTTAGTGTCGTCGTGCAGTAGTCAGACTTAGCTGCCTGACATACAGTAAAGCACTGCAGCATATTTCAATGCTTGGGGAGAACATAACAAGCTTCAGTTATTTCACATGTTTCTGGATCACTTCCAGCTTCGGCAGGTAAACAGTTGGCCATGCCTGGTTTGTTTTCTCAAGTCTAGACCCGTATCATTTCATTTCAGCATTTCAGCCCAGACACATATTTGACAGTCATTTAGATACCCTTCTCTGGCTTAAAAACTTGCTGGTCACTCAGTTGCAAGCAAATGTGGACAGACTAAAGCAGCCTAAACTGCAACCGATGTCCTGGTAAATGTAAATAATTGTTTTGCGCTGGAATAAGACAGTCAGTTTGTTGTGGTGACCCTGGCCGAAACAATACACGCCGTTGTGTTTCACTGTTCATTGCGGTCCTTCTGATGGTGAACATGTAGGTTGTTGCCTCAGTTGCAGGTGTATGTTCCACATACTGTATTTTAAATGGATGAATTTGGTAGTGCCTGCTAACTAGTTCCCTTGCACCCACTGTAAAGCAGTTACGTGGAAGTTCCCCTTTGCACTGTCTGCTGTCTGGGTTTGACCTTGGCTCACTCAGCGTGCATGTCTTTTTATGTTGTGTCAAGGATTCACTCAGACTTTACCTGTCTGCTGGAAGCTGTCAGTGCCCTGTTAACGTTCTGCTGTCATGTAGCTTTTCACTGTGCTCTGCAGTCTGACCCGGCACTGCGCTCAGGATCCCTCTCATTTTCTTCCTCTCTCGCTCTCTTTTTCAAACAAAGTGTTAGGTTGTGTTCCCCAAGGGTTACATGCTGTTTCAATTTTCGCTATTTCCCCTCTGTCCTTACAGCTGTTGTTTTGGATTAGCAAAATAGCGCCTGTCAGATGAAATGATCCCCTCGCTCGGCTGCCACCCACCACGGTCTGTGGTGGGACAGGTAGGTGCTGTGGGCGTAGGGTGCAGGGTTCAGATGGGCTTCACCGCAATGTTGGTTCATTCTTACAGGAGTAGGACCGCTAGACTGTGTTTTCCTTACATTTTCTTTTTATTTTTCTTTAAAATGCAGGAACACCGAATATTTCAAACTGCTGTACTTCCGACACTGATCTCCTTCACACATCAGTCTGCACCCACTATCAGTGTGTGAATGTAAGAAACGGTTTTACTCACAGCTATTTCCAGGGAAAATCAGACTTGCAGAATTGGCCTGTGGATCACCTTACTACCATCCACTCGGAGCTCCTTAGGAAACATGCTCATTATGTCATAATATTACTAAAAACTTGTATAAAGGAAGGAAACATAGGTGGGGTGTTTTGACCTTTGTATTTTTGCCTGAATTTGCACGGTGAATTGGCCTCTGCTTGTTACGTACGTTTGTTATTTCTTTCTGAAAAATGCCCCCCTCTACATCAAAGGTGGCCAGCTGTGGTCCCAGCAGCAGGTTTTAATCTCAGAAGAGAAAGGAGGATTGCTCAGTTTGTTCAATCAAGACAGCAGTTAGGTGAGACAGGTATCTCGACCTGAACCAGTGTCTCTGGGACACTGTCTGACCCTCCTTATTCATATTCCCAGTGCACAGCTTCTGGTGTGTACTATAATGCGTTTAGCCAGGAATAATAATAGCGATCAACTCCTTCAGTTCTGATTGAAGACAGTTACCTTTTTGATGCAAAGAAAAAATGTTAACTTTTATTTTAAAAAAATCTCCTTTTTCATTTCTTTTAATTTATTTGTTATGTTTTTCAAGGCAGCAGAACAGATATGGGTCAGTTGGATATAGAGACAAAGTCAATATTCTAGAAAATACATACAATTACGTGGAACAGCTCAAGTGCAAAGTTTCAGCAGTTTGCATGGCTGAACATAAAGATTTATCAGATAATTTCTTGACTCAATCTCACTTCTTTACTGAGAATATATGATGCTTCAGAAAAAGAGGGACAAATGTAGCTTCATGCCGAAGGAATTTTGAGCAGTTAAATGAGTGTCGCTCCAGTAACCTTATAACTGCTCACATTCTGGCAATAAATGTAGAAAACTACATGGAGTGGACTTTCACTTAAAACACAGCCAATATTTCTATAGATATCATATGACGATGTGTTGCGGTAAGGTAGACTGTAAATAAAATAGGAATACAAAGGATATTGTAGTAACTGCACTACAATCATTTTTTTTACTACTGATAACTGTTTTAATAAAGGAGAAAAAAGCAAAGAATAGATTTGTCTTAATATTAGGCATTTGTTTTTAATCCCCTCCCATATTTCGCAGTGGCTCACTTCAATTTCTCTTAAGAGTGAAAACAGGAGACAGGTGAAGTGACCCACATGCAAATTTCCCATAATGCTTGAGTCCTGTGATGCATTGTGAAGATGTTTTTTTCTCCAAGTGAAGAGATTGAAGGGGCGAAGGCCCCGTCGCGCTGCTGCATCTCAGCGATGTACCACACGACAACTCTTGCAGCATTTCCCGTATGACACCCTTGCCCCCATAGTGGGGAAAGGGGGTGGGGCTGGCAACGACGCCTGTGCCTCAGCTTGGCCCAGGCTTCCTTTGGGAGACAATGGGGGGCAGCACAGAGGCAGTACTGGAGCGTGGGGGAGTGGGGTGCTAGATTTATTGCGGAGGAAATGCGTGAGCGTGGCTGCCGGTGTCAGGGCGAACAATGGAGGATGCACAGTGCGGGGTGTCCCTGGGACGGAGGGAGGCCCTCTGTTCCTCATGCAGGGAACTCCCTTCCTGCAGCACGGGCCAGGCAGGGGGCCCGGCTTCCTCTCGGTTTGTCTCACTGCCAGCAGGGCAGGCGAGGCGCGCGGCCGGGTCGTCTGACACTGATGTATGCGCTCGACAGCTTGGCCGGACGCACTGTGATTCTCATCTTTATTGGCCCGAGTTCAGGGTCCTGGTCCACTCGGCTGGTGGCGAGGGCTAGGGAAAAGCACAACATGACCGCTCCCCTCCCCCCTCTTCCAAGGGCTGCAGTCCTGGAGGGAGAAGAGTTGACTAATCTCAGTCAGCACACTGATAAAAAGACACTCCGATCTTCCCATGGATTTCAAACTAATGGTGATGTCTTTTTTTCAGCTGTCTCACCTCATCCTTCTCCTCGAGGAGGTATGCTCGGGATAGAGATAGACAACTGGACACACTTTGGGTCAAAACTGCAAAACTAAGAGTTAGACAAGTGATAAACTTGCGGTTATAACCGTGTGGGAGTTTCCCTTAGCTCTTACAAGAACGGTTTAAAAAAAAGAAAACGAAGGCCAGTGAAAAATTCCTCCTGTCCAACTGTTCCTCTTTATTGTGTCACTGTTTCACATTTTAAGTGTAGCTGAATTTAGGAAAGAATGCGTTTGATTTAAGCCAAATAGAATGGAAGAAAAACAATGTGCAGAGGACACAGGTAGCAGAGGCGTATTAAGGGGTATAATGTTTATTCAGAGAAGCACCCTTAAGTCAATGTGTATGCATATGTTTGTTAGAGGAGGAACCTGTGGCCTTTATGTGTTCTCTGCCCCCAAGGCGTGTTCTAAAACAAGAGCAAGGAACTACGCCGAGACTATGTTACCCTGTGCCAGGTCTTTGGCCATTATATTTGATATTTTCATTGTGCTACGAAGAGATTGTCTTTGTCAGTGCAGGATAAATAGCAGCTAATAAGCATTCGTGTTGTTGTCCGTAGTCCAGCAAAATTTGATATAAATGCATGAGATTATTTTGTTTCATTAAGTTTTTCTCTCCTTTCTTTCACAATGCAGTAACAGCTATTCAGAGCATAAAGCAGCCTAAATATAGTGTTTAGGGTTGTTATACCACACGTTGGCCTGGCTAGTGATTGAAACTTTTTCATTTTGCTTTTGTAATGTCATGTGTCTGCGGGGATGATTGGCAGACTCAAGTATCTGCAGATGAAATAGCTCCCGTGTTAATGAATAGAGCACTGATTGCAGGATCCCGAGCCGCAAATTACAACGCTGCCACGGTGACGTGCAATTACCGGCCTGCCTTGCATATTCATGGCACTGCTTTGCATACGGATCAACACCCAATCTCAGGCAAAGGCCGAATAAAGCTAGCTGAAGTCTGAGCTCTCTCATCCGTCTGCGGATTAAGGTATTCCTTCCTTTGCCCTGCGGTGTTCAAACAGAGCGTCTTTTGTCTCGCCGTTTTTTTCTAAGCGGAGACACGTTGTTCTGAGAAAGTTGGAGCTGACAGTCTACCGGCATTATCCGCCATAGTCTCTCACAAAGTCATTGTTGCGATTCTCATACACGCACATTTAAACATAAACAACTGCTCATCTAATTTATTATTGCCAAGGAGGAAAAAATAAGTCAGAAAGAGGAAAGTAATACTTTATATGTATCCCAGAATGAGGTAAAAAAAAAGTACAACGGCTTTGCTACAAAAAAATAATCAAACGCGCAGAGACCCCTCTTCCCTAGTCAAATCCGTCCTGCAGTTATTTACCGAGGCAAGCTTCTTTAAGGAGGAAGACGACAAATTGTCTGATTCATTTTGTCTTGTTTGGAAAATTGTAGACATCCCTTTATTATTCAGCTTAATTACTATTTTCTGTGAAATTGCTATTTTTCCACCCATATTAACGAACACTACATTTTAAACAGGAATAACCATGTTGTTCAAATTATATTGTTTGTAATTTTACATGCAAATTTTGCCTGATATTCTGTTTATTGTTGCAATAAATGTCTTATAAATTGTAACTTAGGGCAATTGATAGCACACGGTCGCAATATCACTAGTACAGCACTGCCATACACTATAACCACAATAGAAGTGATAAAAATGGCAGCAATAATAATAAAAAGAAGGGCAAATTGTATAATTCATCATATTTGTTTATGCAGAAATAATAATGACATTTTAAAAACCAGAGAAGACCCTCTTTCAAATGATTAATATACATTGTCTAAAGGGATCTGAATTAGAATGCAACCCATGCATTAGCCTGTAATCAGCCCAGCAATCAGTGTTGCTTCTGAGGAAATGGAAGTTATCATTCAAACGCAAGGCTATAATAATCGTGTTTACAAAGTAATTTGAACCCTGCACAAATTGCCTGACTTTTTGCAGCAGATACTACTCTTAATTTTTTTAGAGCATAATTGTACAAAGGCACCTAGCTCACAGTACAAAGACACAAACTTGCTGTAAATGGGAACGCTTATGACCAAAACACTCACGTTCAGTACTCACATCACACCCGAAAGCGTGTTCTAGAGAACTGTAAGATGTACGTTGCTGATTTTCATTGCATGTACGAAGAAAAGATGTGGTCAGAATAGGACGAGGAAATACTGTGCGATGTACTGAAGCCGTATGTTTAGGCTGGTTGTGCAAAACAGACATATCATCATTACCATGACTATCGTACATTACCTTGTAGTATCATTATGTCCTCAAACATTATCCATGAGAATCGTTTAACAGAGCATTGTTTTTACACAAGCATTGCTTTAAAGTATTTTTTTGAAAATAGCATATGTTGATCTCAGCAGAAAATATTGAAATTTAAAAATATCACTTAGTTTCATAAGTTAGAAAACTCATTAAAAACATACTGTATATAGCCTAAAATTCTATAAACATATTTGCTATAATCATTAGAGTTTAAAAAAAAACTTTTGTTACTTTTACTGTGATTTACAAAAAAAAATACAATAAGAAAATATATTTGTGTGCTAAAAATTGTATTCCCCACTTTAACATGAGCTAAAATTAATGCTTTTGAGATAATACTGCTTATAATACTATCATGATAAAATAATTAGAAATGAAAAATGTTTTACTGCTGCAGTAAGTTTAAATTTGGCATTCTTTCGCTGGATCAAAAGAGATAAAGACATAATTTTAAAAATGAAGCAGTTTGTTCAGTTTATGTATGTATATTATGTATGTTTATATGTATTTTGAATAAAAAAGTGTCTTTGATATCTTTAAGAGCAGCTTTGCATTTGTTTTCTTTGGAGATGTGTAACCCTGCACTAACCTTTATAAGTGACTTATGAGCTGCACTTTGACAATAGGAAAATGTCCACAAACCCTTTCTAGTTTTCTGCGTGTACAGTTTGCTGTTGTGTTTAATATAAAACATAAGATTTCCGAGAAAAGCTGCTATGGAATATAGAAATTTCTTCGCTATAGGATGTTCAGGCACAGTAAGCAGAAACGCTTATTTGATAGTTAAAATAAGTCTGAGAAGCTGACTGTGTGGCCGCATTTATTTGAAGCTGCTCTGAAGTCAGATTTTGTAATGTTTCAGTCTTACTGAACAGCACTGGGTGCCTGTTTCCTAGCAATGTATTCATAAAAACATTTGGAGAATAAATTAATGTTTTATTTTAATTGTGGTCTACAGTGTATAAGAAAACGAAAAGGTTGTTTCTCCCAGTTTCACAGAGCAGTTGTGGGTTTTTCTTTAAGATACAAGGATGAATGTGTGCCCCAGTTATCCTGATTTTGGAAACTTAACATTGATGACGGCTACTGATAAAATCTATTATGTTCCAATGCTGATTTCCAAAGTTTTTGAAAATGAGCAAGCAACCTGCAGACAGGGAAATGAGTGCAGGTGGTGACCCTCGGTTTTGTTCACATCTGTTTGTATCTGTTTGTAATTTCGGAAAGGATTTCAACGGCCGATTCTTCTGCGTACCGAACCATTTTCCCCAGCGCAACTGGAAGCCAATCAAAGGCCGCGGTGGCGACGCGGCCCAGCTGTGGACTCTGCCTTCACCCCAGCTTTGAACACTTCCCAGATCGGCCCTGCAGATACTAGCACGCTAATTCCATTAAATTGACCACTTTGTATATTGCAAGCGTAAACAGTAAACACCCCTCAAGCATTTTGCTCATTTCTCTTAAAACAGCCCGAGGGTCCCAAATGTGGGTCACACTGAAAGCTTAATGATTTGTCCTTTAATGTTGCAGTGTATCTGAATGCTATTGAGTGTATCATATTTTGGGCACAACAGCCGGATTCCCAGACAGTGAACATTCCGTTGACCGGGTTTTTGCAAAGTGACAGGCCAAAGCTACAGATCGCATGTACCCTCCTGTTGCCAGAATGATGATCTGCACCTTGGGGGGAGATGCTGTTTTAAAATATGAGGTCATCTACAAGCACGGGACACTTGGGACACCAACTGGAGCGCTTTGATTCAATGTTTCTTTTTTTTCCATTTTTTTTCTATTCCCTGATCTTGTCTGTCAGCACCATCCTAAGTTAGCTAGCGAGAATCTGCATGGAGGCATCCTCTGATCTAGATCTCTGTGATACTCTTAAGGAAAAAAATAATCATGCAAAGAAATAATATTGATCATATTAAAAAATGATAGCAGCAACATTATCAAAAATGAGTATGGAAGATATTTTTCTCTCAAAAAATGAATAAATTGTAATTGAGCACAATTCTAAAATAAATATTTTGGTTAATTTTATGATATACATGATAAAAAGATTAGCAGAAACAGCTTTGCTGCATTTTTTTCTGCAGTACCAGCCGAATGTGCCGTGTGTCTAAAGACGGCCTGGTGCTCTCTTTGTGCTGGGATGATATGCTTCTCTGGCATTAATTTTTGGTGCCGGTGTAATCAGGGACGGCAGGGGGTCAAGTGGGGTGATGGGTTGCAACCTGGTGCAGCCCAAGCCAGGCGGGTGAACTGTGGCCTGGATCAAACACCCAGACAAGACGCCAGTTCCAGGTCCGTCCAGTTTGGGACGCACACCGAGTTGGGAAACCTCAGTGTATAGATCTGTGGCCTCAAAGAGAACAAGATGCTTTTAAATAAATATCTAAAAAAATAGCCTAAATATCAGATCATAAAAATGTAGAAAATGAAATGTGAGTTTTGTACATGGTGTGTCTGTGAAGGTACTAAATGCTTGTCTTTCTCTTTCAGGAGGTTCGAGTCAAACACTGTTTCCATGGTGGACAGCCTGGGTGTTGCAGTGTGTGTGTGTGTGTGTGTGTGTGTGTGTGTGTGTGTGTCTGTGTGAGACAGAATGTGTCTCCGTCCCATCAAGTGTGTAGAGGAGGAGGTGATGGGTACATTTGGCATGGCAGTTGCATCGAAAAAGCAGGTCTGGGTAGAAAGGAGCTAAGACCCCTGCGCCCGCTGGTCACAGCGACTGCTGAAGACGGGCCAATGTGATGAGCAGCTTCACACACAACTCCTGTAGAGACACGACTTCCCTATAAAAATGGGTGCAGACACCAGTTTCACTTGTTACACGTAATATTGTTGCATTTTCCCAACGTGACTAGAAGCAGATGGAACTTGCCACCCAAAATTTTTTCTGGGAGCAATCCAGGTTGAGTGGCTCGCCTTGAAGCCCCTCTGAAATGTGAACTGACACCTCTCCCACCACGGAACTCTGTTTTTATACAGTTCAACTTATTCCACTTGATGCAGACAGAAAAAAATGAATGTTTTATGTAGTGTTCGCTGAGATGTGTATATATTTAGAGTTGGAAGTGGTGTAGCAGTGATTAATTACCAAAGTGGCATGTGATCTAAAGTGTTACTGTACACATTTAACGAAAATGGTTCTAGTCAGTTCAGCCGCCTCGTAACATTTCCACGCAAGCCATGGGGGGGAGAGTAATTTCCAATCTGAGGCAGTGTAAATTATACAGAATGATGTTAGCAAATATCTGTCTAAACTGTCCAACAGCATACAGCTGATTATTGTTGTCGTTAAAAATATAATACGTTATGCAGTGTAACAAAAGTAATAAAGTCTGCTAGACACAGAGGGGCCGTTCAAAAAATTTGAGCTCCTAGAGTTTGACACGGCTCCATAGCGCCACCTGCTGAAATGCCAAAGTCAAAAAAGACAGTCTCTCAATAAAAAGGCAAGTTGAGAAAACGGTGTAATAGCAGGTAATTCTGAAACTCAGCGTTCCCATGTTATTCAAACAAGCCACCCTAAAAGCAGAACACTTCTGAACTTTTTTGACAAATGCTTCTACTGCACATGTCCCGGCACATGAAAGTACCACAACAAAGGAAATTTAGCTAATCACTGAAATTATTCACTTTGACAAGCACAGCTTTACTCCCCCCACAGCAATGAATAGTTCAGCAAAACAAACAACTAGTGCCCTCACTACTCTTTCATTTTTTCTTGCAGTTTTTTTTGAGTTGATGATGACTTTTATGCTTGAGCCCCAATGTAGATGGACTAACAGAGGGTCCAGCAACATTTTGAAAGCAACTTGCCAACGTTGGGCAGCTTTCTAATGTGGGGGACTCCTCCTGAGCCTGAGGCTCAGTGTTCTGGGTCACTTGGCTGCTTCCCTCTGGATATGAGGACTGGTCCCGGCTCTTTGGTACTGAAAATATGAGAATCTAAAACAAAGTTCATCCTGCCATTATCAATAACCACGTGTTCAGTGTAGTGTCTGTATGGTCTGGAAATTATCCCAAAAACACAGGGCGTGAACAACGTTGCATCTTAGATAGTAGACCAGTTCTTCACAGGACAAAGACACACACTCATTCTGTCACACAGCCACACACTAAAGGCAGTTTATAGTCACCAGTTCACCTAAACCATCTGTCTTTGGGTTATGAGAGGAAAGCAGACCAGGAAAATGGAACCCCTGTCAACTCTGAAAGAACATGTAAACACATAAACTGCGCTGTATTCCAGCCTACAGTCTACTGTGGCACCATGATGTCCTAAGTAAAATTAAATAAAATTGGTCAAATCTGTTTTACAAATGATGCCATTTGCACAAAGACATGGTAATAAAATGGACAGAAGATGCTGTAGCAGTTCCGGACTGAGACATGTAATCAGAAGGTGTCCAGTTCAAGTTCCAGGAGGGTCTCTGATGTTTTCGCACCTAGACATGGTTTCTTCCAGTCAAAAAATAGAACTTTAACCTACAAATGATCAAGTCTTTTGAGAAAAGTGCTCTTTCTGAAATGCTTAATGACATTATTAAATTGTGCAGCTCACACAGAATAAAGCAGGATATTTGATATACTAATATTCGACATATTAGTTTATGATTATGTCCGTTTTCCATTACACGGTTTTTATTCTTCCTATTTCAAAAGTCAGAGCCAGAGCCGGAGAAACTCTAGTTAAATTTGAACTGCGATTAAGAAAACTAACACTAATGGCCACAGGGTGGCGCTGTTTTACAACAACAGAATCAAGCTTCAGAAAACCCGGAACCGATGACAGGACATTAATGTAAAATTTGCAGGCAGTAGGTTTAGAATTCATTGGGGCTACAAATGTGTTGATTGGTTTCATTAAAACATAAAAAACTAACCACTTTAATAAATAACTGTGTAAATGTTTTTCTTGGGCAAACTATTCTTTTCTGCCCTCATCGTAAAGTGCCTTACGTGCACTTTGCCTTTTATCTGCATGTGTTAGGCAGCTGTTATCAGACAGCTGGAGAAAACCAATGGCCATACCGCAGGGTTCCATCATCATTCATCTTGAGAGTTTTCCCACAAATGATATACTATAAAACTGTGGAAAAGTGGGACTGACTGTCCATTTTCAAATTACAGGAGAGAAAACAGTGTTAAATATGCAGTATTATTATGTGGCACAACACATCTGCAGAAAAGCACATTCCAGTGACTAGTATTAATTTTATGACTGCTACTCAACTACTACTACTACTACTACTACTACTACTACTACTACTAATACAATAGATTATTAACAGAGGAAGACCAAACTGTGTAATAGCATTGGGTGCAGTAAGTCTATTTATCTGTTATGAACAGTTAAATGGCTGTCAGATTTCTTACAAGTTCATATCAATGAAAGCATTTTCTGTGTGTTCATGTTCTTTCCTAAAAGCTTTTATGAACATTGCGACTAGATTTTTGTCTTTTTTATACTGTACTGGGGCAGCAAGTAGCATAGTGGTTGGAGTTGTAATGTTCCATTTGAAAGATTCAGGACTGAATGAAACATTTCCTAACATGAAATGAAACTAGCATGAAATGCTCTGTTAAAATTACTCTGCTGTATAATTGGATATATCACTGTAAAAAGTCCAGCAATGTAAGCTGCTCTGGAGAAAAGCATCTGCTAAATGAATACGTGTAATGAACTGAGACAAAAATCTGTGACTGAGACAACTCAGAAGGCAAGCAGGAGGAACCGGTCATGAATCTGTGTTTCCTTTGGTGCCCATCTTTCCATCTAGTCCTTGCTGACTGACTGCAGGCACTCAGGATCTTCTCTGTCTGGGTTTCTTGTATTGATGTTAGTTACCACTGATGCATGATTGCTGCTGGGTGTATGTTCAGCATTTGTATTCACAAAATCCTGTTTAAGACAGGCTAATTGGTTCCCCAGTAATCATAAAGGGGTTTATTTAACTCCATTATTCTCACTGTCACATCTGTGGAACAAGCAAGTGCAAGCTGCAGACATGTAAGATAACACTGTCGCTTGTATTCCATAAAGGAGACAGGTGAAGGTTACAGTCTGTAACTGGTTTGCTTGGCAAACACTTTTACAAAGCTAAGAACACCACTCCTGTGGTTAACGCTGCGGTTTCCTTAATCGCCTCAGTGTCTGTTACCACACACCAAGAAAGCATTTTTAAAAAACAAAAGTCCTGAACAAGATTTTTTAAAAAATCTTGCATCAAAAAAGAATCAGTGTCAGAAAGGTAATGTTATGACCATTCCAGCCAATCTATATTATTTTTAAGGTGCCTATAAATTTAGTTTTAATTTCCTTAACCTAATTGCAGAGGAAAATAAATATGTCCCTGAATATTTAAAACAAAATTAATTTTATAGTAGCTCACCTCCTATTTTAAATATACATCTGCAGACATTATCTACTGAAGGTTTCCACTGAATACAGGATTTGAATGTAATTCAGGCATCGCATGAATGTATGTTGATCAGAATGCAAAATTCCAGAGAGACCTTAGGTTGTACAGGGGAGTCATTGTAGTCAGGCCAGGAACAGCTTGTCAAACCAACTAAAACTTTCTATTTGCTTACACGCAAACTTAAAATACACTGCTTTTTATTTCAAAATATACCATATAAACATTTCTCATTTTTTGACGTCTGGTTTTCCATTTTTAGTGTCTCGTAGTGTCTTGATTTTAGTATATGTTGACTCTCCTTCTTTGGCAAAAATCTTCTAATTAGATCAAGCGCCACCTTATAATGTAGTACAAACTGTTAATGGGGATGACATCTGTTAAATTCATACACGGTATTGGAAATGTGTCTTTAAATCTGTACTCTTCTGTACTTAAATTCGGCTGAACTAACTTTGTGAGCTTAATGAAAAGAGAATGATTTTCCCCTTGGTAAAAATACCTTGGGTATCTCTTTGGGTAGTGGGGGGGGGGGGTGAGTCTTCAGTTTAATTTTAAAATGAGCCTGCTGTTTGGTGGCCATGATTACAGGTGTGTCAGCTCTGAGGTATGCCTGTTCTTATACCTGTCTCTCCTGCATGCTTTATGAGTTCAGCAGCCCACATAAAGGTCAAATGAAATGTGCATATTCAGCATTCGGTCTCAAATCCTATGTTTCTCACGCACAACTGACAAGGTTGGGTAACCAGCTGGTGCCACATTATTGTTTAGTGACGATAATCAAAATGTCAGTGGAAAAGCACAATACAGTATGCAAATAAACAAGTAAAAACTGACTAGTTCATGAAGCAGTTCCTGAAACTTTATTTGCTTTCTTTCTAAATCAACTGTGACATGGAGCAGCCCTGGCATGCCACTTCAAAACAATCATCCACTTCTGTCATAATGTGTGCCAGCAACAATAGGGGTATTGGACTGTACGTTGGGAACGGCATTCTGCATGTGCTGATGAAATGCACTTTTGTTTACTCTGAGTTGTACGCTGTGCTGGAGAAAAGCGTCATCTAAATGAATGAATAAATGTGAACTAAATGTGAGCCCCATGACAGCTTTGAAGGGCAAGAAGCAGCAGCGGGGCTTTGGATGGGAACAGAGCAGTGGACAACCACTGACTAGCTCACAGAATCCAGGCTGGCAGACAACCCATTGTTCTGCTGAGCCAGGAAGCTTCATGCGTCCCGTTCAAGTCTCCTGGCAGGAGTGTTTATGACATTTTAACACTTTCTCATCTAGTCACCTCATCTCACCTTGTCTCATCAAGGTATTGAAAAACAAGACAGTGCTACCTATTCATGATCATTATTTGCCAGTGAATAGGTTGAAGCTTAGACACACAATTTCCATTGTATTGCAGCTTATAAAAAAAAAATACTAAACACTTTCAGAAAGTTTTCAATGGTGCTACTTAAAAATTCTCAATTTGAAGACTAGCTGTGCTCTGTACTGGATTAAATTGCTTTCCATAAATGTAGAATTAAATCATTGACTTCCAAAGTGTGTGTTTAGAGTTTATAGTTTTGTATGCAATGTTTATTTATATCTGAAAACCTGGTGGTTGGAAGCTAAGCAAGATTAATGATGTTAACATCAATCTTACAGTCCCCTTAGCTGACAGGTGACATTCTATGCTGTCTGGTAGGGGAATCATGTCAGGCATCTTGTAGTTGTCAAAAATGTAATGCACAATAAAGAATTAGAGTAGGGTGTTAAAAAACCTAATCCAGTGTTTATTGTTAGTAATAACTATCTGCTGCGTCAGGTGAAGTTTTGGCACACAATTTGTATGGATATGATAAAAGAAAGATAAAACATTTCCAAAAAAAGCTGTTAATGGTGAAAAGTTTGTTACTGGAAACTTCTTAAGTTGGGAACTGTTCCCAGGAATGGATTAAATCACATTCCATAGAACTGGGATTGGGGGTTGGCCCTCACATTGTGTGTTTAGGGTTCATGAGCTTGCATGCAATGTTTGTTTACATTAAAAAAATTTTTGACATTAAAGTGTGATTGAAGTGTAAAGAAGAATAGTCACTGATGTTGTGTTATGTTGTGACAGGTTTGGAGGTGAATCACTGATATCAGTCTCACAGTCACCTTTGTTGACAAATGACATTCTTTCTTGTCTGTCTGTCTGGGGAATTATTGTATGCAAATTTTCAGGCAAGTTGGCATCATGAGGGGATCGTAATTGTACTGCAATCTATATGACTTTGGCAAACTGCTATTTCTGAGTTCCCACAGCACTAACAGAGATTCCAGTAGCTTGTGAACCACTGGTGAGATGGACTCTAAAGAAAGTCAGAGCAGATTATGCTGAATTTGAGTTTCAAATGATTACTCACAAGTTGAGTCTCTGACAACAAGCAGTACGCCGTGTATATGGTGGCAGTACATCACAGGGTAACCATAAACGCGATTTAAAGTCAATTATAGCAATCAATTAAGTTGAAATGCATGTCTTTGGACTGTGGGAGGAATGCTTATAGACATGGTGTGAACATACAAACTCCACACAGAGGGGATTTAAATTTATGCCTAAATTCTACTAAAGGCACTAGGAGGGTGGCTTATGCAAATGAAGTGGGTCAGTGTGATTCTCAGTTGTACAACACTTCATTTCACTAAGTTCTAATCGTTTATAGTAGCTCAGAGGGTCAGTCGGTGTTTTTTGTGTTTCAGTATTTCGTTTGTGGGTGGCACAGTGGTGCAAAAAATAGTGTTGCTGCCTCACCGTACCTGGGCTATTTAGGCATGGATTTAAATCCAGCTCAGTGTCTGTGTGGCATTTGTATGTTTTCCCTGTGTCTGGGTGCTCTGGTTTCCCCCACAGTTCTAAGACTGACATTTCAGACTAACTGGTTCATATAAGTTACCCATAACGTGTGTGTATGTGTGTGTGTGTGTGTGTGTGTGTGTGTGTGTGTGTGCATGTCTGGCCACCCTGTGACATACTTGCATTCCACCTAGGGTGTACATTCACAGTTTAGTGCACAGTGATTCAAACATAGGCTCCAAACCACTGCGATCCTGACTGTGATAAAAGGTTATGGTAATGGATGGATGTGTTCACATTTTTGTTAGAACAAAAGATAGCAATAGTTCTTAGTCAATATAATTGTTAAAGTTTTTTTAGAAATTTTATTTTGCTTATATTTTGATTCTGTGTATAAAAATATGAAAAGCTGTAGGGGCCATGAACTGAAAAACCCTGAATATACTTATGGGATGAACTAGACTGCTTTTGGGATTAATTAGAAGGTTATGCAAATGGATTTTAAAATGTTCAATAATTATAAGTGATATCTATAATTAAAATAATTTAATTGTTTAATTGATTTTTAAATTGAATAGGTAAATTAATTGAATTAAACTGATAGGGAGTACAGAAACTTTTTTATTGAACAGATGATGAAGATAGAGTTTACAGAGCAGATAGGAGGTCAGGAGAGAAGTGGGCCTGAAAGTGATGTGTTCTGAGATCCTGAATGTTAAGGGAGGGGCAGTAGTTCTGAGCGAAAGAGGGACCTAATTCCACCACATCGGAGTCAGAACCAAAAACCTTTGTATTTTTGACTTTGCCCAGGACTACCAAGTGACCAGATTTGGAGGAGCATAGCAGCCTGGTGAGTGGTCAGACCCTGCAAGTATCAGGGTGCAGATCTATTGACTGTATTGTAGGCTGGGAGAAAATGAAGTCTCCACGCAGAGAGAAGGGCTGTGAGGCACAAGAGCTCCCAGGCCTCTGCAAATCATTTTACAGATCTCAAGATTTTTCTTGATGACATCAATCCCTCTTACTGGTCAGGACTTATTGTTTATTCCTAAGTAAAACCCATACTTACCTCACTGACTGACTTTCTATGCCAAGTTTGATCATTGCAGTTCCATTCTGACAGGTCTGCCTGCATCCCAACCAATGCAAAAAAAGTTTTTTGTAAAAACTGTAAGTGGCGGACCATTCAACTGTATGGTCTCTTAACCAAGGAATAATTTTGAAACCAGACTGAAGCATTTCACTTTAAACAACTTTTCAAGTACACTAGTGATCTACACCATACTTCTTCCCTTATATTCGTATCTTAAACTGTTTTGAATGACCTCTTTCATAACTAACAGTCAAACACATTATCTGTTCTTCTCTCCTTTTCCATTTCCATTTCCAACACCATCCTAAACCTGTCATGTCTGGGATGTCACTAGTAGTGACTGGACACTGATGTCTGCTGGATCGGCCTCCCTGAGACCATTAGGGTCACGCCAACTGCCTGCACTGATGCTGATTTAGCATTTATCCATCAAACTGAACTTCTCACTTCACACAGGCCCACTGTGGCATCCCATAATGCCCCAGAGGGTAAGGTAGCCAGAGGTTTATTTTTCACCCATTTCCTTCCCTGTTAGTTTTTCGTAACTGCCAGATGGTTTACTTTGAAAGAGGACATTAGCAAACTGCCTTGTTTATTTTAACTTTGTTTTTTGTAATTTCATTTATGTGTCAACGATATGCGCTTTATTGCTCAGGGTTTGCTGACACAGTGTTGGGAGCACTTTAAAATAATCTGAATGGAATTCTCCAACCACACACTCCAATTTACTCAGAACTGCTGCTCCTCTTGTAGTGTTTTAGATTCCTCTCAACACACTCAGGACTGTTCTACTCAAGTTTCTCCACTGGCAACCATTACAGATGGCACACAGTTAAAGACTCTAATATATAGGCCCCTACACAACTTGACTCCTCACCACCTATAGCCCATGAGTTCACCCTGCTGTCCTCGGTGTGACTTCTGTCTGCCTCTACCGGCCTTCTCTCTGTACTCACTCTCCACACACTCATTCTCCCTCATTACTCCCAAACTGAGGACGTAATTTCAACTTAAAATCAGGTCCTCTGACTTTCCCTGAGCTTTTAAAGAGACATCTTCTCACATTACGTTGAGACTGTCTAAACAATTTCTCCTGATCTTTTCCAAAATATTTCACTGTGTTCTAAATCCTTGTTTATAAGCAATAAGTTAACTTGCCTTTAATCTGTGTAATTTTCTTTATTAAACGGTAGTATGTGTTCCAAATCTAGTTGCAACATAATATTTCATCCTGGATTCTCATCTTTTAATTACCTTGTGACCTTATAACCGCAACTTGGCACTGTAAGTCACTCTGGACAAAGGTGTGAACTAAATATAGATTAATAGTAATAAAAATTAGGAAAATTTGATTTAAAGCTTGGCACTTTTGTCCCATTGAATGAGATGTCAGACAAACCCACACCAGCTGTGACATGCTGAGCAGAGTGGAACATCACAGACCTAGGCCTGTAGACCTTAGAGAGCAGGTGTGCAGGGGAACTTTATTATTCCAGTGAGTCATTGGCTGAGAAAGCAGTGTTGGTGGGAGGGAGGGTGGGTGCAGACACGTTTTTCATCTGAACCATGGTATACGCATGTAAAAACCCACCATGCCACTCCCAGATCTGAGCCCCATACACCCACCACATCTGACGCTGATGGGACAGGAAGGGTGTGAAAACACCCCGCCCAAAACCATAGTCAGTCATGAAACTGCTCTCCCTGCTCTCCAAAACCCAGGGCCACTACATGTGTAACCCTGCTTCAGGAGAGTCGAATCAAGTCCAATTTAAAATGGATTATTTCATACGTGCAAATATTTTATTGATTTAAGTCTGCGGGTTGAAGCACAGGGATAAAAGAAACATTTTCTGGAGTTCTGCAGCAATAATTACCCAATTAAATATTTCATCATGTCATCATTTGCTGCTGCAGTTAAAAACGATTTAGATATTAACTCTAAAAAAGTGTAGCAGTTAGTGGTAGGATGATGTAATAGGCTAGGATAGAACTTTATTAATCCCTGCAGGGAAATTTACATGTATAGCATGTAATAGCATGTAAAACAAGGCAGATAACAAAAAGCCACAGATTTCAACAAATAAACAAATAACCAACAAATAATAACATGACAAATGGCAGGCAAAAATGACAAATTAAAGTAACACAGGGCAAACAAGAGTGGACAACCATCCACATGTGCACCCTCAGTAGTAACCTAGGAAAAGGGTTATACAACAAGGCAAAGATGAAACACCAACTCCTGCATTTTGTGGATACTGATACTGATACTGAGCGGTTTGAAACCATGAAGCAAAGTCCTCAATGAGACATTCATTTTTCACTTCATGACTTTTCTGTATACATCCCACTACTGCATATGAACATAAAGGTGCAGTATTCACTGTAACACAGACACCCTAAAATAAATCCTAGATTTCACACATTCTCAAACAGCTTTCACCAAGCTGTAAAGGTAACAATATCTGACTATTTAAAACTGTGACAGATTTTTACTTTGTGATAAATTTCAAACTATCTTTTTTAAAAGTTTTGGATGAGCCTTTAATTCTGTTGATTTGAGAATGTCATTTTAATTGTAAATGCTTAGAATATCATACTCCTGGGTGTCAGATTTCCACTCCCCACTCTCCTCTACTGCTCTGCTCCTCCCATTTTCCTCTGGCTGATCCTCTATAAAGGGTCACCTGTAGCATCAGGGAGACAATGTAGCTGGAAGTTTCAGAAGAATTCTTCAAGCGATCTGCAAACATCCAGGTCAGTGTTCCCATTAATGTTATTTTTTAAATCATCTTGTGTCGAATAATTTTGCAGGAAGTACAAGAGTTTTGGTAACATGTACCAAGTCAGACTGCCTTTTTTAAAATAGCCATATTTAAAATGTGAAAACTTCAAAATTCCTATCTTGCTTGTAGGTTTTGAAGAATATTTGTTCAAAGTTGTGGAGTGAGTAGATAAAAAACTGTTCACATGGTGTCACAAATTTTTTTATGGCTGCAGGTTAAAACTACAGATGTATTTGATTTAAATATTACTTCAATACATTTTATTATGCATTTAATTTTGAAAAATAGCATAGAATTTTTTTTTATTTTCTGCCTAGTATTTCATAAGGAGCTATATTGGTATCGTATATTCGAGGAACACCCACTTGCAAATGATCTTTTAAAATCCATGTAACTGATATGTTAAGTGACAAAAAATTTACACATTTTTTGTTTGTGGTTAATGGGTGTGTCATTGTTCAAAGTGTTCTGTCACCGTGTAAGTACAATTCTTATCACTATATGTTCATAATAATATGCACCTTTTCCAATGCAAAGTTTATTCATTGAAAAATGTTTTTACACTCTGAAATTACATAACAACCCATACAGATGCCTTTGAATTTCATAAACTTAACTGAGCCTAGTATAGATTTCAGCTCTGTCAAAGTATAACTGGTTGTGCTAAGATGTTAGCCAGTGAGTACTGGCTGTGAAGTTTATCATTTTCTGAGATATGAGGTCTAAATGGATGCTTTCATTTGTTACTGCTTCTTTTTTTACATGAGAACTGCTGTTGAATTAATATTGAATAGTCACAACCACTGGATGTTCACATATCATGCGTCTGAGATATGAGAAAGATTTATATTGTTACAGATGGACTGTTGTACTGGTGTATGGGATGCTTCCATCTTAGCTTGAGTACCACTATGTGAATTATTAATTTTTTTGTTCTACTGTTGCTATGCCCCTCTACCATCCCTGTGTTCATTTCTATTCCACAGAAGCCACCATGTCATCCATGCGGACTTATTCCTCAGGTCACCGGCCTTCTTTCTCCAGTTTTTCACTTCGGGACATGCGGCTGGGTGTGCCCAAGGCCCCAGGTGTGGTCTCTTCCGTTAGCGTTCACTCTGTTGCCTCTGGTTTTGATCTCAGTGGCCCAGCAGGCCTTTCCTTCAATGATCTGAACGGTGGCACCAATGAAAAAGAGACCATGCAGGGTCTCAACAGCCGCCTGGCCAACTATTTGGAAAAAGTGCGCTCTCTGGAGAAGTCCAATGCTGACCTGGAGGTGAAGATCAAGCAGTTCATGATCGAGAGAGCACCAAAGGGGCGTGACATAGAACCCATGCTGGCCAAAGTTCATGCCATTCAACAGGAGGTCAGTGTTCCATAATCCTAAATGACAACAGTTTCAGGTACACTTGATCCAATTGTCCATCAGCCAGACACTGAACCAGATGAGGGAACAGATATTATTCTGTTGGCCGTTAGGGGCATATGTGCTCCAAATATAACACTTCATATTCTTTAAAAAGGAGGTTGACATTTGACAGTGGCAGCTCTAAAATTTTCATATGTCTCCATGCAAACCCTCCTACCACAACAATTAAAACAGTCTGTAAACCCCTGCATGTAGGAGTACAAAAGGAAAAATGTTTTCACTGGTTTCTGTGGGCCCTGCAGATGTTTCATTTAACCAAGTAGTCAATTTGGCTTTGTTTGCATATAAAAGAATTATTGTTTGATGACTTCCTGAGATCATGGTGTCCTTCACTTTTTTTAACAGACAGCTTTAAACAGGCTTCAAACATTAATAAGAGTTAAAGGTTAGCTGGAATACGTTAGCGGGATTAATAGCTAAACTTTCATGAATGTAGAATGGATTTCCAAAATTTGAAGTGTAAAATGCTGTGCGAGGTCATGTAAGAAAAGGAAAGGAAACATTCTAGCAAAAAGGATGTTGACATGGCACTGAGTCTGGGCTATAAAAAGAAAAGGGAAGGCAGGATAAATTACTTTTGTAAAAAGTCTCAAGCAAGGGAACAAAGATTATTATAATCAAACAGATACATCTGATTCCAATTAGACTGTGAAACACCCCAGTCATAGTTTGGCAGACAATATCAGACAATAATAACCCTATGTGTTCCCAAATAACCAACCCTCCGCCTATTTCAGGTGATGAAGAAAACATTGGAAAATGCTCGTATCATGCTGGAGATTGACAACGCAAAGCTGGCTGCTGATGACTTCAGAGTCAAGTGAGCATTTTATGCCCCAGTCTTCCTGTGTGCAGTGCCCCCTCTCCTCTTCTTCTGGCCTGTGGTATACAGCGAAAGTGCTGCTGCTGGAGTCTTCATATCAATCAGTGACCAGTCTGTTTGTCACAAGAGATGTCACAGTAGAGGAGAATTCTAGTTTCTGCGGATCATTTAAATAATAGGGCAAGTTCTGATGGTTTGGTGGCGCCTATTTGTTGATCAACTGCAGAACTGTTCGGCTCCAGAGGAAAGGTCTCAAATGGTTTTTGTTAGGTTGTCATAGCAACGTCCAGCTTCTGCTAGTGGAGAATTTTGTTGACAAAATACATAGACAGTATTTTTCTTACATTTGCTTCATATTTCAAATTAGGGATCTAACAATTGGCATGATTGTGCTTTCTGTTTCTACTGCTTTATTTTCATGTTTACCAAATCGCAACTAATTTTATGCCAGTAAAATAGAAAGCCCAATTTAAGGGTGATAATTTGTGTACTAAATATGTGCGTAATTATATGTTATATGTTGCTATAATTCTAATGTTTAAGGTAGCCTCACTGAGAACATAATCCCTTATGACAATTACCTACTTACTGGTTTAACAAAACGAAACAAGACTGTACTTAGCTTTGGTCTGTTGCTGTGATGAGGTAACTATCAGTCCTCAAAGTAAGATAATAGTTTTTATGGTGTTTCTTGAGTTTAAGCCCTTTGCATTCAAATTTTAATCCCTGTTGAAATTTTGCCTGAGGGTTTTAACTTAAAAATAAAGGCTTCTGTGGCATACCACAGCGTAACTTAAGTAAGGGTGGAGCATGTATGAATGACAGGAATGGCAGGCATGTGCACAGGTGTGCATATGTCTATGTGAATAGTATCACACATGTGCCTGTTCATGCAGGTGGGAAGCAGAGGTAGCACTGAGCCAGTCAGTGGAGGGGGACTGTGTGGCCCTGAGGAAAGCTAAGGCAGACCATGACCCGATCATTGCTACGCTGAGTGGGGACCTCAAGAGCCTGCAGGATGAGCTGTACTACCTGAAGAAAAACCACGAAGAGGTAAGACCTTTTGCAGAAGGCTCCCATGCTCCGCCAGCAAGGAAGTAGGAGACAGGAACTGAAGAATGAGATCACACTACTGCTCAGTAGCTCTGTAACTTAACACGTCCCTTATACCCACCATAATCAAGAACTGAAGGTCATTAACCAAAGTTGATACTGTACTCTTAGTGTTTCCACTGGTAGAGAATATCTTTTAGTAGCACATATTTTTGCTTTTTGTTGATGTGGCAGACAAAGAAAGAGGAATGTGTTTAAATTCCTTCCAGCAATTATCTTGCCAATGGAAATTTCCTTCTTTCAATTCAATAACCATATGGCCCTATATTGAACAGAATCAAGAATTCCTACTTCTGTTATGGACAAAGAGGTTATAGTTCTGTGAATAACCCTACAGCTGAGCCATGTAAAGCAGTCACCCTTCTCTTACACCCTACCCTGATAGACAGTCAGTGTGACCATTTCCTTAGGACCATGGGAAGGCATCTCCTGATACTACAATACTAAGTTGAAGCGAATATAGGCCCTTTTAGGGATGTGGGCCACAAAGTATTCATACAGAGGATATTAATCATAAAGTCCTTAATAACTCTTTTTCTATACACAGAGTATTTCTCGGCTAGCAACTTTCTTTCCTTCTCTTTCACAGGAAGTAGCCAGTCTAAGGGCTCAGTTGACCAAAGAACAGATCAATGTGGAAGTAGATGCCACCCAAGGTCCTGACTTGGGAGCTATACTGGCTGACCTCAGGTCTCAGTATGAGGGCATTGTCCAGAAGAACAAGGATGACCTGGATACGTGGTATAAGAAGAAGGTCAGTTGCTCCAGAGCAAAGTTTTTTTTTCCTGATCCTAAGATTCTATACACTATACTAAAATCTACAGGTAACAAGCTCTGACACACATTTACTAAGCATGAGAGGGAGTATGCATATTATATATTTGCATAGTTTGTATATTTGCATGCACGAAAATATCCATTATCATCTTCTCAAAATACAAGGTCTTGGCAGTCCAAAGTCTGGAAATATTGTGCAATGCAGGGTACATCCTGGCTGGGGTACCAGCCCAGCACAGGATACCCACACATGCCCATTCATTTACACATTCATATTCTGTTGGTTATCAAGACATCAGTTCACCCAAAAAGCATGTTTTTGAAATGGGAGAGGAATCCAATACAAACACAGGGAGAACATCCAAATGCCACAAAGACTGAGTTTCACTTGAATTCACATCTGAGCACCCAGTCCAGGCAATGTGAGGCACCTATGCCACTGTGCCACCCCCGCATACAAACAAAATAAACAATTAAAATTCAGTCCAGGATCCAACTTACAACCTGTGCTACCTACGACTTTCCGTATTTACAACAGTTGGCCGACACATATATAAAATTTATTCTGAGTCTGCCCTAAAGCCAACGGCATCGTTGTACACCCACAGTACGACATTAGGCGACCCATATGCAGTCGCATACAGTATCTAGTTTAGCCCACACTTCTGCTTTTTACTATCTTCTGTATCTAAGGTGCAATACACTACTGTATGCATACAGTCAAATCCAACTTGCGTCCAGTCCGACTTACAACCTGGTCGTTGGGACAGAACACTGTTGTAAGTCCTGACTGTATGTAATAAAAGAGGTCGTGACCTTTATGACCTCTATAATAAACACAATAATTTTGTGGCATTATCCTTAGAATGAATGTGAATCAATGTTGCATTTTTGAGACTACTTAAGTAGCTCATATACAACATGTGAGCATGAATAGTAGCTCAGGGTGCTTATATGGTAGCATGTGTGCTCGTTTCTTGTAGCTGGAAACTGTGCAGTCAGAGGTACAGGAGAGCAATGAGGCCCTGCGCAGCTCTCAGAGCGAGTTCAGCGACAGAAAACGCTTTCTACAGACCCTAGAGGTGGAGCTGGAGAGCCTGCGGAAACAGGTAAGGTCTCTGTCCAGTCTGTTGCCCAGTGATCCCTGTTGGTCTCCAATAAACCTGGAAGGCAATGGACCGGGTCACCGCTCAACATGAACCTCTACAGATGTTGAGTGAAATTTGTTCTTAGTAGTTAAGCGCTAGAGATTTAGAACTTGGCTGAACTTGAGATTTCACCTGGCAGATTTGTATTCATAGAACTATTCTTCCAGTTCAACCAGCTCTCTACATGTTCTTTCATCACAAGTTACACAATTACCTATTATAATTGCAGCACATAGAACTTGTTGGTGAAAAGATCCCATATTTGAGCTTTACTGCTATAATCTCTGTATAATGCGCCCATTGTTGCACTGATGGAGGGTAACAGATTAATTAGCACTGGCTTCCCAGCTGCACTTAAACAGAGACAGACTTGTCAAGGATACTTTGGGTCAGCCACTCTGGTTTGTCATTGTTCCACACATGAAAATATCCCTTTTTAGTGGCTATAAATCAATGTGGTAATTCATTTATGTGCAATATTTGCAAATTATAGCCAGATGTCTCAGGTGCATTTCATACTGAAGCTGTTCAAGCAGAGACAGCAGGTAGCATGGTGGTTAAAGCTCTTTTTGTATTATAAATGGACTAGGGTTTGAATTCCACATCCCACTGCAGTACTGTTGATCTAGGTACTTACCTTGAATTGCTCCAGCACAAAATCCAAGCTATATAATTTGGTAAATAATTATGAGTAGCATACCATTATTAACACTTTAAGTCACCATGTAGGAAATCAACCATATGAATAAATAACAACACAGAAGTACAACCTTTTGTTCATACATCAAATTGGCCAGCACCTTCTTATTATTCTAATAATCTATTTATTTTACTTTGTTATAAATTCAGGTTTGGTGTAAAATGGAATGATCCTTCGTGAAACATTTGCCCCATTCTTAAATCCATCTATTCATCCTTTGCCCTAGTGCCCAGTTCAGTTAATCTGTATGGTCGGTATATTGCATAATGCAAGCGTGTGTTCCTGTGTGTGTGTGTGTGAGATCAATGGGTGAGTAATTGTAACCAAGTGCATTAGTGGGTGCATGATAGAGACATGTCTTCCTTCCACAGGTGGGCACATTGGAGGGCAACCTGGGTGAGGTGAACCAAAAGTATGCCCTGGAGATGGAGCAGCTGCAGATGACCCTGTCACAGCTGGAGGAGACCCTGTCCCAGTTGCGCCTTGACATGCAGCGCAACAAGACTGATTATGAGCAGCTGCTTCGCATTAAGCAGAACCTGGAGATGGAGATCGCCACCTACAGGAGGCTGCTGGAAGGAGAGGAAGTGTGAGTGTGGGGACAGGAAGTGGGGAGAGCCGCTGTATGGGACCCAACAGTTCAGTGATCCTCACCTTTAATGCCCCAAGGCTGCATGCTGCTGTAGAATATATTTTTAAACCATCACAGATGACTTTTAAAAAGTCTTACATCCCAGTGTTGGAGATGTTGTGACCCATAATACTTATCCCCTTGTCCATCACCTAACAATGTTAATAACAATATGAACATAAGAACATTTAAACAAATTACAAAATGGATTTATTGAACTTTGTCCTTTGGTTTTCTTTTCAGGGTAAAGGAAGTCCCCAAGAGTAAGTATTCTTTTTAAACAATGTAGAAGCTCTTCTTAAGAATCAACATCACTCTTATTCTGCAATGATTCACTCTTAAAACATCTGTTGAATGGAGAAGAATATACTACTGATGGTCGAAACAAAACCCTCCATTAATGCAAGCAACACACAGGCGTTCCAGATTAACTTATTTACAGTAAGTTCTTATACAACTTAGCGCCAGTCTATTGTTTGTAGGACCAGCGCTGTGCTGAATCACATACGTCTCATTAGTCTGTTACCTTTCACCCACCTTCCACTGTTTCAGACTGAGATCACTACATTCCAAAACAATGAATTGATTAGTCCTGGCATCAAGCCTGGCTTCAACCTCATACAGGATTTACCCCTTTCTATCCCTTACAAAACCTGGCTCACTTTTACTGGCTTCCTCTTCACTTTTAAATGTGATGTCATCAATGGTATGACCTAATCATAATAGGCACTCCTAGTGCAAATAAATTATGCTGCTATTCTATGAGGTGTGCACTTTTATTAAGAAAGAATGGGGCAGAAGGATAAAGCAGCTCCACCTTTCCTACCTGTAAGTCTGACCAGCAGGTCTCTGACATGTTGCCTTTTCATATTGTTTTCTGTTTAATACTAGTAGCTTATGCTTTCCCTGTGGGCTGGGGCAATGAACAAATTGTATATTAATTAAAACTGTACACACAAAGAAACTTCCCAAACACAGTAGCCCAGGCAACTGTACACATAAATATATACCCAACCCTTATTCCTTTCTCAAAAGGAGTTTTTTTTTGCCAGGAACCTTTAGAGAGTCTTGCCATTGCTCAAAAATTGTGGTTTCTTTTAACTGTTTTAATCCTTACATCCTTTATGCAGATGAAATTCACAACACTAAAGCTCACCGTTGATACCACTCTGAGAGCAGTTTACACAGCAAGAGTTCTAAAGGATCCCAGCAGTTTGACACCAGGGACAAACAGACAGTGGTTATATTTGTACTACGAGGTCTGTACTAGTGCATTGTTCATTGTTGGCTTCTTTTGCAGAAGAACCAGATGTCAGGACCAGGAAGATTGTCAAAGTGGTCACCCAAACTATGGTCAACGGCAAGGTGATAGATGAGTCCAGTGAGGTTGAACAATTTGAGGAAAAGAAGAAATAATCTTCCATTACCCATGATCCACCAATCTTCTACTCAAGTCCTTACTTTCTCCATACTCCTTGAGGCATATCTGCATCCTGCAATGCTGGCAACATACTCCCCAGACACTACCAAACTACAATCTACACTGGTCTAAACAACATCTGGAGGTGTCTATCACTGCACTGCTATAAAATCTGTAAAGAGTTTCATGTTCTGTTTTAATATTTATATTACATACAGGGAAACAGAGGAATTTCAATTTTCTGTGTTCTATTTGCATTTTCAGCTATTATAAACAAACATGTAAATGAATTGTAATACAAATAATTTCCAGTCTTCTAATGGCCTCTGTATTTGCTAGTTGTATAAGCTCTGTATAATGGAAGCTTCATAAACAAACTTTTTCTTGCTGGCTTATTTTACATCATTGGAAAATTTTCCCAGAGGCTGTCACTTTCCAGATTAATATTTATAAATAAGTAAGTTAAGCTGTGTTTTTCAATAAATAAAAAAATGACTCTTGGGACCTACACTTGTATCCCTCTGCCTGCAAGTCTACTTCAGCCACTTCAGAAAAAATATGGTACATGTAACTGGGTTTTTAATACAATCAAAAGGATTTGTCCAGAACATTCTACTCTAGTAAAAAGATAAAAAGATCCCTCTAGCCCTCCAGGGAGGTGGGTCATATTTTATATAAATTACTACACAGGTGTGAAATGTTTGCACAAGATTATTTCATTCAATATTAACCAATATTTGTGTATAACTCAATTTACTCTAATAGTTGAAAGATTCTGATATTGACTGATATGCATACCAACATAAACTGGCACTTGTTTTTCCACCTCAAGCAGTGGTTATGGTCCAGGAGAGAGATTTTCTGTGCCAGAATCTGTATTTTAAAAATGTTTGCAGTATATAAAAATATTACAAAACAAGAGGGAATAAACCCCAATTCCTGGCTATTCAGCAACCAGGCAGGAGCATTATATAGATTCAACATCCTTTAGGCTCATGATTATGCTTGTTATCCATTGGATTTCCACTCTGACATTTGCTATATCAATGACACAAAACTAAAGCTAGTCTTAGAAGAAGAAAAATTGCCTTGAGAGACCTTGTGCTTAGTATTTATTTTGTTAAACATTGTAGTTGTGCTGTCAAAACAGGCATTCTTGTGCACCAAAATGTCCTTTTTCTTTGCTCATTAAATTAGTGGTTATGGTGTAAACCCCCTTGACACTGTTCCACCCTTACATGTCCCTAAATGCCCTGTCAGTATGTGCCTGTTGAGTATAACCACACTTCTGTTTCTACACCGCATCATTTCTGTGTAGCAAAAACAATATCTCTGTATCTGTAAAGGTCAGCATCTGTCTTTTTCTTTGTGTCTGTTTTTTCTTTATGCACAGATTTGTTTTTCAAATTACACAGTGGCACAGTGGTGTTTCTGACCCTAAGTGAGGTTTTTGTGTGGTCAAGTTTATTAACTGGCAAAAAATGCCACTTAGTATCTTGAAAGTTTGTACTTCAATCCTAGGCTTGGAGAGGAACATGTAGTTGCATAACAGATGTGTGTTTGACATCCAGGAGACAGTGGTTGTTGACTGGGATGGTGGGAGGTGCTAACCTTCAGGAAGGATCTGAAGTGACGAGAGGGACAGGTGAAGGTTGGGCTCAAGAAACTAGAGCTGCTTGGAGTAAGGAACAAAATTGGCACACACACACATACACACACACACACACACACACACACACAGCACTAGATACATTAGTGATGTAGTAAATGGACTAAGTTTATAGGTCGTAAATTTAGTTGCTATACAATTTATTATTACTGCTTGCACATTAATATGGCCAGCACATGTGTTCCATCTTCTCGGAGAACATGCGTGCAGCGTATACCTCATGTTCTAAATGTAAACAGTCTGAGGACCTTTTACTCAAAATAGTTGCAAAAAATGACAAAAATTCCCAGAACAACAGAAACAAAATCAAACTTTTCTTACAAAATACAAAATAAAAATAAAGTGAATGACTAACAGAAAACATAACTGGTCTATTTTCCAGAGAGGTACAAAGGATTAACTGCTATTTTGATCTGACAATGACCTCCTACTGCTGAGAATTAGTCAGCAATAAGACAGTCTTGGGCCACTGACTATTTTCCCTCTGCCACTGAGAAATAAAAGGTCCCTATTTGCATACACTACTGCAAAACAACAAAAAATAGCCAAGGTTATTAACTTAACTAGACATAACAACACTGATGAAACTAACATTGTCTTCCCACAGGAAACCACACACCTGGGATCCCACACCTTGTACCCTTACACAAGCTTCACCACGTGGTCTCTACATTCTGCACTTCATGCCCACATTTGTATGTTCAGGGAGTAGGTGCAGTTACAGAGGATCTCTACTTGTATATGTTTGGATAGACAAAGATTTTGTAGCTTCCCGTATTATAAAAACAATATTGTATTATTTGTGTAAATAGCAAGCAGGGTACTGATTGATCTTAAAAGAGAAACTGTCATTCTAAGTTATTATCCATATCTGCCGGCACCTCAAACATGCCAGTTCTCTGTAAGTCAAAGCATAACCCCACCCAAGATTTACCGAATAATTATTGATTGCAAAAACCATTATGTTGTCATTCCAGTGTAAAAGATTAATCCTGAGTTTCATGAGTCAAAAATAATACTGTTTATAGGTGTGTCTTTGCTATTCTTCCAAGAATATAAAAGGAAGGAGTCTACTAAGTATGACTGGAGGTTCAACCTGGGGCACGAGTCAGGTTTGCAAAAGTGTCAGTTTGTGGAAATCACAGATTCTCAGGTCTGGCATGTCATTCAGCTAACTATTCCTTAAAAATGTGACAGACATACAAAAGGGTGAGAAAATATCCCGACAACTCAGAGCAATCTGTGATCATACCCTTGGTAAGGAAACCTCTGAGAAGCTCAAAATGAGAAGTGGGCAAAACTGTCAAAAATGTGCAGTTGCAGCACCCTATTATCCAGAGAAGGCCTGTTGAAAATCCACTCCACTTGTCCATGTAAAGCATGAGCTGGACAAGACCAAGCACCAACTTAGTGGAGATGGAATTACTAGGAGTGTAGAAATATATTTGTACCTATTGTTAGCCAGACTGTACATCTGTCACAGACAAGCAAATAAAACAAACCTGCTAGCATTAAAACTGAGATTCAATGTGCATGGTACATCAGCAATGGAAAAATTGTTTTGATGTGGCAGTGAACAACATACATGCAAATAACTATAATTATAATGGCTGTAAAAAACAACAAACAACACCTTAAAGCTAAGCTGCATTGTGTGTCTGTTTCCTGTCTTGTCTCAACATGTGCGAAGGGGGGTTCTGATGACAAGAGTTCATTTAGAATTTAACACTTTTGTTTTACACAGACAAAATTCAGAATTTAATCTGAAAATCCTCCATCTAAGGCAAAAAATTTTAATTTCCTTGGTTCTTATTTGAACTGATGAAGATCATAGTGTTCTTAGTTGCTACACTCTCAGTTTCTTCTTTGTGTACATGCCTCTGCACATCATGCAATTCCTCAGTGAAATTTGATCGATTTACTTAATCTTGCTCTGACTCTTGGTTTACAAATGCCCCTCTTACTGAAAGAAATCATTAGAGAGAATCCAGATAAGACAACATTTACAAAACACATTTATGTTAAAAAAAAAAACGTCAGTACATTTGTGACATGTTTAGGTCAACCTCATGGCAGATTTATATGAAGTTTGATTAGTAGGAACAAGAGTTGAAAATAATTTAAAAGGCTAGCAAGAATTTTACCTTGCATTAAAATGTCTTAATGCTGGGGATTTGCACACACTTCAGGAAGACAGAAAATAGACAGATGATGGCACCGTTATAGAGAGGGATTTAATCTGTTTCAGGGATTTTCATTGCTATGAAGAACAAGTTGGGTCAAGAACCTCTTGGGAGTGGAGCTTTATTTTCTCACACCCTCAGTCCAGCCTTTTGGAGTGTAATATGTAAACTAGGCTGAATCGGATGCTTAAGCAAGCCAGAACTATTCCTTCAACAGAAGACAGGTAGTAGCCTAATCCATGATGTGAAACAAGGACCTGCTGGACTGCATCCCAACCAATGGATTCCCATTTGTTTTGTGTTAAAACTTTTTATTCCTAAACACATGGCTAAAATGGAAAGAAAGACTTAAGCTTTGAGATGCTTGCCATATGTGATTTGTCCTAATTAAAAAAGACAAGATTATTTTACTTTGAAAATCTTTGTGAAAGTAGATTCATTCACCAGAAATAGAATGGCAGTATTAGCACAATTCCTTTGCAAATCAGTGTTTGATTCAATTTGAACTAACGTTTGGCACAGCGTGGGAACTGTTAATGCAAGTAGACGGAATATATAATAAAAGGTAATTCAGATAAAAGGTTTTGGTTTAATGTTTAAAAAACTTTAACATAGAGTACCAGTCTAAGTGTGTTTATTATGAACTGGTTATTTCACAAGGGATTCAGTTAAGAAGTTTCATGGACTTTTCTTTGCAGCTGTTCTGCAGCATTTCAAAACGTAGGACAGTTGTGAGTTGCTTTAAGATTTCATTTTTCATCTAGTAGACATTTTTCTCCATAGCTGCATACAGAACAAAAGGGCATTTCATAACAGATGAAGAGCTTAAGATAGACAATTATTGGTCAGTTCATCCAGTGCCACTGTATTTTGCGACTCCACGTTACATTAATAGCTGTATGTATGCTAATAAAAAATGTAACAGTGATCCTGCACAAGATGTGATGCAAGTTTAAAAAGGAGTTAGGAGAAGAGGACTGATTCAACAGAGATGCATTTTGACATCTACATTTATTTATGATTGTTAAGACCCCAAAGCTGTTCAGCGGTGTGGGGGGTGTAACAAAGTTGTTATTTTATGAATGAACTGACAAGAGAAGCATTAAGGAGTAATGAGTTTATGAATTGAATGAGACATTAATGAGTTTAATTTCACACTGTATTTTACAGTGACAATAAAGGAAAACAAAGGAAACTCGCATACTAGAGACTGAGCCAAATTATACATACAGGCAAACCTTTCTTAAGGTTTTTCAACAGTTTATGCAGAGACAAAATCAATAACTTTTATCAGAGGGCACAATAGAGTTTAAAAGAAGGTTTTATTACTGTTCTGGAGAAATTCACCAGGTGTTATTCATGCACTGTTAATGCAGCTGTGTGCCCAATCTGTGTCTTCTGTGCACATAGTCTGTGTCTTGTGCATATCTACCTGCACATCTCAGTTCATTCTCTTAGTACACTGTGAAACTTCTTATCCACTGGTACTCAAACAAGAACTATCCAAAATCTTTCAGCCTCTTTTCTCCGCTTGTGTGGAATTTTTCCAAGCCACAGAAGTGTGATTCAAGAAGTTCATATTTGCAGTTTCACATTAATATATCTAAGAATTAAAAATACTAAAATGTATAATATATGATATAATGAGGCAATAATAAGTAATAGGTAACACCAAAAAGTGAGCACACTCCAACAGTGCCAAAAGCAAAAATCTACACATTTGGATCTGTCATGAGTAGGACTATGCAGATAGAGGTGGAGGAGTGTAAGAGTTTTGCTAGGGTGCTGATGCTTTGACCACTTTATAGACCATAACCAGAATTTTAAAGCAAAAGAAGCAGGGTAGATGCTTTAGTAAGTCAAACACCTTGTGCTGGCACGTATTGGATCAACTGAACAGGCTTCATGACAGAGGCAAAAAAGACCAGTCAGGATGAAGCTGCAGTGATCCAGGTGAGATACTGCTATAGCCTGGACTAGGAGCCATGTAGAATTTGTTCTCAGATATAGGCAGAAATAATACATTTGTGTTGGTTTGGCAGAAAGCCTTCTCAAAGATTTTTTTTATATCAGTTCAGAATCATCTACTTTGGGAAACAACCTGGACCTCTTCTGTGATCAGGTTTGTTCTCGGCCCTATTGTTGTTTTTTAAGCTTCAGACTGAGACTGTGGGAGGGCGCCTTCATCAGTGGGATTATTGCCAAAACCTTCACTTCATACCCACATGCACAATTCACTAGATTAGAGTGACAGTACAAGTAAACATTTTGGTTGAAACCTTCTTAAGCCCTGAAAGAAGGAGATACACCACAACATCAGGATACTTGTCCCGGGGGGGGGAATGACATCATGGCTTCATCCAAGGATGCCGTCCACATACATCATTGGGCAGTAGCTTTAATAAAATGAGACAGTTTTATAATCCGCACCCACAAGAAAATGTAAGAGAAAATGTGAGTAAAATGGAAAGGAATTTTAATGGAAATGTTTTACATTTGAACTGTCAGGTTGAGGAAGGCCTGATAACCAGTTAAAAGACAGTGAGTCACTGACTGCAGGTCTGTGTCTCACTAACTTCCCCAATCTTACCTTGTTCAGGGCCACTGAAATCACACCAGACATTTCCCATCTTCTGTCTGAAAGAAAAAAAACACGCTTGCTTCTGATACTTCCCCTCATGGTTCAATCACGTAAGCATCCATGCAAAGTGCTCACTCACTATTGACAGCCATTTATCCTAAGACAGAGTCCTAGATATGCAAAGTGCATCCCAAAACATGTAACGCTAAACTAAATAAGATACACCTAGGATATCCAGCACACTACATATCCAGCATCTTACTCTATGCTACTGACTCAATAAGTCACACAGCACAAGTGAAATCTTATATTCTTCATACCGTATGTTAGACCCCATAATGTTTCAGTATGGTTTCTGGCTGGTTTGAGAGAAGCTGCTGTTTCTGGAGTATTTACACTTATTTTAATTAAACAAATCAAACTGTAGATGTTTAAAGAAGAGTTCATCAAAATCCTTTTATCAGGCTGGGCAATTAGTTCTTTCACCTGTGCTCCAAAGTACATGTATTCGAGTAACACCATATTCTCATGAAAGTATAATCCTGGTATATCGCTCACATTTTCGAACACGAGCGGCATGGGCTGTGAACTGAGATAAGTCAGTGAAGGCCACAAGAAAGTCAGATTTCAGGTTTTAAAACAGAAGGAGGCAACATTCTGAGATGCTGCACACCAAAGCCAAGTGAAACCATATTGGTGATACACACATCCTCCAAATAGGAATATTATTTGTGTTTCCATGTCTAAATGTCAGATGGAAGTTAAGTTTAACAGTTTACCAGATTAACTTTCTTCCACAGTGTTCACAGCTCATGTTCAGTGTTGAATGTGTGAATAACAATAATAGCAAATAATCTCCTAAACTAGAAAGTTCATTTTCTGTTGTTTTTTTTTGTCCATTTGATTTTTTGTTCATTCGTTCTTTATGTATATCTTCGTTTTTCAAATCACAGACACACTGGTACTTCTCACACTGAGTGGGGGTTTTGCATAGTCAAACACACACACATAGGAACATGGCCACCTTACGCATTGTACACACACACTGTAGATGTACTTTCCCCTGCAAACACACAAAGTGAATAATAAATAATAAAGTTTGTTGACATATAATTTGTTATTTACATCTGCATCGCAGTCCACACATCCTGCAGACGCTCAACACACACATTCACATGTTGGTGCACATTCTCTCACACACACTCATAAATACATACTAATTTAAACAAGATTAAAGTGAGTAAATTTTGTTGATATTTTATTTATTATTGTCTGCATGTCACTATGGCCGGTGTGCTTATTGCTGCCAGTGTCATCCATGTGTTGGATCACAAGAGACAGTATCTGTTATATATGAGCAAGTGAAAATGTAAAAATTAAGAAGAAATTATACTCGACACACATACCATGCTGCGCACATTAGTGGTGTAAGATTCATAAAGATTGGTGATATATACTTTGTTTATTCTTTCCACTTGACTGCGACCAGTATCTGCATCACTCTCTGTCCACCTGTCCAACAGCATTAACAATACTTATGTACTAAATACAACCCCTTTAATGGTCAAAAAGTTTGGTAATCATATAATGTGTTATTACCTTTTACCTTGCACCTTTTTGACCCAGGCCATGTCAAGTAACTCAGGTAGTACAGTAAATAAAATAAAGTCTGTCAAGATTTTTTTCAAATGTTCAACTTATGAATTTTTGAAGAGACAAACATTTTCCATTGTTTATTTTAAGTGTATTATCTTTGTCATTTTAAATTGTTTGATACTAAGTTGCATTTAAACATGCAATTGCTGGAAGTTAAACAATTAAATATAGTAGGAATTCAGCTGTTTATGTACAACCTCCTGTTCTATTTTAAATTATACTTTTTCATTTCATTATAACAAAAGCTAGAAAAGCTTTGTTTATTATAAGCATTTTTTAAACTCAGATTTTCTTGTTTTTATGTTTTCTTATGCTAATTTTTATCTGAAATAGGGCTATTCATAAAGGGTTATGGTGTAAAATATATTATAAGAATATGATTGTTAAATGGTTATGTATGAATTTTAAATTTTAAAAAAGAACCATATGTAAAATATTAATATTTTGGTGAAAATAACCCAAGGTACGGTTAAAGATGCCTGAGTTCTTATGTGGTGCCATTGGCTACTTACCACGTGTAAGTATCTCCCTCTAGCTGCAGCATCATGACAAAACATACATAGAAACTTGAGCCTAATGAACTCTATCAGACAACAAGTTCTGTATATAGGCTGTATATAGACCACACAAGTTTCATAATATTCAAAAAACCTGATTTGCCGCCCTAAAGAAAGAGTATTTCTTTATCATTTCTGAGTAGCAAAGCTAATACTTTTTGTGTATGCAAATGATACATTGCATCTGTATAGAGCAGACATAAACAAACAGAATAAAGTCACATGCATAAATTTAGACATTGTAAAAATATACCTTAAATTCTTTATGCTAGATGCAACAAAAAGGGTGGCATGGCTCAGTGAGTTATGCTGTTGCCTCATAGCACCATGTGTTTCTGGTAAGTTGGTCACTGTAAACTGCCCTTAGAGTGTGAATGGATGTGTGGTCACTCTGCAATGGACTGGCATCACATCCAGGGGCTGTTTCATAGCCTAGTGTTGCTTCTGAAATAGATTGTGGAGTGCTATAACCCTACTCAGTGTAAGTGGTTAAGAAGATAAAATAAAATATTTATTAGAATATAACATATACAGTACATATAAATTACATTTCAAATTTAGTTAATATATCTGGTTTTTATTTAAGTGGTAAGTCCTTCATGTGCTTTTTACTCCTATTCACACATACCGTGGAGTTAGCCACATTTTAACAAACATTCAGTGGTAAAAATGTGTTGTTTCCAAAGACAGGTCAGTAAAAATGAGTTGGGTAGGGCTATTATACAAGGTGGGGAAATGAAATATAAATAATTTAGCTATAGCTCTGACTTTATCAGCTTTTTGCCTCATTAATTTAAACATCCTTTTTAAATTGGAGTATCCTAGTCCTATGAACAAAAAAAAAACTTTGTCTTTCAATCAAGACAAAACTTACTCATAACCATTTGTCCTATTAATAAGTGAGCAGCATTTATAACCGTGCTTGATGTTTTCATTGTATTAAGATTTAGGAGACACTAATATAGCAGCTGGTCTTCACACTGATGCATTATTGCTTTTTGCAATCATCTGTTTTGACTGGCTCCAGAATTTGGCCCCATTAATGGTTCCTCTCTCCATGATTTTTCAGTATTTCTTCCATCAGGATTATTCATTTAGCCAGCTTATTGGTAAGTTTTGTAAACATGCTAACTGAAATAAGGACCGTTTACTATTGGGAAATCCTGTCAGCACATTTGTCAGTACTACTTAGCTTGACAAAACACCTCCACTTACTGTAACAGCCCTGTAAAACATTTCACAAGACACTGGGCTCTGTGTTCTACTTTACTTGCCATTATGCCAGTTCTGTAATGTTGACTAAGACACATATTCTCAGCTCCAGGCCTCAAAGTAGAGACTGTATTCTTTCTATGTAAAGCCTTAAATAGTCTTATTTGTCATTTTGACTTAAAATGTTGCATAATTAAATTTTACTTAAAATGAAGGAGAGTACTTTGAACATATGGGTCTTCATTCATACCAAACCAAAATAAAACTTGGGAAATGTTTACAAATGCAATTGTGCTAATAAAATGTATTTGCTTTGTTGAAATAGAATTAAACAAACCAGAATTTTATACATTTTCAATTTTTGAAAGATTTAGACTAAATTGTTAACACTACTAGTTATTTTAGAGGCAAAAGAAACATGTTCTTTTTTTGTCTGCCATAATATGTGATTTATTAAGATTAATATTATTAATTAAGACTAATACCATTTTAGCAGGAAAAGAAGGAGCTGCCTGATATGAACAGTCCAACACATGCAGTAAGCTTCCCTGTCAAGGAAAAGAAATCATGAAACAGCTCAGGTAGAACAGAAGCCAGCAGACCTTCAAGACCATGAAGCTGCCTTGCCAGTAGGGCAACAAAACAGACAAAGAAAGAATTATTAGTTACTTATTAGTTTTGTCCATATCATATTATTTGCACTTTATAGGCTAATTAGCTCTATTTGCCAGTGAAAAAAGTGTTTTTATATCATTTTTCTCACTTTTACCATGTTTATTTTCTGTCATTTTAAATTACATAATCATATTACAGTTACAAGCAATTTACTAGAGCTTTTCCAAATGTTAATTTCTGCAAAACAAAGTTAGAAACTTCACTGTGTGACAAAAATCTGGGAGAACAAGAGATGCAGATTTATTTAATTTTCACAAATTCAGCCTAATATGTTCTGTGTGGAAAAATTAGTTTTCACCTGAATGTAGCTAGTAATAAAAATAATAAACAATAAAGAATTATATTGAATTAATTTACTATAGCAATATCTAAGACTTTTAAAGAATGTAATCTGTAATTAAATGAAGTATAGGGTGCAAGGTGATTGAACAATTGAACATTTATAAATTCAGTAGGAATCATGAAAATGTACTCTAATCCATTTGTAAAGTAATTCTCACATTATTTTTTCTAAATCTTACAAATGCTTAATATAGTATGTGTTCATATGATACCTACTTACTGAATAATAAGTTTATGAAAGTTTTCAATTCTTTTTGACTCAGCCTGTGTTACTAGGGTTTTATTAGCTGTGATTTTAAAGAATTAACAGTGACTTTGAAGTTATGAACAAAACAACTTACAAAATGCTTTCCATCTTTTAAACTGAAAATAATAACATTTGATAACAGAAAATTACTTGAAATGTGACTAACGTGTACATACTGCTCCTTAAACTGGGTGTATTGAAGAAGATAAACGATTTTGAAAAATTTACATTAACCTGTTTTAAACAAAAATCGGTAAAACTAGATACAAGCAGAAGATGCTGTGACATAAGACAAAATGTGCCAGTTAAATAAAATTAGAAGAAAGCAGAACAGAAATACAGCCCATTAGACAACCACCAGAGTCCAGTAGAGAGCGCTGTTGAATGTTTTAATTGAATGCTAAGAGAACCGTTCAAAACCTATACAAACCAAATAATATCTTATAAAACTACTACAAAATTATTACAGTCTTCAGTTTTTTTCTCAAGTTGGATACTTGCACAATGTATAATTGGTGCATTGTACATTATGAATTACATTAAAACGTGTTTTTTTGTCCAAAGATACGTACTTCCAACACATCAGACAAATGTCAGTTTTGCACTTTTCTCAGTATCTGTACTTTAGTCAAGCATTCATGGTGATCCACTATACCTAATGGAGTTAATTATCATATAATTTAGCCATACATGACTATGAATTAAAATAAATATCTTCCCAAACCTGTAATATCAACATTGTTCCTTTTACTGGACTTCCAATGCAAATCCTGTATACACAAAGTCATGAGATGTAGGTAGTTCTTAAAATGAAGATGTGCATGAGTGAGGACATGCCAACTCTCAGCACAGAAGACAATAGGACATATCTCCCAAGTGCAAAGGTCAGAATGCTATTGTGAGAGTGACAACATGCTCCAGGACAAGGTAGCCTTCATGTAGTAATGTTACCTTGGCCATCTCTGCCAGAAGAGCATCTTCTACTGCTGCAAGCATAAAAGCATCTCTTCTGCATCCACAAAGGCTGCAAGTGCTTCTAGGGTTCCTTGCACCACATAACTATTACATGGAAAAACACTCTGAAGAGAGACTTGAGCCTGCAGACTGCAAGGAAACAGTGAATGCCAGTCTGTTTCTTGGAAATAAAAGCAGTTCTTGAAGGAGTAGGAGTCTTTCACTGCTATGTTTCCATGCATGACAATTAATGTCTCAGCCTGAGAAGGAGTACTCAGTCTTCTGGACTTTCCCAATGATATAGTTTCAGTTCTAGTATTCTGTTTGTGAAAAAACTTTTTACAGACAAATGATCAGTGACTATAACATGCTATAAGGCCCATTTAAACCCCCTGATTATTATTTAGCTGACACCTTTGTCCAAGACATCTTACAGTGTTCAATAAGCAACTTTCAATGATTTAATCCTTTATACATAATGGGGTTATTGCAGCAATTTAATGTGAAGGCTCACTCAGTGATACTGCAGTAGGACCAGAGATTTGAACCCAGCACTATCAGACTGCAAGACAACAACAATAATTACTTAAGTAAACTACAGAGCTTTATTTAAAAATGGGCAGGAGATAGGCACTAAATAAAAAGCAGAGAATTTGTCTTCTTTTAGTCTTCTTAGTCTTCTTTAGTCTTTCTTAGTCTTTTAGTCTTTTTGTCTTCTTCTTCTTTTTCTTTTTCTTCTTTACTCAAATGACTTTCTCCTGCTTAATTTTACCACCCTCTGTGTCTTGTTCCAGCTGCAAATATGTAACACATTTGCTAAGACAATTAAGTTAATCTGTTAATTAAAAAAGAATGACACTTTGGCTCTCAGTTTCAGTCTATCAAAAAATTATTATTTGAACACTGATGCATTTTTACCCTTTTTTGTATGATATCCTTGTATTTATTTTTATTTATTGATTCTGTGATTATTGTTTTAAATTGCATATTATAAGTAAAACATTGGTCCAATTAGATCTAATATTTTAATTTACTCGACATTGGATTCTTGTGCAAGTTGTTTTGATGTAAGATTTCAGTATTAAAATAACTGTTGCATTACTTGAGGCTCAGGCATGACAAAGTGAGGGTAGATTGACGGTTCCCCCCTAACGGTCAGGAAAAGCTCATTCGCATCCCTGTATTTGTGTATAAGTCCACTAAGTACTATTGCTAATATTTTTGGTTCTATCGTGTGATTAACAGTTTTTGCTTGGGACCAGGATAGTTTTCAAATGTCGTACCCAGATCAAGTGCATTGTTCCTTTCTGCTTTAATTGTTATGGCCACATGGGGGCGTATTATATACGTGTAAAGCGTTCTTATCAGAGCTCAGTTTGTTATGCCATGTTATGCTTTAGTACTAAAAACTGAATTCTTTAGTGTTATACTTACTGTGTACAAATTTATACCACTAGGTTCTGCCAGTGTACTACAGTTGGGGAAAATGAGAAGCAACATTGTAGAATTAAAAAAAAAAATGTTTAATATGTGAGTTTACTCTGGTCATAATCTCTTTGCAAAGCTGGATTTTTGTTTATTGTTTATATACTGCTTTGTTTTTCAAGTTACAGGCTTGAAATTTAACATACAGGTACTTCTCACACTGATGTTTCTTGTGCTGTCAAGTTTATTAAACTGCAAAAAGACTACTTACTATTTTGAAATTTGCTGTCTGACAAGGCTTAGAGAGGCAGGAGTAATGATGAATACATAGTCACACTGGCAGATTTCCTCAATCCACACACAGATATACATGTAACTACAGCCGGTATACGTGTTGCTGTCACTGCCATCCACGTTTTCAACCTCAGGAGCCAGTAGCTGTCATATGTGTGAAAATGAAGATGTAGAAATTAATAAGAAACTGTGCGTGACACACACGGTGCTGCACACATCAGCGACATACCGATAGTAAAGTTTGGAAATACATATCTTGTTTTTTCCTGTATCCAGTCTGGTGCACGTCACTCTCTGTGGTGTTTGCCTATCTGACAGCACTAACAGTACTTATGTTCTAACTGAAACCACTTTAATGCTAAAACAGTTTGGTGATTATATAATGTGTTATTACTTTTTACCTTTCCACTCCCACACCTGACCTTCACTCAGCCCAGGAAAAAGCCCTGTTTCTGTAGGAGCAAACATGTGAACACCTCAACCCCCAAATTGGTCACACATTAAAGTTTTTAGAAGTTTTTTATATTTTGGATAGTTTTTGAGTGAACTTCTGATCAGATTAAATTGCCTCCCATAAGAAATAATGGACATTTTTTTATAACAAATTTTTTGTTATTTGGACCCCTGCTTTATGGACAGATTTTCAGGCACAAATTACATTTGGATAGTGGGGTAAGAATGTAAAGGGTCTCCATAAAATTTCACATTTAGTAGAAAACCTGGCCTAAAGTTATTATTGAATTCAAAATGTATGGAATGCTTTTGAAGATTCATTCATCTTACATTTGATTACATAAATTTTCATTGTGCAGGAGTTTGTCATAAATTAGGCAAATGTGGCAAGCTTTCAAAAAGGTTGTAGCTATGAGATCTGCCTCTGCCCTCCAAAGAAGCCTGATTAGGCCTTATTAGTCTTATCTGATGCCTGCCTTACCACTAGCACCAAATTAATACTTTTTGAAAATTACAAAATGTAGTTGTCCTTCAGTCCAGTCATATCCACTAGGCCTAGCGTTGGCAAAAGTGACAAACTGTCTTCTTAAACAGGCCGTAGTAACCAAGACAATTGTTGTGCTACTCCATTGTATTCAGCTTTGTAAAATATTAAGGGACCTTGAAGAAAATAGTGAACTCTTGAAGAAAACAATGAGCACTTCCACTTTTATTTTCATCCTGTTATGTAAGCTCTAAAGGGTAATTGTATTTTTACAGCATTAAATAAACAACTTACAATTGCCAATCCATTTATACAGGAGAGATAGGCTCCAGACCACAGTGACTGCAAAGGACAAGCAGTTGATTGAAAAAGAGTAAAAAATGGGAAATGGTGCTCTTATTGGAGTAACTCAAGGTAAGCACCATAATCAAGACACAGAAGTGGAAGCAAAAATCAAATTAGGGACCTTCTGATAGCCATTGCCCTAACAATTTTGCAACCCACTACCGAGACATAGATTCAACAGATTATAGACACTGGCCTTTCTACATGGGTTTGTGAACAACCATTTTCTTGACTGACCAGATCAATGGATTTCCCCAATAATAGACATCAGCTTAGAGGTGGGGCTCAGGGGTAGACTAATTTCAAATATTCAGCCAAACTGCCAGAACTGATTGATCTGCTGAAAACATTGGTTTCACGCATAAGTGTTTGATTATTAAAAAATCAGGTTCTGTCTTTGATATGGGATTTTATCCCAGAGTGTTGGTAAAGTTCATGCCTCATTCACCCCATCCTGCTGACCAGGGTGCAAGGCAAATGGGAACAGTGTGTAAAGGAGTGGGAATAAAACCTAGCTCTTGAAAAATGTGCAGTGTTGAAAGTAGAATTAAGAATGCATAAAATGACCATAAAGCATGTGGTTACTCAAGCAAAAATTACAGCCTGTACATTTTAAAGTTTAGGCTTATTTCAGTTACAATCATAACATCTATTGAAATAACTATAGAAAATATGTGTTTTGTTGTTTGGTAAAGCTAGTTTTGGATTACAGATTCCTAAAATCTGGTATGTACATATGTACAACAAATTTATACCAGTCCAGAGGTGGATCTGTAGATTTTACAGAGGCCAAAATCAGAGTGCAAAACCTTAAGATATGAACAATACAAAATATATTCTAGATTTGTGTCATTTTACCACAAAAATGAATTAGTAGGCCACGGAAATTAAATACAATCATTGCAGCTTGCCAGAAAAATAGCTAGGGTTTTGGAATTTTGTCCATGAAATTTTTGTGGATTTACCTCCCAATATGACAATTCAAATGCATATTGGTGCAACACAGGGAATGTGGCCAGCTGAAATGAGATACAAGAACATATCTCAGACTTAGAGGCTTTTCACATTACGAAATCATTCCTCAGAAAAAATTAAGAATGACAATATTCAGTTTAAATGCTAGATTTGCAAACTTTGTAAGTATTTTTTCAGTGTATTTTTGGAGATGTAGGAAATGTTTGTTCTAAGGCCAGGGTAAAGAAGGCAAACCTTTCACTTTCAGTTCTGTTTTTATGGAAAGGAACCACCTGAAACTACAGTTTGTGAAGAACTGTAAATTCATATTGTTATTCAGAAGGGAATGACAAAGCCTGTAGTATTCTAAAGGTGGAGATTCCCATCCTTCGTTCAGTCTTGTTCACTGTCTGATCACTCTAGTCACCACAGATGTTTTGAGTCCCATCTGATGGATCTGTGTTCCTCCAAAAGCCAGACAAACTGAAATGGCTTGTGTCTGCATGAGAGAGAACAGGACATGGTATTTTTTGTTTGCAAGGTAGCATGGTCTAGATGTAACCGGACTTTTTTTGTGCCTCACTGAGCATGAACACATTATGAGTGGATTTGCAAGCACATCTGAGGGGGTTCCCTCAGTCCTCTGTCTTTGCTCCAGAAACGTCACGCTTACTTAGCTCAGCATGTGCTCAGTCCACTGTTTTCTTTAAGGCTGTACTCTGGAGGGGCTGGAAAACGGTGCAGGCACTCAAAATGCATGCTGACCACTCTAAGGGGTCATGAACTATTCATTGGCATTATGTTGCTTGAGAGAGTCCTTTTGTACAATATGTTGCTACTACAGTCTAGTTTGGATACTAACTTAGACTAACTTGATCTATGCAATATTTCTGATATGTGCTGTTAGTAACTGACCCACTTTTGACCTTTTTTATATTACCATTGCACTTTGAGTAGATGGACCTTGTTCCTTTTGCATTTGCTGTTCTTAACCATTCTCAAGTGACTGAAAGCCCCAGTACGGAATCTAAGTAGGTCAGTACACACATCTCACTCGTGTGTTTGTGTTTTTGAGTGTGTGCCGTGGAGAACTTCTTCATTATGAATGAGGAAATGTGGGGGAGGGGGGAACAAAGTTAACTGTTTTTCATCTTCCATTCTTTGTGCTTTGCCACATTTTGCACCTTCAAGGCATGCGGTGGAAGTTAACAAACAAACCACTAAGACATGTAATTAATGTGTACATGGTCAAATTTAGCTATACTCACTGCATTGCATGAGCAGCTTTCTCTAGGGAAAGCATAAATCAAATAAACTGTTGGAATTGATTGCAGAAGTTGTTTCATGTTTGTTAATAGAGAAGCTTAGCAGATACTGAACATAAGGTCTGTATTTCTTGTTTATAGCATGTTATTCTGGAAAAGTAAACTAGTTACATACCCTTTATTTTATTGAAATGTATAAATATTTTCCTGTCAGTTTTATCACAGCTATTTTTTATAGTCTAATTATTGATTTGTTGTTTCATATAACCATGTTATATCTTAAATATTCTTGTGTGATATTATTATAGCATTTTTTCAAACTAGGCTGCAGGCTGGGGCTTAATCAACCCTGGGCAATGGTGTCTGACCCAAAACACTCCATTGCCCATGGTTACGTCACTGATGATGTGTCCACTTGCATCAGAATATGTATGATATAAATGAATAGCATGTAAGGCTCAAGATTATTGTAGAAAAAAATTGCATTGCATGCTATCACTTGTTTGTGTAATGCTTTCTACTTTAGGGCACTTGCATTTAATTAAAATCTGGGTGTGATGGACCCATATAGATATACTTTTGTTTGAAATAAAAGACAATTTGTATTATTTGTCTGCTGAATGCAATGCAAGGAGATAGATATGATCATAAATGAAATTTAGGTTTTTGCTGTGTTAAAGGTGTAGTTGAATATTTCATGCCAAATCTTAGTACTGCAGTCTCACTTTCAAAACAGTGGTAACACAGATGAGGTAGAATAACAACAATGTTTGTAGTACTGCTGATATGGTGTGTGCATTATAATGGAAATTTGAGGCCAAATTAGAATAGTTCTAATTGTGTGGGCTTATACTTCTGTTTTTGTAAGACACATTGCAAGTTGTTTTGATTTAATGCTCTGTGATGCTGCTGAATCTACCTTTGTTCTAAAGTATTTATAAATTTATTATGTAATAGTGTCATTTGTGTCCAGGCAACACAGTGGCAGAGCGTGTAGCGCTGCTGCTTCACAGCTGTTTGGGCGTGGGTTTAAATCCAGCTCAGTCTGTGTGGGGTTTGAATATTCTCCTTGTGTCTGTGTGGGTTTCCTCCCACACTCCAAAGACACGTGTTTTAGGTCATTATAAGCTGCCTGTATAGTGTGGCCTTACTGTGGTGGACTAGTGTCTCATTCAGTGTGTAGTTTCATAACCCAATAATTCCATGATAGGCTCTGGACTGCTGTGACCCTGACCATGATAAAATGTTTAATGATAATAAATGGTTGGACTATTTGTGCCATATAATTAATTCCCCAAATGGCAGTGGAGCTGTGTAGAAAGCAGTCATGCACCCATTGCAAATGACTGTTTATGACTATCTTAATTTGGGTATCTGTGCTGTTATTTTCCTGGCTATTGCTAGGCCGTTTTAAAATAAAATATGGTGAGTTGCAAACCACTTTTTTGCTGGTCTTCTGTTTGGTTGTCATGATTGTGGGAATAAGACCCCAGTTATTGTATAGGGTGCTTTTATTTTTACAATAAAGCATATTGTATAGGAATTCCAATATAACATAGAAATGGTTGCATAATGCTGGCAGGTAGCCAAAAGCTGAAGACCATGTTAGTTTTCCTTGAGCAAGATTATAGCAATATGCTGTGAATGCAGGTGGAGAAAACACAATGTATGGCAATATGGAAGTCTAAAATACAGAAGTCTATGCATAATTTCTGTGGGTGTATGCAACAGGTATTGACATTCCTTTGTTTCTGATGTTACCACCATTTCAAAATGTAGAAGGGGAAAATGTTGACATGACATGGTCTTTCATGTGTTGTGCCCAGCCTTAGAAGGTGGCTATTTACGGCGAGCGGCCAACCTTATTTCCCTGTCAACTGCATGCCATTAGATTCAACTGTCAGAACCGCCCTTCCAAGCCCTGTCGTATCTTAGACACAGCAATAAAAAAATGCGTATACTGGATGCATTGTATTTTAACACCATGATGAAACTGAACCGCGCAAACTAAAATATAGCGCACATCGTAACTGTATCATTTGAAAACTTCGTTTGTAGTTTTGGTTTCAAAATCAAAACGTGCACAACGTGTAGGGGTCCTTCCAAACGCATCGCTGTCTCTTTAAAAGCACTGCAGCCTACGCCTCAAAAAGCGGCTTGTTCCGGCTTTGCCCCTTTACATCTTTATCCTTGCCCACCCGATGAAAATAGTACCGCGCACAGGGGGCTACAACGAGCGCAACGTGACGCCGCGGTTCGAACGTCCCGTTAATTTTACGGAGTTCGCTTAGTCCCGAATCGCCTACCTGAGCGGCGGGTGAGCGTCCGTGCGCGGCGCGCGTGGAGCCCGCGGAGCCCGGCGGAGTGATACGGAGCAGCGAGCTCCTTCCAGCTGTCAATCCGAGGGAGTGAACTGTGAGAACATGTCGCGTCGTCAGGGAGCCTTCGCCACCGCCGCGACGGATTACATGTCAAATTTTTGCTCATGACACCATGTCATGGCGTGACGAGTGGCCTTTTCAAATAATGGAAAGCTGCCGTTTTTTGCCGCTTCTGTGAAGTTGTGTCTGACAAAGTATATATTCCCGCATTTCCTCTTTTTTGGTCGAGAAAGGCGATGGATATGACTCTCTCCCACCTTAGTGCCTGAGGTGAGTGACAGGCGCGACTTTCCTGCCTGCTTTTGCAACAATTACAGTAACGTCATTATTCGAGTGCTGCCACATTATGTAATGGCAACTAGCAAACGAATAAAGCGTCGACGAGATCGTAGATTGTGGCCTCTGCGCTCTTCTGCATTTTTATCGAATATTTATGTGGAGTAGTTGGACGAACGCAAGTACGGAGTTTGGGTTCCCCCGCTGCAGTTCGGCTCGGCTCTGCTTGCACGACCACCCCGCGCGGTCTCGCGGTCTGAGGCAGTAGAAATTTCCCGAAAACCCCTTGTGTTTCGCACTCTGGAAGCTCGACTCTGCTTATTTGTCAATTCAGTGCTGCTATCATTCTGCTGGTGCTTGTGGTCGCTTGGCAGGAAGCTACAGTTTTATTAACTACTTAATACTGCTGTTCTGCACAGAAAATCTCGTGGGTGTTTAGCTGTAGAATTAAATTGAAATTGCAATCAAATTTAAGGTTTATTCTCAGGAAGTTATGGGTTAAATTTACATTTGTGCATTCCTGTATGTCGTCTTCCTTTACATGTTTGGAGTTTTATTCAGAGCACTGCACAGCAGATGATCAGCGATATATAACACTACTTTAGCTAGGCCAGAATGAACTATCTATCTGCCTGGTTATTTGACGGTGTAGGTATGCACTGAGGCCGTTACTAGGGTGTTTTCTTTCACTTTCACTTCCAAACAAGGCAGTCTAAAAATCTATACTAACAGTTTCTCGTTATTAATTTTCATTTCTGGCTATAAATTTCCCCCAGCGTTAACAATGCTATCAGCAAAATAACAAAACAGGCTTTGTTGGTACTGGGGATAGTACACAAAGTGGCCACTAATTTCACTTTCCGCCACTTCTGTCATCCCTCTTTTATGCCAGGCGGCTGCATGATAATTTTTTCTGTCCAATGTCATGTCTCTGTGTGTCTGTTACTGTTGTAAAACTAGTTTGAGAAGGAAATGCCACGGGCCATTCATTATATCTGTGACTGGCCACATCTCCATATTGAGAATTACTGCCCTGCTGGCACATCGGTCCATTTTTAAAAATTTGAGTCTGAGTTCTCATGACTTCTGCCTGGACAGTTGTCATTGCACATAAAGAATATACCAATGAAATGGCTTGAACTTTCAAATGGAATGTCTAAGAATTTGTGCAACAGTTATATGCATATTTGTTGCATTGGAGTTTGTGGAAGCCATCACAGGAGGAATGCAGGTGCGTGTTCAGAATTCATGCACATTCAGAATTCTTTCAGATCTATCTGGTTTCATGTGTATTTTGATGGTGCTGTTGAATGGCGTATGGCCGTGCAGAGTGAACATGGTTGCAGGTTGTACCACAGGTAAATGCAGGAAGGTGGGATTCCAGTAATGATTACTACAGACTTCATTTGAACCCTCAACTATGTATTTTCAGTGATAACAGGTGGGTGTGAGTTATGAGCCGAGCGTGAATCAGTCATCTGTATTACATCAGTTAGTGCCTAAACACTTAGAATAATCCAGCCACAGTACGTGCCAAAACATGTCCTTTCAGACACATTGCACTTGTGAGAATAATCAGACATGTTTTTCTTTGCCAAGTGATGTCTTTGTATTTAACCACTGCTTAGACTTTTACTGACTTTGGCATTTTGTATGCTTTATGTGCACTGTACACAGAACTAACTTTGTATTTCACAGGCACCTTTTAAGATGTCTTCCAACATGTCCTGTTTGCCTCAAATACAGTGTTCTCTAAGACAACTGAGAAAAACCTAAATAATGGAACTTTGACATTGTAAAATTGTGGAGGCAGCTCTTTGTGGAGGAATCAGATTTGTTAAAAAAAAGTTTAAGATTTTGAAGAATATTTAAATTTTAAAGGAGCTGACCTTTTTAGAGATTTGCCATTGAATTTATACAAGCTATAGTAATATATTTTTGCAAAATATGTTTTACTTGCTTTTGGTGTGATGTAAAACACCAATCAGGGCCATTGCTGCAACATCTCATTTTGTGAGGGTTGGAAGACCTTTTAACAGCGCAGGCAACAACCTACGTGTGGCTTTTTAGAGTTTCCATCACACACTTCACACTTTATGTGTCTGACATTGAAATACTTGTCTCCAGTCAAAAAACCGATCCAATATTGTAATTACCTTCCATCCCAAATGTCATATTAATGATGGTTTGATTTCAGTTTGTGTGACTTGCAGCAATATCTTGTTGAAACTCAACAGGTTATATAAAGTGGTTAAGGACACAGGCTTGTAACATGAAGGTAGTTGGTTTAAATTCAAAGAGAAATACTTCTTTTGTAACTCTGCATGTTGCTTAAGTTGACTAGTTAAAATATGATGGCTGATTGTAAACGGATAGAAGCATCATCTAAGTAACACTTATATTAGTGAAGAGCTTTTGCCTGTCATAGGTTGATAGCTACTGATTTATCCTTACCATCAAGGGGTTTGTAAGGGGCAGTCTGCTGCATTGGACACCTCTTTGTATCTCTTACCTCCTAGTCCTATGTAACTTGTTCCTTTGAGCTCCCACTGGTGCTTTTGAACTCTGTGTACAGTACTATACACTCCTGTACTATTATAATTACAGTGCCTTGTACTGGATGTCCTTATTGAAATCTGCACTGTAAGCTGCTCTTTCCTCTTTCAGAATGTCTTTTGGCTGTGACTAATTATGTAATAGCTGTCATTTGTCTTTTTCATTTAGGTAGGCATTTTTTTTCTGTAGGAACTTCCCAAGTACTCATTCAAGAGTCTCAGAGTACTGTAGATGCGGAAAAAGGCTGAGTTGGTATAAATGTGGAGGATTATGATAAAATAGCATGTGATTATGACTGTTGCAGTGTAAAATTTGCATTGGGGAGAGTTGCCCTTTAAGATGCTTTCTTTGTGAGTGTGGGGCTGTTTCAGCTCACCTACACTTGTCACATGAGGATGAAAAAATACTTCCTGTTTTTATAAAAGCCTGAGATGGTTACTGGATTATTTTGCTCAAAATTTTATAGTCGTTTATAGATAATGTTCAGGTGATTTGAATGTGCAGGATTTGATTTGTATAAAAAATTTTAGTGCATGGGTCTGAAAGTTCAGGAAATCTGTTGTTCCATTATGACAGCAGTTTGCATTTTTTTAGACATACAGCTTTGTTTAGAGATCCATGCATGTAAAGCAAGAAACAGTTCACTGGGGTGACGTGTGTATAGATCTGTCCAGGCTGCTTGTAATGATTAAGGAGCAGCTTGACAGTGTACTCAGCCATTCACTGTCATACTCCCTTTTGACAAGTATTACAGCAGATCCACATCTTCGGTGTTGTTAGTCTTCATGACTGATGTGGCATTTTAAAGTATCAAAAACACAAGTGACAGTTAACTTGGTAACTGGTTATCTTTATAATTAATTCAGTTGCTCTTTTTTTCTGAAGCCCTGGAAGATCGAATAACAGGATGCAGCAGGTGGTCATCCACGTGAATGTGAATCATAGTTGCACTGTGATATTTACAGAACAGCCATGCCTACCTCTGCCAACTTCCTCACAGCAGCTTTTCTGCTAGAAAACTTTCCCTCAGAATGTCTTTCATCACACATTCTTCTAGCATTAAAGGTGTCTGGTTAGCTTAGTAGTTGTGTGGAAAACAGTGACCATGTCATCCATACTGTAGTAGTGAAAAATGATGGGCAGAGTAAACAGAGTGCAGTCTTCAGCTTGGTGGCAGTGTGGGCAAGCTCAGGGAGTTCAGCAAGGTATGTGCATGCTCTCTTTTTCTTCTATGATCACAAATAAGATAGCTACATAAAGCCAACCGAATTGACTTTTGGGTCATTTTAAATCACTGTACATGATTTATGCTTCAAAATAAGATTTTGCAGATGGTTTTTGTAATCAGTGATTGTGTAACATTAGTGTTACGTATTGTGCTTATAATAGGTCGTAAAGTGTTAAACATTATACACTGTCCATTTCTCTTACTTTTTGTTCAGGGCCTGCACACTGTTATTCAGAATGGTAGATTTTTTTTGTTTTATATATTGACATGATATGAAGATATATGAAGAAAAAGGTGATCTTTACATCAAAATAAGAATAATAATAAATAGTATGTTTGTATAGTTAGGTATTATATGCTTCTTATGGTACTCATTTAATGCCATTTGTACCACCGTGTTATTTTAACGAATTCTGTAACCATGGAGCATGGATTGCTGTTTAAAAAAAAAAAAAAGAAACCATCATAAAGGAGAGAACAATGCGACCAGTACAGTCTCATTGGTACAGAGCAAACAGATGCTGCAGCAGACAGATTGGAGCTGCACTACACATCCCATTTTGAGAGGTTATCTGTGATTATTGGTTTTATTGTTATTGGTTGAGTGTGCATTAAGGAGATAAAGCATATTACACTGTACATTTATTATCTGGATAATATTTCTTCAGTATTGGGGGTCTTGACGCCTTTGGCCTTATTGAGTGTTAATATATTTCTGCAATAAAAATTTAAAAAGCATACGGCTAGCATTGACAAAGTGAGAGATGTCTCTTACTCTTTCACACATGCATAGTTCTGCACACTGTCTATCTTATTTTTCTAATTCCACCTTCTTCAGTTCCACTCTGTATTTATAGTGCTAAATAGCAGAACATGTAAATCAAAGTGACGTGTGGGGCATAGATCAGCCTGCCAAGAGATGAGACTGTTTCCCATTCCAGAGCAAGCAAGGTCTGCTTGCTGGCTGTCCAGATGGGGAAGGAGGGGGTAACATGGTTGATACAAACAGCAGAAACCAGGGAGCTTCCTAGGGGTACCAAATGCAGACCCCACATTTAATTCTAGTCTAATTCGAAAGTTAATGAATGTGCACGATATACAAGAGCTGAATAGTATAAACATAAAGTAATTGTGAAATGTTACATTTCTATGCACACAGAAAGATTGATTTTCAGAGACTGATCCATGTAAGTTGCATGAAGTCAGATTTAAGAATACTAGCCTCAGTGAGTGACAACCAGTTTCATATTGTCATATGTTAATGTGTGGAGCTTCGGCTGTCAAAGTCCTTCATTTTGATGAGACATATGAGACTGCTCTTTTTACTTGGCTTTGGGTGTGGTTGTTGAATTTCTGTGCCACAGTAATGATGTGTGTAGTTTTTTCACTACAACCATTTATACCAATTTTGTTATTATAGGCCAATAATATTAATCAGTAGTAATAATATTACTGTTAATGCTGCATGTTCTGAGAGACAGTTCTATACACATTTCATTTTTCCCCACTACTTGTCAAGCAGTCTTTTATCATCCAGAATATTCATCAAGCAGTATCAGTACTTCAACAGCCTAAATTTGTTGTTTTATAATTATAACTTTTATATATTTAGCAAACACATTTCCAAAATGACATAAAACTTGCAGTAAACTAAATGTAATCTCACAATAAGCAGAGGGCTTTGATACATGCAAGTGTTTAATGAAACACAGCTTGTTTATTTAACAGCAATATTGTCATACTACACATATTCCAGTAGCTACCTGTAGAAGTGACATACAGTTAAGAAAACTGAAAGATAAAAATGAGCAAGTAGAAAGCTACCTGGAGCTCAAGAAAGAATTGAATCAGAAAAAGATATCTTTTGAGACCTTTCTTGAATGCTGAAAGGGATTCTGCACTTTTGAGCGACAGAGAGGAGTGTATGATTAGTACAGTTTGACTGGTAACTATGGTAACATAAAAATAAAGATGCCCCCCGCAACATGTGTGCTCCTCTCCATTCCCTCTCCTTCAGCTGTCTCCAAGCTGGCTGGGTGTGGCGGCATGCGATCTCCCTGAGTGCGGTGGCCCCCTCAGCTGACGGCATGCCAGTGCAGGCGGCGCAGTGGACGGAGTTCCTCTCCTGCCCCATCTGCTACAATGACTTTGATGGGAGTTGCCACAAGCCCATCAGCCTAGGCTGTTCCCACACCGTCTGCAAGACCTGCCTACACAAGCTGCACCGCAAGGCCTGCCCCTTTGACCAAACAGCCATCAGCACTGACATTGACCTGCTTCCTGTCAACTGTGCCCTGCTGCAGCTGGTTGGAGCTCAGGTATTATTTTATGGGTTGATCACATGACCATTACTCAGATTACAGGGCAAAATAGTATTAAATTAATCTGTAGATGGGGAAAAAAAAAACTATTGTAATTTTGTCCAGTGATTGATATTACTCTGTAGTAGATTGCTGTTACGTTATTAATAATACTTTGCAAACCATTTGAAAATAAATCATAAAATGACCTACAAAAGCTTATAGTTTTACCTTCTTTAATATAGCTAGGAATTTTAGTTTTTATTTTGGTCTGGAGCCAGTAAATATTTTTTCTTACAAGTTGATGTCCTAACCAGGATTTGTGATTGTTTTATTGCTCAGGTGCCAGATACTCAGACAGCATCTCTTAGCAGTGTGACTGAGAACAAACACTATGAGGTGGCTAGGAAGTGTGTGGAGGAGCTGGCACTCTACTTGAAGCCCATCAGTGGAGGAAAAGGTATGGCTGTCTTCACAAGCCCCCCCCCCCCCCCCCCCCCCCCCCCCCCNAAGCAGTTGTTGTAGATGTGCTGCTGTTTTTCACTTTCTTTGTTTTTCAAACCCCCCCCCCCCCCCCCGTCCACAGGGTGTATGGTTAAAAACTGCAAAGCAAAAGAAAATCATGCTAAAGGAAAGGAGTATTTCCGGCTCTCTCGCTGTTATGTTTGTTTTAGTTTCGGTCACAGTGAGAAACCATGAGTGAGAGCACTGCCGAGAATGCAGTGTCTGTCATGTGAGATGTTTTTAATGCAAAGCCCAGCTCCCTCCCCCCACAGAAGTTTCCTTTGACAAAAGGTGCATATTTTATATTTTATTCACGTTACAGAAAGATGTAACCACAATTATTTCTCTCTACAATCATCCAGAAGAACTTAATTTTATTATGTCTTCTGTCTAATGAAGCACTTCTTATCATGTTAATGGTTTTAGAATAGCTAAGTTATTAGGAATAAAAAATTAGAAAGTGAGGTATGAACCACTGCAAGCGTTTACAGAGGCCTGAATGCAAATTGTCCCTCCTCTTGAGTTTTGCAAAAGGGATTGGAGACCATTGTCCCACAAGCAAGTAAATCAGCTTAAATCTGATTGATAGAGATGAAAAATGAATTGAAAAATGATGATGCTATGAAAAGACATTTCCATAGCATCAGAGTGATGTTAAATCACTGTGTGGCCACTCATTGTCTGTAGAGCATAGTGGGAGCGTAGTGCTGCAGAAAGAGTCAAAGAATAGCGCAACATTGAGTAAAGCTGGTCACTCAAGACTGGCAAAAAGATACTAACTCCAGTCTACTCTACTATTGTGTTCTCTATTTTTATATTTTAAATGATTGCACCTCACCTTCCCAAAGAAGCATGTTGCTTCAGGTATAGCTGATGGTAATATTGCTTTATGTATGCTGTAGGCATGGCGACCCTCAGCCAGAGCCCACTCAGCCGACCCATGCAGCGCAAGCTGGTCATGCTGGTGAACTGCCAGCTTGTAGAGGAGGAGGGGCGTATTCGTGCCATGAGGGCAGGGCGCTCACTGGGTGAGAGAACAGTCACTGAGCTCATTCTACAACATCAGAACCCCCAGCAGCTCTCTGCCAACCTGTGGGCTGCTGTGCGAGCAAGAGGCTGTCAGTTCCTGGGGCCTGGTGAGTGAAGTGTCATGAGAACATCTGCCAAGTGTATACCTCTGATTGTATCTGTGTCAGAAGTACAGTGGTGTGTGTGTGTGTGTGAGGTTAGGATGTGTGTGGACTCTGTGGGTGTTTGTGGGTACATATGTGAGGATTGTATGTGTGGAGTGCTTCAAGGACTCAATTGGCTGCCCACCTCCTTCCGACTCTGGCAACTGTTTCTCACTAATCTCTGCTGTGGGTTAAGCTGTGTGAGTTGGTTTATGTGCTGATTTTTCTGCCTCAGTTTACCAGTAGTCCCTCATATACAAAAATTGCCCTATGGATGCTTTTCTGTGGGTTATATTTCATTGTATTGAAATATCGTACATTAGGAAACCATTTCTTAATGCTCTAGTGTACCCACCCTTTTTGCTTATTGTTGTGACAGTTAACAACTGAGACTTTAACCAGCCTTATGAGTACTTCTGTACTTTGGCTTGAGGTGTGGATCCTTCTGAGCCTCTTTGGGTTTCTGTAATGTTAGTGTGGAGGGGAGGTGGAAACTCTGCTGGTTTCATCCTGCCTGTGTCTCATTATCCGGGTGTCTAGTGATGATCTCTTATAGGGCAGATTCTGAGTTTGCGGGGAACACTGATTCCTTGTGCCTGATTTGATTTTTATTTTGTGGTCTGAAGACACCCAGGAGACGCACTCCAATAGCACCAGTGCCATGTGGCCATGTACATGTGAAATGTAGAAGTGTAAATTATCCTGTGTGGCTGTGTGCTTCTTGTCAGTGATAGTGTTGTTTGCCCTGCATATATCAGCCATGCAGGAGGATGCCCTGAAGCTGGTCCTGCTGGCACTGGAGGATGGTTCTGCTCTTTCCAGGAAGGTGCTTGTCCTCTTTGTGGTGCAGAAGTTGGAGGCACGATTCCCCCAGGCCTCCAAAACCAGCATTGGCCATGTAGTTCAGCTGCTGTACCGGGCTTCCTGTTTTAAGGTAAGCACAAGTTTTGCAGTACACAGCTGTGCCTTGCTTTATAAACATAATTCGTGCTACAGCATATGTAGTATAAAAGGAGGAAATTATGGTTGGTTTAGATTTAAAACATTTTGTACATGCTTTTTGAAATTTTTCTGAATACTGTGAATTGTGTCTACCCAAAATGATCAAAACTAGAAACAAGGCAACACTTGCTCAGAGCAACAATATAATATTTTTTTTCTTTATTTTGAAATAAATTAAAAAATAAATAAATATATCAAAGGTGTAAATGATAGTCAGTATTAAATGAAGACATGAGATGACCTGCAACAACATGGCTGGCAGGGCAGGAATCCCAGCCATTTTCCAAGAGTATACCAGAGCTGCACATTTGTACAGCTGCAGCTACAATTGGCACTACTCAAGGCTGCTTCAGCCAGTGGGATCTCTCAGGACAAAAGCTGGACTGTGTCCAAGGCTTTGTCACACAATTGGACCTTTCAGCATAATGGTTAAGCTGTGCTCAGTGTATATGGAATGCCTACTGATGAATGTGCTAGTGTAGCCCGGAGTTGAAGAAATTCATAATGTTGTGGATCTCTGGAGAGTGTCACATGTCTCATTAGTGGGTGCAGTAGATGCATACTAATGTACAGAAATTATAATTTTGGTGTAGTATTTTACTAAAGGGCATATGTGTGATATCTCATACTAAGATTAAAGGGCATATTCAATAAAAAAAATGTTGAGATTTTGGCCTTTTGGCACTTTCAAAATTAAATACACAAATACAGGCATGCATAAACTTGTATTGTAGCTGTGGAGCCATGTTTACAGTAATTTTGTTAATCTGCAGTTTTCTGTGCTCTAAACACAGCTCCTTTTATGTGTATAATAGTATTGACATGTACTTATTGATGTGTCCTTTTGGTGTCTGATGATGATCACTCATAGGGCAGATTCTGAGTGGGAGACAATTGTTCTCACACCTGATTTGACTTGAGTTTCTTATTCTGAAGACACCAAGTAGTATTTGTATCTTTGTTATGTACTGGGATGCAATTCTGCTAATTAAGAAATTAAGGTATTTAGCACTTATTAGCTACGTTTTGTGGCTTGATATCTGAAATGCACTGAATATGTTGCTTCCAGGTGACTAAGCGAGATGAGGACTCATCGTTAATGCAGCTGAAAGAGGAATTCCGCACGTATGAAGCCCTGCGGCGTGAACACGATGCCCAGATTGTCCATATCGCCATGGAGGCAGGACTGCGTATTTCACCAGAGCAGTGGTCCTCACTGCTTTATGGGGATCTAGTCCACAAATCCCATATGCAGTCCATCATTGACAAGGTATGCTGGGCTACAGGGGAATACTCAATACTGTACATAATCAACAGTTTTGAGTCTCTACGTGTGGATTATGTAATCCACAGCTTTCCTTTTCCCCCATATTCTGCTCATTATACTTTACTATGATACCACAGTGCTTATTACTGAGAAACAATAATGCCCACACATCTACTTTCCAATGATTTGTAGCTATGGTTTTTTGTTTTACTGTGCTGAACTATTTTCTTTTTTGTGGGGGTGTGGCTTTCTTAAGCTTCAGTCCCCTGAATCGTTTGCAAAGAGTGTTCAGGAGCTGACCATCGTTCTGCAGAGGACAGGAGATCCAGCCAACCTTAACAGTCTAAGGCCTCAACTGGAGCTTCTGGCTAATATTGATCACAATCCAGGTAATTGCTTTAATGGTTTGGATTCTTTATACATTTTATCTGTGATGACACCAAGTTGAGACTAGGTGTTTTACCCTAGGAAGATTTTCAGTTAAGTCTGCCTTTTTATGTGAGGGTGACTTGCATTTCTTGTGTGTGAAATTCTGGATTTGAAGATGCTGCCTCACCTACATGGGAGCAACTGGAGAAGGTGATGCTGGCAGTCAAAGTGGTAGTCCATGGCTTGGTTGATTTTATCCAGAACTTCAGCAAAAAGAGCCACGAGACCCCTCAGGTGCTCTCAGCCTCCTTTTAAACAATTTAAAGGGACAGATCTGTTTGTGTGTATGTTATCGTAAGTTTTTTTGCTGCTATAAACACATGATCTGGGTCAGTAGCTTACATGTTTTCTATCCACCCAGCCACAACCCAACAGCAAGTATAAGACGAGCATGTGCCGTGACCTGCGCATGCAGGGGGGCTGTCCTCGTGGAACTAACTGCACTTTTGCCCACTCCCAAGATGAGCTGGAAAAGTGAGTTTCCAAGACACAAAAATGTGCACTGTTGTCTTGGGCATGTGTTCTATAGTTTTCTCCAATAACTTTTCTCCTCTCTTTTTGAGCCAGGTTCAGGATGAGGAACAAAAAGATCAGTAATGCTACACGAACCTTCCCATCTCCCCAGACACCTGTAGGGAAAGGGGTCTCAACTGTGGGCAGTGGCCCAGCGGGAGGTGTGTCCCCTGGAGGTTCTGAGGGCACAGACAAAGGGGCATCCCGGACAGACAGCACAGCACCTCCCCAGCTGATTCCCCGGGGTGGAGAAACACTGGAGGACTTGAAGAGAGCGGTCCGAAATGGATCTACCAGGCTGAGTGGTCCTGGTGCTCCCTCCCCTGTTCAGAGCGAGCAGTAAGGGTTTACATTTATATCTTTTCTACATGTTTGTCTCTTCCAAGTTTTCTGCGCCTTTCTGCATCATTGTCCCACCCAAGCTGAACGCTGAACATATCCTAAACACATTCCCGGTGGTTTGCCTTAAACCAATATTTTTATGTTGAAGTACTCTCAACATTTTAACTAAATGTTAAGCACAGGTTCTAGATTCTCCTGTAATTTTACTGACAAAGTAGTGAACTGGATTCTCTCTGTCCTTGTTGGTATTTAGCACATGGTGAATGCTGTGTGTTATTGTGATAAAGGAATGAAAAAAAAATTTCATAAGAACTTGAAAGAAGAAGAAAAAAGTTTCCTGGTGGAAAGAACTATTGCTGCTTGACAGATACTGAAGTCCTTTTTTCTGGCTCATGCAGCTTATTGTTATAGAGCAGACAAGATTGTGTACCTTGTTTAGCTCGATGCACAGTGAAAAATGGAGAAAGCATCTTTTCCAGTCTGATGTCTTGCTGTTTGCACTCATTGTTTTAGGAAGTCCATTTCTCCCCCCAAAACTCCAATCAATCACATGACAACTACCTCATCTCTTGCTACTGGCCCTGTGGTGGATGGCAACACCTCATACCCCAAACCTGGGCATTTTGTCCTCAGGGGTCCTCTGTACTCTCAGCAATCCGATGTTTACTGCCAGGAGCCGCAGCCCGCCTTTGACACACCTTCTTACCCACCCTCCAGTACGTCTGCTAAAAGCTGAAATCTCATAATTATGCTGCTGAGCACAGTTGCTGCTTTGAAGAAACAGTTATCTCTTATTTTGCTCTTATGCTCATTTAAAATGTTCATGTGTAATATTATTTTTAGTCCACTATTGATTGATTGATTGATTGATATGGTGAACTTGCATCTGTTAAGACTTTTCTGTAATGAGGGAATATGTTATATGTGTTGATGGTCAGTGTGGCCTAGTAGTTACATGAACTGTTTGTTTTGTCTCTATGGCTAATGCACAGTTATGTCTTGCTCTCTCCAGACAGTTACTATGCCCCCACTGTGCCCCCACCAAAACCTTGTGTTACTCGCTTCCTGTACTCCAACAACATACCTGAGTCCTCACTGCCTCCACCTGTAGCTGGCTATCCAGAACAGCATCCATCCTTCCCACCACGGGAGCGGCCTAGCCTTGGCCCCAGCCAGGCTTCTTATAGCCCAGCCCCGCAATATGGCCACCCGGCCTTGGCCAATGGTGCCTATGCCCCTGTGTATGACAGCCGCCGTATGTGGCGCCCACAGATGTACCACCGAGAGGATGCACGCAGCAATTCATTGCCCCCTGAAGTGCTGCACTCATCTGTATACCAGCCCCCACTGAGGGAACGCTTCAATTCGCTTGATGGACCTTATTGCACCCCAGGGGAGCAGAGGACTGCACTGCAAAGGGTGAGCAGCAGCTAGACATTATCCAGTAACAGATTGTAATAAGCCTGAGTCCAGTAGGTGATCATTACATCACTAGGAAATGGAGACAAAAAGGTTCAAGTCAAGGGAGTCAGCTGAATCAGGTGTTTCACTCCCAACTGAACTAAAGACTTCCTGGATTCAGAACCACAACACTGTGAATAGCCCTGGGTTTAATGCCTCTGATGTTCACAGTTAACAGTTAAGATCCAGAAAATGTGATATTTGCAGTACACAAAAATCCTGACCTTTGGCCTTGTCAAAAGATTAGCATCTCGGTAATAAAATTCCTCATCTGTCTTTAACATTGTTTCCATTCTGATCTACCTGAAGACAGAAAAGAAGGCCTTGAAATTGACTTAAACATTTTCAGTCATGACTTAGCTGTAGCAATTGGGAGGAGCTTTTCAGACTGCTGGTTGAAGAAGTCATATCCTTTTTGTCTATGTAGGAATCATATAGCCGATTGGCTGTTGGTTATGGCGATCTCAGGCGGAAACCTGAACAGTGGGCTCAGCAGCACAGTACCAGGCCCTCTCCATCCTCGCCTCTCTTCACTGCCGACTTTAGTTCAGAGGTAAGTCTGTGCACATTTATTTCTGTATTTGAAAGGTATCTGCATCCTTCAAGCGTCTTTTCTCCCATTAGGGTACTCTTGTTTTCTTATATTAATGAAGTGTTTTAAAATACCATAAATTGTTGCATGTTTTTGCTATACTGGTTAACATGTCATGTGAAAAGAACATGTTAGTGAAACTGGTTTTTAAATCACCAAGTTGTGCCAAAAATGCAAGATCATAAACACCTGTGATCCAGAGGACAATTTCAATGGACTTCTTTCAAATTGTTTAATTTAGTAAATGTTACCTATAACCAGCTGAATTATCATTTATGGGTGTTTAGTTAGCTGACTTATCACTGATTTTATTCTTTTGTCTTATCAACAACAGTTAATGCAGGCTCTTTAAAGTATAATTCTTTTAATGAAGAAGAATCATACAAATAACTTTATTTATAACTGATACATTGATGTGATTCATAGGTTCTTAGCCAGTGTGGGTGATACTTTAAATAGGTCTGATTGGGGGATGCAGAATGTCTGTGGGAACACACAGAGAAAATAAGCCCACGCTCTCTAATCCCTGTGTCTTTTTGTCTTGCCTTAGTGATTCTTGTCACTCTTTTCATCTACCAGCTCTCAGAAAGCATGGGTGGTGACTGTGCAGGTTGCAAGTACCGTGGGGAGGAAAACCTGACCCACTACTCGCCCTGGTCTTGTGGCACCATCAGCACCTGCATCAGCACAGCAGAGTCAGAGCCACACAGTGTCATGTCAACGCCTGCTTCTGACCTGACTGTGAGTGTTATGCTGCAGTATCAGCTGTTTAATCTAGTCATGCAGCATTACATATCAAAAAAATTTGTTCAATTACCATTTGATTTTTAACACATTAGACTGTTTCTTCTCAGATTCATTTCTCTTGGTTCAAAAAATTCAGATTTTTCACCTCTCACCTTGTTTTTTTAAACTGCATCTAGTAACCATAGGAACAGTATGATAATTGTGGAATGAACATACAAGTACAGAAGGGACCGTTTGAATACTCTTAATTTGTTTAAAAAAAAAGGCTCTGATGACCTCATCAATCTTGTACCTCTTATGATGTCATCTGGGAGATCAGCACAGAATTACAGACAGGAGGCTTTAACGGTGATGCTGCATTTTTTTTTTTAAAGTTGTTTGTCTAGTGTTTTCTTTGTCAGGGAAATACAAATATTAAACTATGATGTTATTCAGACAGTTGTGAAGATCAAAGTGAGGTGAGGGAGTCAGTAGACAAAATCAATCTCAATAGAGGTAGATTCAGTTGACAAGCTGACCCAGGGACATAGTTCACCCTGCAGAAAATGACATAAATGCATAAAATAATGAAGCTCTGTGTCTTGCAGGACCTGGAGGGCTGTGGGGTGAAGCGAAGGCCGCACACTTTAGAGCCCTATCGTCGGATGAAGGAAGAAGATCCCATTATTCCATTTGGGGAGGGTCCCATAATCTCCAAGTGGGGTGCCATCTCGCGTGCCTCCCGTACAGAGTACCACACGACAGGCCCTGTGCAGGCCACAGCCTCCCAGGGGAGTGCTACCACTACACCCATTAATTTCCGAGGTAGGGGAGAGCTGTATCATGTCTTGTTTGTGCATAGATTACATTTCATTAAAATTTCTTGCATAAATTATATTTGTGTTGTTAATGGGTTTATTATCATTGTTGGCATTTTAAAGTAGTCATCCAACCTGAGCACAACATTAAACAAAAGGACCACATTCCCTTTGCATTATTTTTAATTGTACCATTTTTTACGAACAGAAAGTAACTCTCTTAAATCTTGATGAGTAAAGATGAGGAAAAAGCTGAAATTGACAGTCATGAATTTTCTTTTACTTCCAACAGTATTTAGGGTTCTGTAATTGGTTTTGTTTTCATGTCTTTTTTTGATGTTTGTGTTGTGAGATATTCAGCACTGGATTGCAGTGAAGGAGGAATATTGACAAATTAAGACATTGTATTTATGCTTCGTCCTCCCAGACTATGGTTCATACATGAGTCAGAGTGACTACCGATGGAGGTCGCAAGGGTCAGAAGCCTCTAGCTTTCTTGAAAGGTAATAATTCCCCTTTATCCCTTTTAAATTCAGTCCTGAATAATTCTAAATCAATTCTAATTAGGACCTGATTAACACCTGAAATTCCAGGTGAGCTGCTGAAACAACCTCTTTGGTAAAGCTGAAGCTGAATGAAATCAGCACATCATGCAGTCCCCCTAGACTGGGTTTCTACACCCTGTGGATGCAAGAGTTCTGAAGGCTGACATGACTGCTGTGGCTTTCAGGAAGCCTTATGTCAGTGTACAGCTGCACTCTCACAGGTCCAATTACTTGCAGTTTTGAAAATTGGCAGGATTCATTGCCTGCATTTCTGCTTATAGTAATATGCATTACATCAACTGCACAAAATGGATATGATTAATACATTTTCACTTTGAAAATGATCTGCATAAATACACCCTTCCACTGTTGTACAGATACTTGTTCCATGGATATTCATGGATATTCAGGACTTTAACTATGTGAACCACTCATTCTGTTCTAAAGACTCTTTCTGTGGTTATGAAAATGTGTGCTATATTAAAAATTTGTCAATGTAACTGTGTCTCATGAAAATTAATAATAGTGGTTGCTAAGTTTGTTAAGGACTAATACAATAATTTATGGACAATTATATTAGAGTGATAATAAGCTAATAAAATTGGTGTTAAAGATCATGCATATTTTGCATCACTGTTGGGTGACCTTATTGATCTGTGAACAGTTCAAAACTTTCCCAATGAATATGTAATAATGGCAGCAGCTTCTTCTGTATCTGGATCCCTGCCTTGCAGATGACTCTTCTAGAAAAATGTAGGTTTGGAAATCAAACAAAGCTTGTGTATCTTGAGAGTTTCTTTGTTTTTGCAGTGAACAGCTAGGTGCCCCAGAGCTGAGAGCCCGGCGTAAGTCTTCCGGCAGCGGAGAGAGTCGGACTGCAGACCTACTGCAAGTATGGAAAAGCGGGGCTTTGCTATGGGGATAGGAGGCAGAGTGATGTCTGACTGTAAGTGTGAGAGCTAAGACCTCCTCTTTTCTATCACAGGCGGATTTCTGTAAAGATGCTGTGGATGTGAATGGCGAGCCAGACCGAGACATTGAATTGGAGTTATCTGCCCTTGACATGGAAGAGGTCAGCTCACAAGATGACAAAGCTGAGGTGCAGTTTTCAGAGAAAGTTCTTCTGTGTTGTTTTTAAATTAATTTTGTATTTTAAAATTTGGTTTAGTTTTTATTTATGTGTCAATATTCTTCATGGTGGTTGACACCCTACAAACCAGGGGACTTCATCACGTTTGAGAGATGGAAATGCTCCTTGCTTCCTGAAAGCTAAATGCTTTATTTATTCACTGGTAGGTGCGTTACCCTGTGATGGGCAGCTAATGCTGTATGGGGATCAGTAAAACTGTCAGCTTGTCAGTCACTCATAAGTCTTTTCGGATCATATTTTTCCTAACAAAAAAAAACAATGTAATTTGGGTTCCACTGTGACAACTGCCTGATGACAAACAGTTTTTGGAAGCTATTGCAATAGCAGTGTGGTGCCTGAGGACTTAGGGACAGTATCATTATTTTGTGGACTTGTGCAGAATTTTTAGAAAATACATTCTTACTTTTGTTATCTGCTGTTTTTTAGGAATGATGAATTATACCTTTTAGAAGATCTCTTTTACTTGAGAAATAACTTTGTTGACATAGATATAATTTTTTAGGCAATGCAGGAGTCACTAGGCCCAGAGTCACATGGCAGCCATCTCTCTGATGACCCATTGTCTGGCAATGGACACCAAAGGAGCAAGCAAGACCAGCTCTTGCCTGACAAGATGGAAGCTCATTTGCTGAAGAAGATGGCCTTCAGGTGAGTCTAAGTACCCTTTTACAGCTGCAAGAGGATAATATGAGAGAGGATAGATTTTATACAACATCCCATCTACTGGCTCATTGGTGATATGCAACATGGCTCTGTTTGTGTCTCAGGAAGTCCACATCCTCCAGAGGGCTTGCCTCAGCTGGGCTCAGTGTCAGTAAGCTGGTGATGAAGACGGGCCCACACAGGGTGGGGGAAGGGCCCTGTCTAGGTTCTGGCGCTGAGATGCTGCTCAATGGCAGCTGAGGGCTCCTCAGATGGGCAACAGTACTAGTGTTGTGTGTCAAGGCCATAACAACTGTGCTCTTTAGATTGCAGGTAGTGTTGCATTTTCAAAATGCGTCATACCTCCCTGTTTACTGTGGGTCATTTGGTTACACAAAAAGGCCTTTCTAGTATGTGTGTTTTCTTTTTTTTCTGCATTTACATATTCACATTTAGGTCTTACTATAACTCTCAATGATATTTGCAGCGCTGTAAGAGCTTTGCCGACCATTGGAATATTTTCAAAAACACTGGATGGCTTGAACTTAACAGTAGCAGGGCCTTGCATTCATACTGTCTGTAAGCTGTTGTTTTGTTTTTCTTTGGTCTGTTGATTCCCCCCCCCATGTTTTTATTTATTTATTTATTTATTTTTAATGTTGAGAAAACTTTGCCCCCAACAGATTATTAGTGAAATTGCATAGTGATGATTGACAATTTTTCTCCCTGTTGGTGAAAGATATTAAATGTCTGCCCAGGTAGGACTGTATATGTGATACAGATCAATGATGTAAACAAGGAAGTTCCAGTTCCTAACAACTCATTGCAGAAATCCACATTAGCTGTTCAAACTGCATTCTGTATTCTGACCTGACACATATACTTTCAGCTTTTTAAAAATTATTTTGCCTTTATTAATCCGACTTTTACCGCTAGTTGAAATGAAATTTAATAAGGCACTTGTTAAATGTTAAAAAAAAAAAGCCATTTAGGTAGGTCCTGTTTATCTTTGCACAGGTTCTTAATTGTTTCTGATTTGTTTAATGACCATCAGTTATTTGTTTACACTGATATGCAGAAAACAACTGTGGTGCTCTGCACTGACAGTTAAATGAAGGATAACCTATCCACCTGTAGTTTCTGTACTGATTACAGTATAATATTACAGCTATTGCATTTACAGAAATAATTTTTTATATTTAGTTATACAAAAGATGATGTTCACTTTCAAAAACATTGACAATTGACTGACATTAGAACCTGTAGGCTGCACGTCAAGTGTATTCTATTTGTGTAGGGACAGCATTATCAAACCTATTATCACAGTAGACAAGGTAAGGTTATGTAAACACCTTGTACCAAAACCACATCTAAAAAAATGTGTTGGCATATTTTACTATACAATTGGGATAACATCTTCCTCACGTAATTGTTTAATTTAAAAGAGATGCAGATCTTGGTAGTGAAACACTATGATAGAGCAGGTTTCAACTTAACTATCACTTTATTTAAATTTCTTGCTATGGCCTTTTAAAATTTATCATTAAATTCAAAAGATAATGTTGCGGTAGATAATGTAGAATATAACATTAAGTGGGAATCACCTAGATGCAAAGCAAAACCATTATAGATTTGTATGAGATATACAGTGACAGGTTTTTGTTGTAATTTGCTGTTTAATCTGTGTGATTGCATGGCAAATGAAGGTTTCTGACTCAAACGTTTGGTAAATGCTGCATGTTGCCAACATTGCAACATGTCTATTGAACAAGTTCTGTGTGAGGGAAGCCAAATTGACAGATACAGTCTTACAGGCTTTGTATGCAGTGGTTGTTTCACTCAGTTCACTTCACCTGCATAGCAAATGGCTCTATTCCTGTCTCTTGATCTTCAGACTGTTTCTTTTCAGTTTGTTCTGACTTTCCAGATTTTGCATATTTTACAACATTCTAACTTCTGTGAAGTTGTTTGTCAAAATATTTTGTATCAGGATCTTTTTTTTCCATTCATTTTTGAAAATGTAACCAGTCGATTTGAGTTGTTAATTTTTTAATGTGGTTTTCTTGCTAGTTGACTGACATGGTCCATAACATGGAAATCTTGAGCAATGCTCAGACCAATCACCAGTGACCAGAGGGGTCAGTGTTATTTTACTGGTTTTGTGTACAGTACTTGACATTTGGGTAGACGTCTTCTCCTGAGGGGATTAAAGATTTACAGAAATGATGCTGAATGATCCAGCTTTGAGGGAAATTCTTGAATAGGTTTTATACTTCATGTCTGTAAAGAGGTAGTTTGGATGAGCCAGGACCAACTTGACCAATCCTCCAGATCCTACTGACTGCTGCTCTTAAAAGAGCCTGTTTACAGTGACTGTGTTGCTTTGCCAAGGGAGTCTGAGGGCATCTTTTGAGACCTTGTGCATTGATCCAGCACATTGTTTTTCTGCTTTTGATTATTCAAGAGGTAAATAATCAAAAGTGTATTTTGTAGTTAGTGCTAGTAGGGATATGTACATAAGTATTTTGCTAATATGAAGGCATTTTCCAGTTTTAAATGTACAGTATGGTTAATTGACTTTATTCAATATTACATTTTATAAACTTGATGGTTGCCTAGTTGGCGGTCTTACTATTCATTTGTTACAGAAATGGAATTTAACCAAAGCAGGACTACTATTCTTATCTATGTGTGTAGGCATGATTTTTGTCCTGTGTCCTCTTTCAATTTAGAATAAGTAACTTTTAAAACATCTCTGTATTAGCTGTCTTGTCTGTTTTTTCTAGGTAGTGAGGGTGAGAATTTCTTTTATTACTTTTACAACAATATATTTAGTCCAGTAAAGTGAAAGACATGGCTCAATTTAATAATGGCTACAAAAAGAAAATGAGGACACCTTGTTGTGACTACATAATTGTTAATTATTAATAAGTAGTACAATTATTTCCATTTCCACCTGCCTAGAACTGTAACTATAAAACTTATTCATATTGATCTAATGTATTGTACTTAAAATATTTCTATTCTTATAAATATGCAATTCATGATCACTTCTAATGTAGCATGTTGTATACAAGGCTGGAATAAGTGAATGTTTGTTGTTATATAAATGCCCCAATTATTCACATTTAAAGTGTGCTTCAGGATGCTGGTGTCCATGTCTTATTGAATACTATGTGCACTGGGTACCATAAGAATCCCTCAGGCTGATGTGTGGAACAAAGGGGAAAGGCCTCTCTACCAGAAGATTGGTCAAGTTGAGTGGAGACTGGAACTCAAGTCTCCTGTTGTTCACATCGATTACTGCAGGGGTCGCCAAAGCCAAGTATCTGCAGCCCTCAGGGAAGATTCTCCTTTGTATTGCTAAGCTAGTAATGGCATCCTCAGCATTAACTGTGGGTGAATACAAATATTACATGAATTAATATTGTGTACCTTTTGAATTAAATGTGTACACCCAGGAGTTTGTTCTTTTTGATTTTTTTTTTTTTTTATTTTATTTTTTTTTTTTTTGTTTTGCACTGGAAGGTATTTATATTTGGTGACCTCTGCATGGAGTTGTTATTAATAGAAAGGAAGAAGTGTATGTCTACACAGGATCTGAGAGGTATTGCTTAACTCTTGCCCAACATCCCACTTGTCTTGACCTCCCTCCCACCCTCAATTTCACCTACCTTGAGCTCACACCAAGTGTAGCTCAAGCCCCGAGCCCTGATCAGCCTGCACGGTGAAATTCAGGCTGTGTGGCTTTAATGTTGGAGGAGGGGGTGGACTCCTTTCCCTGCTGTGATAGCAAGTGCAGCACTGCTTCAAATGATCACATCTCCTACATCCCCACCCAGCCATGGATGGATCCCTGCTGCATCTCCACCCAGCCATCCAAACAAAACCTGGGTCAATCCAAGCAAGGCCATGCATGCTGTCCCTTAGCTGGGCAATGGAAGACATTATTCTGTAGTTGTGATACAACACACCCGCCGTTGTACATGTTCTGCACATGCCCACTGTGTGGCCACGTTGAGTATCGTGGTTAGCTTGCAGCATTTACTGTCTGCTTTTATAATGTTTTATTGTATATTATTAGCAGTAGTATTTTATTAGAAATAAAAAGTCCTCTTTTTGTATTGTTTGAATTTTAAAAATTTGCTTAGTTGTGATTGTTTTTGGAGGTTTGGTTGAAGAGAAGAGAAGCTTGTTTGTCAAATGTACAACCAGTTATGGAGCTGATGTTTCAATATTTTTACGTCTGTATTAGACATTTTCTTTGCAAATCTATTGTTCGATTGAATTGTAAATGAAATAAAAGATGGTACACATCCGTCATTGTATACAGCTGGCACCATCGTTAGATGGAATTACTGCTCATTTTTATGACATAATCAGCTATATTTAAATATATAAAGATATAGAAAAAACATAATATAAAACAAAAAAAAACTTTTCAGGAAAGGGAATATGCCCAAGTGAATGATTTTTATTCCATTTTATTTCTTTTTACTTAACCACTTGTGCAAGTTTTTGGTTTAAGCATTTTGGATTAAAATACAAGATGACGTTTGGCTTATGTCTTGTGTGGCAAATAGAAAAGAGTGGATTTTTTTCTTTAAATGTTTGCTCAAGCACTAACAGGCCTGTATTCCTGTGTGGAGCAGCAAAGAAATACAAATGAAAAGGAGACTGCAGTATCTGAAATGTATTTGCATGCATTAAAATAAAGATGCAAAAAATGTTCATGGAACTGCAACCGTGTGCCTGTCATTTTGTGCAGTTTCTTTATCTTCTTTATACGGCGCCTGTTTCTCTTGTCGCGTGATCCAGCGTCCTCTAGTGGGATACCAAAGTACTACAGTACAGGTTTCTGAACACATGGAACTTCCTCATTCACGTTAAATGGACAGGCTATTCCACTGTGACCCAGGCAAGGTCCATTCTCAAATGTTGCACAGGCAGTCCAATTTCTTTTAGCTACAAACAAAAGCACACGTCATAGGACCACAGAAATCAATAAGAATATTATTTTCATTTTCTAAAGCAGTTAAGTGTCATCAATTTGATGTTAGCGCTTGATAATGCGAGACAAAATAGTTCAAGAAGCAAAAAAATCTTTCTAAAAAGGCAGTATACAAAATTAAGAACTTTGTCACATTACACAAATCCCTATTGTACAAACACATTAAAAAGATAAATATTATGTCCGTGGTAATCAAAAGGTTTTATATGTAACAAGATAATTATGTAGCTCCTCAAGCTGTTTAATGCGCAGGCGCTGATCGCACCACCCTCTCACCCCGCCTTCGAGATCCGCGCATGCGCATATGGCAGCCGACAGCTTCGGCTTGTGTTTACAGCAGCTCGGGCAATGTAATGTAGTACAATGTTATGACAACCCTTTCTGGAATTAAAAAGTGTTCAGGAATCAGGTAGGATGCCTAAATCCTTAAAATTTTTGTGCAGCAGAAAGATTGTCTAAGTGCAACATTTCAGTAAAATGCCGAACAGGGTTATATGTAAGTGGGAAAATGGCTAGCAGGGCTTATCTGTACTGAAGGCCTTCATCTGTCCGGGCGGTGACTGACTGACTGTATAACGGCCGCAAAGTATTCTTCCCACGCGAAAAAAATAAGGCAATGTTCACAACTACAAATGTTGGTCGAGTAGTAATTTGCAGTTTAAATGCGTGGATGGTCCTGCTAGGCCCGTGTGTCGCGCTGACGCTCTTCATTTCTCATTTTTTGTTTTAAGTGAAGTTACATCTCGGTCGAATGGGTCATTTATTTGCAGGTTCTACTCAAAAACGTTAAATCAGAAGGGTTCTGCGTCAAAAGGTATAGTTTGTTGGTCAGTGAGTCGCTAGTCTCGCCGTCCATCGTTTTTTCCCCCCTTTTACCTCAGGAGCTGCAAACACAGGTTTCTCTTCAACATTTTATATGTTCTCGTAGTAGGACTGTAGAGCAACTAAATTAGTGAAGCCAATAGGTAAACATGTCTGTACTGCGCCGGCTTCTGTATTGGGCCGCGAGCGCGCGCTGTGGACTGAAGCTAACTGGCTAAGTTGATGGAGCCGCGCGCACGCATACTATCAATACACGGCCGTATCGATGGTTCCCATGGTAGATCACACACCTACGTCCCGACTCATGTACCCTACCTACCTGTGTGTGGTGTGACTATCCCGAGTACATGGCCAAGGCACCACGAACGCTTTTTCCAGTGTGATTATCCCAATTAACATAGGAGGTGGTGTTTTGGTTACAACTGCCTCCTCTGGACTTGGGGATCACAGGTTCGAATCCTACTTACTGCTATAGTACCCGTGAGCAAGGTACTCTTTTGAACTGTTTCATTAAAAATGACTTTGCTTTATAAATGGGTAAATCTCTGTAAAGTGCCCCAGGTGCGTTGCACACCTTCTGTTAGTGGTGCAAACCTTTAATGAAAGGTTTTGAATGATCACATTGTTAGTTTTAATGAAGAGAAAAGGGAATTTTAAATTGGAAGTTGGAATTTAAGTGAGTGTTGTACCATTAATGATATTTCACCATGTAGTTATTTTTGTTTACGTCATTAAGGGCAGCACAGTGGTTCAGTGACTGGTGCGGCTGCCTCGTGATACCTGGGCTGGTTGGACGTGAGTTTGAATCTGGCTCAGCCTGGGTGAAGTTTGTCTTTTCTCCCAGGGTCTGCATGAGTTTCCACCAAATGCTCCATGTTTCCATAGTCCAAAGATGTGACTTTCAGGTTAATTGATCACTGTAAATTCCCCACAATGAGTGTGTGAGAATGTGTACATATGTGGCCTCTGTGCGATGGACTAACATCCCATCCAGGGGTAGTTTCATAGCTTGGTGTCTAGTGATTCCGGAATAGGCTCTGGACTTCTGCAGCCCTGACCAGGATAAAGCAATTAATGATAATGAATGAAGGTGCTGTCTTGTGTGGAAATTTAAAAAAATATATTTTTTATATTACTGCTTTGTTTTTGAAAGCAGTCTTTTAAAAGATATGGAGGCATTTGTAGCAGTGTTTTTCAGGGGCTGTTCAGTTTCACAAATGTGTGAAAAATAGCCATTCCCATGGTGTCAAACGCTATTACCTCAAAAGAGCTGAGCTCTTCCCTTTCTCTGAACTTGTTGAAGTTTGAGCACAAATGCAATGCTCTACTGGTGTCTGGTGTGGTTCTGCTGTAGTGGGTCCACTTGAATCTATGGTGTTTTTCCCTGAGCTGAGAAGCAGTGCCTTTCTTGATAGACTGATTGCAAGGCAAACTACACAAGCCTAGAGCAGCTGACAATGCAACACGGTATTTACAGAAGTACAAAAGTGTGCAAATGGACAATGTGGAGACATAAAAGTAGCACTTCAAGCTCATCTGGACCAGACCTCCACAGTATGTCTCTTGATACCAGGAGTTAGTTTTCTCATATAGCACGCTATGTGATCTGAAGTTTTGTTTTGTAATTTGTTGTATGTAGCCCTCATTATTGGTTAATTGTTTGTTGATCATGGCCTGTTTGTGTAGTTGGTATAGCCTGGATTTAACATTTTTAACATTTCCCCACACAGAGGAACACACACACACATGCAGGACTCCTCTAAATTACAACTATCACACATATTCAAGACTATTCACAGCATACATGAAACATTGCACGCACCCACACTTTGATACCATGGCGAGACCGCATGCCCACCCTAGCACATATGACTAGCTGCAATCTGCAAACACCTATATGCCATGACTCCCACGTTTTAAGGGCCTTTTCTCCACAGTATGGGGACCTCTCCTGGTGCAACAAAGTCAGAGACCTGTCTGGGTCCACTTTGCCCTGACAGCTTCCTTAATTCCCTAAATAGATTCCTGAGTCTGGGTCCTCTAGTCTCACAAAACAGTTGTCACACTTCGGTTATGTTTTGCCAGACTTGAATGCAGTGCCACCTCCCTTAATGAAGCTGCCTGTGGTGAAAGCTGAAAAACACACAGCGCAGTTTCTGCTGGCATGCTCATGTCAATGCACTTGCTTCTCAATGTTGTGTGAGATTAAGGGAGTGAGAGTGAGACTTTCTGGACAACCCACTGCTCCTGTACATGGTTTAAGGTAAGGGTGCTGCTGTAAAGCAAATCCCTCAGTGTCTGGAGAGAAATAAGTCTGTGTTTCAGCTGCTCTCCTTCGTCAGCCCTTTTTGAGACCGGCTGACATTTCCCCAGGCAGTGATAGCAGAGACCTCACAAGGAAATTATTATGGGCTGTATCAGTGAATAGAGCTCACTGTTTGTGTGAACCAGCGTAAAGTTGCATCCTGTGTGTATGTGTGGCAGCCTGCATGTGGGGAAGTGTTTTTTCGTAGTCCTAGAAACTGTGTGTCAGTCAGGTTAGTCGGTTCACCATGCCGCTTGCACTTGTTGTAGCAGTGTCTTTGATGTTAAGGCACCACAGTGGTGCTAACATTGAATGTCTTCCTGTTTATTTTTTAAATTTGCTTTATTGCTTAGATAGTCATCACATATCTGTTAGTGTTACAAGACATAGATTTAGTCATTAGCTACTCTCAGCGTAATGGGGTATCTGACAAATGAGAGAACAAATTTTAAAAGATAAATTTTTTAACATTTCTGTTTAAACCCTTTTGAATTAAATACAGCATTTAAAAAATCTGTGAATTTGAGGTAACTCAATTTGGTAACCTTTTGGCAGCAAATGAGACTCTTTGGGAATGAAATGCATGGTGGCTACTGTTTTTATCTTTGCAGAACTACGTTTTGTTGGTGCTGCTAGTAGCAAGTCAACAGTTCAGATTAGTCAGATTTTAACCTCCAGAAAGGTTGCATAAGCAGTATTTTAGGTTGTGGCAAGGGCTGCAGGGGTTACATGAGTTTGGCGATATGGATCTTTCTCCAGCATTCTTCTCTTCTCTCTCATGTACTACGTATGACAGTTGATGTGCTGGGACATAACCAAGGCACCTTGGATCATAGCTGTTTAACCACTCATTTATGTGCCTCTGAAAGTAGACATTTGTAACTCCAGCCAGATTATGTGCCAGATTTTGTTTTCGGTTTTTATAAACGTTTCCTGCATGAGCACAATGTGGTGTGAGGTTGTGTATGTTAGTGAATAAGTCATCGAGCATAACTGGCTAAACTGGAAGCATGAGGTTGAAATGCACACAGCACAGTTATGTGAGAGGCAATGAGGCACTTCGTTTGAGTTCCATTGAAATGTATGACACAAGGCACATAGCCAGCAGTGGCTGCAAGAGTTTCAAATGTTTCCATCACGATTCTGTTTCTGCTACATGTAACACAAAAAAATCTGTTAAAAGATATTTAATATAGTTTTCATCTTCCTCATACATTATAAGGTGAAAACTATATTTAATATCTTATGTATATTGATACATTATCAATATAATGTATGTGTATGTATAATGTATATGTTCCTTTATTTCTCAGTTGTATTGTATTTTGGAAGATTTTTGCCAATGTTATTAGGTTTATCTGCACAGGCATTATTAATGGTTTTATGGTGCTCTAATTTAAATGATACTTAAGCAACAGTTAACACTTACTAAACTCACCTTGGCCACCAGATTGTTGTGGTGCCCTTCTTATTACCACTGGGAGGGAGATGCATTTAATCTTGGATTTCTAGGTTGCTGCGGTAGAGATAAGACAGCAGCAGCTGGAGTCTGTTTGTCTGCAGGGCAGGGTTCCAAATCAAAGATGAAATGTTTGTTTTTTTAAGAAAATGTATGTTACAGTAACCTAACATTTCATGGAAGACTATGTGCAGAGGTAGTGTTGTTGAGCTGATATTTAAAAACTAAAATTCCCACTGTTAGACAGCTGGCCATTGTCCTAGAGCAATTGGTGTTAAGTGTTGTGCTCAAGAGTACTACAACAGGACTTAGTGGTACAACCTTAAGGGTACCTTTTTTTCTGTTTCCTTAACCCCAAACCAACCTCTTTTGCATCATAAAAGATGTTGGAATGCCCATTTTTTGGAATTCCGTATAAGACATGAGTAGTTGGGTGCATGATCTGCATTCAGCCATTTGTTTCCACAACCACTTCGAGTTTGGTTTTACCATTTAAAAAAAATTGAATGAGATAAATATGGTCTGGTAAATATGATCCGGTGTATGAAAGAAATTGCTTCATTCCTTGGTATTTAGGGTATTGTTTCACATTGACAACGATTTCATGCTGAGTTCCTTGCATCCTTTGTCTTATTACCCAAGACTATTGTTGGTTCAGCTGTGTCAGTTTTGTGGAGCCCTGATTTCTGGGTTGCTTTGAGGCAGTGTGTTATGATGACAACGATGGAGGGCTTGATATAAAGCTAGGGTGTGTGAAGGACTTACCAGGCCAGCTGAGCTCTAGGTAGTCTGTTGTGTTGGTAATGGAGAATGCTTTACTATTGGATTAGTAACACATACACAGCTAGTGTACTTCCATCTGATCAGTTTACACTTGCCTGTAGGATCACTATGACTCTTCATCACTGGTCTGGAAAACATTTCCAGCTGCATCCACTCTACGTATGTAAATAAACAGAGAACTCACAAACTACTGCTATAAATAATTTATTTAGTAGTTCTGTTAAGCCTTTATGTATTTTATGGAATATGGTAGACTTAAATTACTGTGTTATTCTTTGATTTGTATCATTTTATCTCATGGTAAATGTAAGGTGCACACAGGACAGTGATGCAGCCTCACAGCTCTTCGGCAATGCAGTAGGAAATCAAATCTCACTGAGTCTGTGTAGAGTTCACATGTTCTCTCCATGTTCATGTGGGATTCCTCCTGCAATCCAGACATGTGAGAACAATTCTAAATGGCAATGGTGAACCACTTCCATATGTTCCCTTACTTTAAAAGCTGAGTGCAACTCCATAGTCTTTTTCCTCTATTAACATTTATTTGCAGATGCCTCATGATTTACATGCCCCTTTACTGTGCAATGTACTTGGCATCTTATTTTGAGATCTTCAGAAACTTTTTGTTAGGTAATTGTGAAATTTTAGTAACTCTCTTTCTCAGACAAACCACTGCACATACGTTGTCAATTCTCAGGAAGAAGCCTTCTTCCCCTTATAGACTCAATGCACTACAGTGCACTAATATAATACATTTTTAAAGTGATATTTTATTATACTCTAATATCATTAGTTTGTCAAACTTTGATCATGTCTGTGAAAACATTGCTGAATATGCTTAAATTTATTGTTTTGATAGATCCCTGGGTTTTGTTAAACTAATATGTAACATGGAGTGGCATGATGATGAAGGAGAGTGCTGGTGCTTCACAGCTCCCAAGTTCTAGGGTTTAGGCATGGGTTTAAATTTGTCTCTTTGTGGAGTCTGCATGTTCTTCCAGACTTGATGTTTTCCTCTCCCATTCCAAAGACACCCGATGAAGGTGAACTAGTGAATTTAAACTCCCATTAACATATGGCTGCATGAGAACGCCCGATTGGTGCACTTCATCCTCTCTTGGCCGTTTCCTGCCTGTGCTTCACTTGCAGCCTGTGCTTCCTTGGGTTGGCTCTTGAACCAGCTGGATCCTCAAGTGTATAAATGGTTATGGAAAATGGATTTATGCATAATTGCTGCAATTTGACATGGCTTAAAATAAATTTAAGTTCAACATTTTTTGTGGCTTACAAATTTTCAGCCTAAGAACTAACAAGTATACTTAGTCTAAGCCTATTTTTCTGTTTATCAATGTTCCTAGAGTGAAAGGATGTAGTTTTTAAATCGGCTGTTTCTAGTTAAATTGAAAATTTGGAGTGAGGTTTGTAGCTGAAATATATATATTTATGTTTATTACAACAGATTTCAGCATTCTTTTAACATCATTTTAATTAGCACTTTGTGTGGAAACGCATTTGAATATGGCTCCTCTTTGTGACAGCAGTGTTTAAATCCTGTGTAGTGAACTGTGAAGAGAATGAAGAGATTGCCCGCAGTGGGGTAGCATGTGTTCAGATGTAGATCTACATGTGGTCTTCTTACTGCATTTCAGGCCGCCCTCACGGTTTCCACCCAGAGCACATGCACATTGCAGCTGTGTGTAATGTGTCTGTGGGGTCCCCTGTTGCCTCCATTGTGCTCCTGTGTGTGGTCAGAGGGCAAGAGCACTATAAATAGCCTGCAAGGGCTTGCCTTGACTGGCTGCCAAGCTGTGTGCACTCTCCATGCTCCTCCTGTTACAGGCTGGCATCTCTCTATGCTTCTCTCTCCTCCCTACTCCCCTGTGGTCCAGCAGGCATATCTACCTCCCATAGGAAATAATGTACCTTTTGTATCTCTCTTTTTCTGGAGTTTTTCATATAAGAGCAGCATTGTGTCTTTCATGTGTGACAGAATCTCTGCAGTGTTCAAATTACTTATTTGTGATCTAGTCAACTTGGGTTGGACCATTGCTATGGATGTCCACAACTCCCCTGCCCCACATTTTAGCTTCCATGCATTGTAAAGAGAAGAGGATCTAAGTGTTACTTGGGTCTGCCGTGTGCTTGCTGGAGAGCGGGTCAGATCTGTGCTGGGTTTAAATTTGGCCCTTTCTGCTTGGACACCTCAGGCCACAGATTCATTGCAAACAGCTGTCTTTATTGCAAAGCCGATGCTGCTCAGCTGTTTGTGGCCCTTAGAGTAGCATGATATTTGATAGTCCCAGTAGTGGCCGCCTTTTCTCCTCTGGTGGCCTTTAGTTGATTCTGAAAAATGGTGGAAGCTGCGAAGTGAAACAAGATCTTTCAGAGGAAGGAGCACTGCAGGCAGAGTGGGTTTCACTCATGTAGCCTTGTTGGTGTAGTGGTCTGCCCAAGGATTGACACACTTATTCCAAATTTCCTTTCCCAGCCACGCCCTGTGTCTGTGCACCATTTGAACAGTGCTTGACCAGTGGTTTTTTTATTTTGCATGTCTTTAATTTATTTAGCAGCATGAATAGGTAGGTAGCCCCAGTACCTTTGGAGACCTCCTTTTGCAGTCATAATTTTAATTCCCCCGTTATGATGTAATAATGGCAACATCACCTTTCAAGAAATGAAGGGGCCTGGTTTGGTCAGTTTAGATACATCGACATTTCTAAGTGAATAACTACTTAATGTAACCTTACCTTGAAATAACTGTGTATGATGAGTATGAAATTATTGGTTACTGCCCCTTTTGCTGTTGAAAAAAAATCTGTTCTGGTGGTCTAGAAGTTGTTAGGTGGTCTGAAAGTTAACCCTAACCCAAAAGAATGACCTTTGCTAATGTAATCACTTTAGAGATCTTCATTGGAATGTATGGTTTCACCAAAAATTACTGGATTAATATTCAGCTCAGTTTTGCAAATATCCATTTTTCTTTGAGTACAGGCATCCATCGATTCATGCAGTATCGATTAATGTTTTTTGCAGCAACACGATTTGATTTTTAATACCATCACTTGATTTACATGCCAATCTGTTCTATACAAAGCACCAGCTGAAAAAACTGGTTTAAAAAAAACAACATTCCAACATTACAATTTGATCCATGCGTGTAAAAGATGTGTAAAAAAAACATACAGTGCATTCAGAAAGTATTCAGAACCGTTCACTTTTTTCAGATTTTAGTTTGCAGTGTTATGGTACAATTGTTTAAATTCATCTGTTCACACATCAATCTACACTCCAATACCCCATAATAAATAAAAACAAGAGTTTAGAATGTTTTACAAATTTATTAAAAATAAAAAAAAACTGTACTATCCCATAATAAATAATGGAAATAGCTATTTTGATTTACGAGTTTTCAATTTAGTCAGGCTTTTCAGGAACCAAGTAGATGTGTAAATTGAGGGATCGCTGTATTTGACTTTAATTCAGTCTTGGTTGTAATAGTAATCATAGGTTACAGTGATGAATCATTTATAATACTTTGTTGTGTAATAGACATGAAATTATTTCAATATATGTAATTCATTTTAAACTGAAATTCTTGACATTTGAGTTGAAGTGCTTTTATTTTCATCTTAATATGTTGCCGAAGCTAGTCAAATGAAAATGAAATGTTAGTTTACTTAATTTCAGTTCCCTTAAATACAGTAATACCTTGGTTAGTGTTCTGTGTTTGATGAATCAGCAGTATAAAAAGGCTATATTACAGGGTGTTATCACCAAACATTGCCATGAGAGGTAGCGCTAATTGAGGAATTACTCTATATATGTTGTCACCTAAAAGACATTCATTATTGCCATCATCATGTTTTAAAGGTTGGTTTAATAAGTAAACATTAAAAATTAATCTACTCATTGGTTTTTCTATATTTTATTATGCTTTGATTCTGTTACATTAAAAATGTTATTGCCTTGGTGCTGAGATGCCACTCTGATAGTGGCAACACTAAGTAGTTGTGACTGATGATGTTGTATTAAGGTTAGGATATTGGATGTTGCACAGACGTGGCAGGTCCGCGCAGCTGCAGCCTTGGTCCGGGCGACTGCACATTAAGCAGCTCCCTCATTTCCATTGCCACCTCCCGCTTGCATGGGCCTTTCATTTTGCGTTGCCATGACATCTGATTGCATTTCTCAGTGTTGACTGTGGGCTACCACCCAACTGCCTAAAAGGAGAGATCCGTCTGCAGCAATGAGGAAAGTTACCCTGCCCTGTCACTTCCCTTGCCTCACACCCTGCAGCAGCTCCTCCTGCACTGTTAACGAGTGCTTTTCTTGGTTCCTGACTGGAGGTTGCATAACCAACCCCACCAACACACAGTCAATGAGGCCCTTCCCTGCAACGGGTGGAGATCCAGTATTCTAACCTTAATCCCAGTAGACCCCTTTGATACCAGGAGTGTCCGCTGAATGGTCTTCTTTATGGCTTTTTTTTCTAGGTGGTTTTAATTACTTAACCCCATTCATGTGCTGCGCATGGTTTAGCAGTCATGGATGACAAGGCTTCGGTTGGGAAAATTAGCGTGTCGTCCGACTCGGTCTCCACCCTGAACAGTGAGGACTTTGTGCTGGTGTCCCGCCAGGGGGACGAGACGCCCTCAACTAATAACGGTAGCGATGACGAAAAGACAGGACTGAAGGTAAGAGCACCCAAGACTCTGTGGGGTGTGGGGGTTTGGGCGGGCATAAAGTCCCAAAACAATCCACAAAACTGCAGGGTTGCAAGTGAAGGTACTGTTCTGCAAGAAATTGCAGGACGGTGTGTGTTAATATCTCCTCCACACACCTCACTCTATTAGGAACACTTTGCACACATCCTTCTTTGCAGTGTGGTCTTGTCTTTGTGTGTCTCATCTTTTCCCCACCTCCCTAGATGTGTATGGTGCCTGTTCACAGCAGCTCATTAAACAAGCCCATCCCATGCCTTCATGTGTCAGCAGTTTGTCAGTTTAGATGACTATCTTGGAACATTGTCAATTAGTGGTCTTTTCAGTAATGTACATCCACCAATGTCGGTTTCCACCATGAATTGATACTACAGTACTCCTTGGATATAACTGAATTTCCTGTGTCAAACATCTACAGTGTTAACATCCATGTAAAAAAAAAAAAAAAAAAAAAAAAAAAAAAAAAAAACGCATACAGTGAGTGTCTGTTTTTGCTGAACTCTGATTTTGAGGTGTTACTAAAAATGTACTGTCATATATCCAGTGGTATTTAAATATGTTTCTGGGGTTTTACTTGAGAATGTTTTCTGTGTTTTTTCTCTCCATTTTTACCTTTTGTTGTTTTTGAAAGTGCTTTCAGTGACTTTACTTCCTCAGTACAACCATATTGTGCTTTTATTTGAAAAAATGAAATCTGCTGTTTGTTTGACCTCCAGTCATAAATGCTCCTTGCCAGGTGAACCAGTCTCATGAATTGTCCATGTAATGAATAACTTGATGGCCTGACTGTTTATAATCTATCCATTGAGAACACTCACACAAAACAAAGTAATAGGACAATACCCTTAAAGAGAATTCAGGGTATTGTATGGAGAGACCTTAGATAAGTAAGAACCAAGTTACAGTGTAATCTCCAGACAGGTTAGAGGTTGACTGGTCTGTTGTGTACATAATGTGTATATTCCTGACTATCATAAAATGTCATGCCTGCAGGCTAATCAGTTTGCTGGTTTTGTTTCATTTTAAAAAAATAACTGAATTCCCAGTTCAGTAGATTACATCTATTTAAAGATGTGCTACTGATGATTCATGGATTGTTGCTTCATAAGATTTTTTTTTGCCTTGATTGCAAGATCAGTGATATCCCAGCTGTCCCAACTGTAGCCTTGTACTTTGCTACATGATGGTGTGCTGCAGGATGCTATGTATTCATATTGGCTTTTTTTTATCTGTACATTTCACTGCCCGAGTTACTTGATTGGGGAAAACCATCTTTGCTTCTCTCCTGCATCTTTGATTTATGTCGCAACATGTAATTGGCCTGTAAAAGCAAATGACTGTGATGAGTTGTCTGTTACTGACTACAGTTTGTCAGTCTTAGCTTTTTAGTGAACATTATGCAGTCGCCCTTCCTTTGTCATCTAAGTGTTTTGACATACATGACACACTATGAGACAGGCAGTTACTATTTCAGTTATTCAGTATTGATCATAATTAGAAATCATAACTTTTTAATACTAGAAGTTTTCTTATGAAACCCTGCATATATTTTACTGTACAAAACTCTGACCCTAGATGCAAGGAGAAAAGCCCCTCTATCAGTTTCTTAAAGCTGCAGCCAACAATATATTGCTATAAGAGTGCAAACTGACTTGTTCTGGTTTTTCTGGCTCTGTCTCCCAGGTTTCATCCTCATGGTTGCTTTATCTTTTTGGGTCACAGCAGTGTTTAGCTTGTCTCATTTTACCAGTCATAAATACAAAATTCTTCCCATTTCTATGGACAACAGCTGAATCCAGCAATAGTTTTCAAGGTTATGCTATTTCAGATCATCTCTACATTAGCTCTCCTTCAAAGGCTGTGTCTTGATCATTCTGAACAATCCTGGTATGAGAGAGTGATGTCTCAATTTGTTTGTAGTTCTGATTGTCATGTGATTTTTGACAAATTGTCCTGTTACAGGGCATATATCTCATTCTGCAGTTTTCCTGACACTTCCTATATTTTATTGAATATGTTGAGGTCCACAATGTAGACTCATGTACTAGTTTCAGCTCTTTAGTATCAGTCAGCACTGTCTTTGACATCAATCTTTTTTTTTTTTTTTACTCCAAGAACCAAATCCTGCAGGTTTCCAAACCTTGTTTCCTAAGAAAGCAAATTAGAGTAGCTAGTTGAATAACCCCATATGACAACATCTGCTTTTTCTGTAGTCTTTCTCTTTGCATGGCTGCTAAACACATGCAAAAAGTTATAGTTGTCCTCTTTCAACCAAGGTAATCTTAAATACCAATCTTTGAGAAAGCATACAGCTGAAGTTTTGCCTTGGCACTTGGTATGGTACTTTTGATAAAACTATTTGCTCTGTGTCATTGCAGAGGTTGGCGTGTTTTCTCATGTGACTATCGGGGACATTATTTTTACACAGAATGCATACTGGTGTGATTATTTTTACTCTTTGTTTCAGAAATACTTTTCAGTGCAGAAGTTGTTATTTGAGTAATGCATGTTTAGAGCTTTTGCAACATTTCCAGCATTGTTGGGGTCCTGGTTGCTCCAGGGCATATATGAGGGGAGTTGGAAAAAGCAAGCACATATCTAGCATTTTGTCTCATAGATAAATAAACTGTAAATATTTTTAGATTGTCTTCAGATGATGAACATAGTTTTCAAGGTGTTTGGTGCTGCAGTATTTGATGATTTGCACAAACCTTTTCTTTTTTTTATGATAACCTATTTTCACCAAGTGTTTCCTTATGCTTATTCAATTTCCTGCCAGTAAGTTCTTATAAAAGACTTCAAGCCTCTGTACACCTTAAGAAATGTAAAAGCTCCAGTTTCATGGGAGCCATATGGACTTTTCACAAATGACAAAGTCCTTTCTAATTATGAACATTCTAAACTTGTTCTTAAATAACTCCTTGAAATAATCACGCAGTGCAGGGGATGCTTGCGTGTGCTCGATCTCAGTGGAAATAGACACTGATTTATTACATTAAGTAAACTCTCAGCCACTCATTCATAGAGCATAGAATAGAGTTGGGCTTTGTCCTGACAGTGAGGAAGAACACACCATAATCAGGTCCATCACACTGCATGACAATGCTGGTATGTGAAACATGGCCATATAAGAAGTAAAATACTGCATTATAAAATTGATCACACCTATGAAATGTCATGTCTATCAGTTTTTTTTTTTTTTTTTTTTTTTTAAAAAAAAGAAGAGATGCTTAATGTTCTATAGATGGTGAGGAACTGACTGCTATGTCAGATGTTGAGTGAGGGCAGTTTTCTGGTCCATGGAGATTTCTTCTGTATCCGCTGTTGGTTCCAATTTTACCTCTGATGTGNAGGAACTGACTGCTATGTCAGATGTTGAGTGAGGGCAGTTTTCTGGTCCATGGAGATTTCTTCTGTATCCGCTGTTGGTTCCAATTTTACCTCTGATGTGTTTCTGTCAGAAGAGGGAACTGGGTGTTAGATTGTGTGGCTTCATGCAGGCTATGTTGTGTTCGTAGGTTTTACTGCTTTCACATGCACATGAATATGTTCTGAATGTATGGTCATCCAGACTGATAACCCTCTGATCATTTACTAAGAAAATTGCATCTTATTCATAAGGTAAAAAAAAAAAGAAGTTTACCTGGGTTAAGACTCAAGTCAGTCGTATAGATGAATATTTCCTTTATGTCTTGATCTGTTTTCTAAAAGGTTAGGTTTTATTTTTAATCCTTCCAGCCCATGTAGTTAGATAAAAGGGAAATGTGGCAGGAGTCTCTAAACGTGTTGTTTGTTACACAGGTAATTTCTGAGGAAGGTGTCAGCTTTAAGGTCAGTCTCTCTCCTCCTCTCTTTTCTGTTGTGGTGCCACTGTCTGTGCTCTCTTGTCCTCTGTGTTGATCCTCCGTCGACTGGCGGCCTACTTGACAGTCTTCCCCGCTTGGCAAAGACACAATCGGACAGGAAGCCCCTGGACTGAGTTGTGTTCCTCCACGCTGCTTCAGGGCCTTCCTCTGCTCTAAGCCGGCCCAACATTTACACCTTTGACAACAAAGCCTGCTTCTTCCAGGTGTTAGTTTGAGGTGACTTAAAGTCAATTTCATGTGCCAGCCTTTGCTTCTTAGTTGCTTTTAAGATATTTGTATAATCAGTCTAGTACTTATAAACAAGTGCCATGTATCTTGCTAGTGAAAAGTTCAGCTAAGATGTCTGCACTACTGTAGAACTTGTTTTGGCTACTCTGCTGACTCTTAGGAAAGTGCACAAGATGAGAGTCAAACACTGAGTAACTTGTTAATGTTGTTTACTCTTATCTGAAACCTTGTCACTTGCTAATGTGTTGGTATTACAGTTAAGTATGCAGTTCTTGATACCTATCTGCGTTCACTGGAAAAGCCCACAAAAGATGTTTTGCTTCTTATATGTACTTGGTCTATCTCAAACCTCTTTATTTACCAAGTTCTATCATTTGGTTTCCCAGACATACCAAGTACACATGATCATACACAGCTACCAAATGAGTAGGGGAGTGAGTCTCAAGAAGAAATTTGGCCTGCACAACACACAGCAAGTCAGGCACTTGGCCAGCTGTTGTAAATCAACAAATCACACAAAAGGAACTAATTGGGTGTCCAAATTAGATTTCGTGTGCACACATTGTACCAGTTAAGCCTTTTTGAGAAATTTTTGGTTGTGGTACAGCTTCAGGGTGCTGTGCACAGTGACGCGTGGTCTGCTTTTGACACTGGGCCTGTGCCTGCTTGTTGCTCCCTCTATTTCCACACCACCTCAGATCGTCGGAAACGGCAGTGAGCAGCAGCTGCAGCGGGAGCTGGAGGATGTGCTGATGGACCCATCAGTGGCCGAGCAGGCAGGTGGTGGAGAGCAGGCAGAGGGTGTAGGGGTACCCACCGTGGTGACCCCTGCACTGGTGTGTTCCGCAGCTCCAGGTGCCCCACCCAAACTGGAGATGCTGCTGCCAGTCCAGCCTGCAAAAGAAGGCGAGTTTTTGTACAGGGGTGAGTGAGTGATTTGTGTTCCACAGCAGAGGGTGGGTTACTGATGAGTGGTCAAAGATAAGAAAATTTTAGTCATCTGATTTTTTTTTTATTTTTTTTTTTTTTGGACCACTGTCATATGACTGAGAACTTGAATGAAAGAATGTAGCCAGGAGGTGTGTGCAAGGGGTTATATCCCCTGTCAGGTTATTTATCGTCACAGTTAAGTGTGTGAAAATATGGTTAAAATGTATTCAATGAAATGAATTTTTCTTAATGCTCTGTTTGCTTTATAGTTATACCTTTTTAGTCTTGTGAGATTCCAGTCATATAGTGAGAACACTGATGGGAACATTGATATTAAAGTTTCTGTCCTAAAGCTCATGTCTGACATGGCACATGAAATAAGACTTTTAAATACAGTGCACCATTGTGTGACTGGAGGCTGTGTTCAATACCTAAAGATGATTCATCTGAGCCGAGCCCCAGCACTCCAGTACCAGACGAGGACAGCGTGGTGTTCAGCAAGCTCACCTACCTGGGATGTGCCTCTGTCAATGCTCCCCGCAGCGAGGTGGAGGCTCTGCGGATGATTAGCATCCTCCGCGGCCAGTGCCAGATGCCCCTGGATGTCACGCTTTCCGTACCCGGAGTTTCTGAAGGGACCGTCAGGTGGGAGTTCACTGCAATAAGCTCTGTCTAAAAGCATAATGTGGAAATGGTGCATGTGCTCTACAGCTGTTGGCATTTTCCAGTAACTACTAATGACTGCTTGCCCAAGTACATTGCAGTGCTCCTGAGGTAGTCCCAAAACCATAGGGTACAAACAAAAATGCTACCCCAATCCATCAACCACTGGCCTACTTTCCCCGGGTTTGAGGAAATAGTACTGCTAAATGAACTACCCATACTGTGTAGTAATAGTGATACAAATAGGAACACAAGAGCAAGACTTCAAAGTTTTTAGAACTTTTACATTAAATTCTTGGGTATTTTGAGGTATTTCATATTAATTACCTTAATTACAATGGAATTGCACACCACATAACACATTGAATATTAGATTCATAGTGATCTATGCTGTTCAGATTGATCTTTTTTTCCAGTCAGTTTGTGGTTCTTTTGAGTCTGAGGCACAATAAAGCTAGAAAATGCTTTATTACTGTTCTGCAAAATTTTACTAGGTGCTATCTGACTGAGGTGCAAAAGAGGTATGCAAACACTTGCAAAGAATTTTCACCTGGTCTGGTGTTAATGTGCTTGTGTACCTATGGCATCTTTGTCTGTTTGCCCCCCCCCCCATGGCCATACCCACACATTTCTGCACTTTATTTTTAAATACCAGCTAAAATGTACATGTTTTCTTATACTCAAAATAAGAACCATCCAAGGCTTTTTAGTCTCCTGTCCCTGGTTCTGTGGAAAGTTACAGGAGAGAAAATGTATGTGGGTTGATATGAATTTTGTGCTGGTTGCAACATTTGGTATTCTGTCTCAACTCATATTGTAATGTCACAGAGACTCCCAACCATACCTGTAGCCTGCTGATGCACAGCCTAGGTAGGGGACTGCATAAAGTTTCTGGAGTGCCTGGCTCAGAACTGCATGTGATCCTCTGAGTCATGCTTTTTCTCTTTCTGTTTCAGGTTGCTGGACCCTCAGATGAGCACTGAAATAGCTAACTACCCTATCTACAAAATACTCTTCTGTGTGCGCGGCCATGATGGAACACCTGAAAGTGACTGCTTTGCCTTTACAGAGAGCCACTCTAATGCTGAGATCTTCCGTATCCATGTCTTCCGTTGTGAAATCCAGGAAGCGGTAAGGGGAGGGTTGCAGAATATCCTGAAATTCTGCCACTGAACTGCAGGTGGAGTGCTGATGTGTTGAAATAATGCAGTACTCTTCACACTATATCACCCTCCTGTGGTAATGTAGTGACATAATATTACTGATCCAAGCTCACACTATGTAAAGATTACTTCTAGGGCATTTTACTGGGAATTTTGTTTTGTTTTTTATCTGTATTTTTCTTGACCTAATATGGTAATAGAACATTTTGTGATGTGGATTTTTGTTTCCTATGTCACACTGCTGTCATTTAAACACCACAGTTTACACACCACACGAAATCCATGCACTAATGCTAGGGACTGATTGAATAGCCAGGAATCATTTTTAGCCACACAGACTCCCATGTGACCATGTTAATCCCTTGAGCTAATCATTAACTGGTTCTTTGTAATGGCAGTGCAAGCCCCTCTGTTCATCTCATTTGCCCCTTTGCTGATACACTTCAGTCCCCTTCTCCCTGTGAAGGTCCCCTGCAGCATGTGGGCAGGGGAGTGGACCTCCACTAATGTATCACCATGGTTGGCCTAGAGTGCCATTGAGATTCACTACACTGACAAGTGGCAACAATCCTTTTACACAGAAAGGTCTGTTCACATCAGCGGTTTTAAATTGGACTGTCAGCAGTTAACAACATTTTTGGATATTAAATTTTGGTATCATGTCTGTAAAAGCAAGGCGCAGTCATAGTACTCTCCTCTTTGCAGGTCAGCCGAATATTGTACAGCTTTGCCACGGCTTTCAGGCGGTCAGCCAGCAAGGCCCCTCTGGCAGCCCAGCCCCCACCCTTGACACCAGACAGTGATGTTTTTACCTTTACTGTCTGCCTTGAGATCAAGGAGGATGATGGGAAGGGCTCCTTTAGGTGAGTTCCCTAGGCCTGATAATCATAGGGTTTTGGAGGCAGTACTTGGAGAGCACTAATGCACAATGGACACTTCCAAAAATAGTGGCTCAGTACACTTAGATTTAATACTGACAGTATTAACTCCATACTTATGTTTTCCTTAACAAATCATGGCTACCTTATTCTTAGAACAATTTATCTCATTTTTCAAAGTAAATATGTACATTTTTTCTTTTTACCTGCGGGAAAGGATATTATCTGTTTAAACAAGAAAATGTCTAGAAGCCACTTTTCTTGGAACTTAAGACATCTGCTTCCTCTAATTTGTCATCCTGTGCAGCTCTGGTCCTGGGGTCCACAAAGCAGCTTATTCACACAGCAGAACCATGCTTCTTCATAGATATCCATTAATGTGATGGGGGGAGCACGTTCATCAGGATTATATAGTCTCTGCCTGTATGTAGGATATTTACAATATCTGCATTGCTGCTACTTAAGACCCTATCTCCAGCTCAGACCTCTGACTCTTTCCTGGTACTTCCTGCAATAATGTTACCATCACAGGTTACATAGTGTATAATGGAAGTGAAAAAGTACAGTACAAAAATTTCCCGTGCCTTACAAATAACCAGTTTTCTGAATTGTTTTGAAAACAAAAGGGGCTTATTTTTAGACCCTGGGAGAACAAAGTCCGTAACTGATTAGGATCTTTGATCTAAGTTTTTTTTTTTTTTTTTTTTTTTTTTTTTTTTTTTTTTCC
>UFQX01000049.1:202418-258473 GCA_900497675.1 Arapaima gigas
GGTTTAATTTTTTTTTTTTTTTTTTTTTTTTTTTTTTTTTTTTGTGGCGTTAGTCAGGATGTGAGCTGGTAGTACTGAGTAGAAGGGACTTCACCAGTAAGCATCAGATTTAAAATGTGTTCATTCTGCATACTTATCCATATTTAAACTCAGAGATGTGAGGAACCATATATGAGAAATTATACATGTATATGAAGAAACTCATACCACAATATGGTAGGCATACGTTTTGGAAAATAAGAACTCATATCCACTGTAATACCTAAAAGGACAGAGGTGTTCACTTATGCTTATGACATTGTGGCCAAGGTCATATGATCAAAGTGTTGCCTGCTCTTCTATTGGAAACTTGCATATGTTTTTCTCTTGACACTTTCATGGCATAGCTTTAGGCACTCCTGAACTACTCCATGTAGAATGTTCCCAGTCAAATCAGACTAATGCAGCAGTGCCAGTAATACACGAGTATAGCTTAACACTGTTGTGTGTCTCTGGATCTAGGAAGTGGACTGTCCCCTATATGGATTTGATTGGCCATGAGGTGTGTGACAGAAGGCGGTATCTGAACTCTGGGCTTAGCATAAAGATAAACTGCACATTATGAAATGTCTTACAGCCTGTGTTGTCACAAAGAGATTGTCCATAAAATGGTGACATAACATAGGTTTTCTTCTGTTGCCTTCCTGAATATTCTGGTGAAATACTGCAACAGCAGAGAACAAGATTGTTAAAAATCTTTACATTAAAATTTCAGGCAGGTGGATCATTTAAGAGCATGATATGCACAAGGGGAAGTTATGTTGACTTATTGTGGATTTGGTACTATACACAGCATATGTGAAATTAGTAATTTAAAATGTTGTCTTTTGGTATTACAGTGCTGTGTCTAAAGACAAAGATAAGCAGAGCTTCAAGCTGCGTCCAGGCATGGACAAGAAGATTGTCATCTATGTGCAGCAAACCTCCAACAAAGAACTGCAGATTGAGAGGTAATTGATGTTTGACATTTCTGAATCATATCACATTCATTGTAGTAATTTTTGTCAAAATTATTCTGTACTTTTTATAATAAACTGTATCTGAACTGTTAATAATAAAATGCAATCTGAATGGTAAATAATATCAGCAGTCTGCTGGTGACCTGAAAGAACACAGTGCAATTGCTTAGTTCATCAGAATATAGGATTTCTCCTTAAAATGATTTTAGCTTCTTTCTTTAATAATTTGTGTATTAAATTTAGATTTATAGTCTTTTCCAAAAGCATTGTTGGAAAATTCATGTCTCGCATCTGTCCCTTGTGGAAATTTGAATTTGTTTTATTTCTATTAGTGTTAATCATTTATAACATATTTATGTTTAATAGTTGAAATGTGCTGCATATCTGTTCCTTTATTATGCTCTTGGGCTTTTTGTGTGGGTTTTTACTTCTTTCAATGCATCAGACAATTTCTCTGTATCCTAGGTGCTTTGGCCTGCTGCTGAGTCCAGGTAAAGATGTGCGGAACAGTGATATGCACCTCCTTGATCTGGTAAGTTTCCTGTTCTGCCATTGTTCCTGTCCTTTGCATGGCCTGTTTATGGCTCTAATTCCCCACTGTCCAACTAACCTAAAGGAATCGATGGGGAAGAGCTCAGATGGGAAGTCCTACATTATTACAGGAAGCTGGAATCCCAACACGCCTCACTTTCAGTCTGTCAATGAGGAGACCCCAAAAGGTATGACAGTTATCTGTCTCAGGTGATAATACCTATGGAAAGGAGTCAACCTTTAATTTGTCTGGCCAGTTTTAATATTTTAGTGTTAAAGTAAAATGATTTTTTTGACATGCCCTACTGAATTCTTTAGATAAGTTCATGTACATGACCACGGCTGTGGATTTAGTCATCACCGAAGTTGAAGAACCAGTCCGGTTTCTGTTGGAAACACGGGTTCGAGTCTGCTCACCCAACGAGAGACTCTTCTGGCCCTTTAGCAAGCGAAACTATACTGAAACCTTCTACCTGAAACTTAAACAGGTAAGACAGTCTCTTAGAAGTGTGAAGGGTATAAGTTTTTCCCTAGCATTCCAGCATCCTCGGCCAGCTTAAGAGGTCTTTGTGAGCTTTGAATTTAATTACTGTAATGTAAAAGCACTAATTTTTACCCATGTTCAAGTCTTTGTACTCAGTCATTGTCTTATTGTATATGTTGAGGTCTGCATGATTTGTAGTAAATTTTAACCCAAAAATCTGGAAACACTAAGTGAAGATACCATGCATTGAAACTTCAGTGAAAGAATATAAAATCTGAGGTTGATTGAAATCCAGTATACCATAGTACTATTTGTTGGCAAGCCTGATCATCTCTCCTGCAGCTGTCTACATGAAAAGCTTTAGAAAAAAAGTGTTCTTCAGGCTTTTTCTCTATTTGCTAGATTGAGAGGAAGGACCGGAAGAGTAACACAGATACACTGTATGAGGTGGTCAGCCTAGAGAGTGAATCAGAAAGAGAGAAAAAGAAGACCACTGCCAGCCCCAACATTCTGCCGTCTGCCTCCCATGGTTCCATCGTGCCCTCACCCCCCGAAGATGATGAAGAAGAAGGTGAATTGTAACACCCCTTTGCCTTATTTGTTGCTCATGTGTCCTCCATGCAGGCATCATACTACTGTGTTTGTTCTTTCTACCTGAGTCTGTGTATGAATGTTTTCACTTGGTGCTGTGGTGGTCTCACCCCCCTTTCTACCCATGCTGCCACAGACAATGACGAGCCATTGCTCAGTGGCTCAGGGGATGTGTCTAAGGAGTGTGGTGAGAAAATCCTTGAGACCTGGGGGGACCTGCTGTCTAAATGGTGAGTGGTAGCTTTGTTTGAGTGGTTGATGGGTTTCCTCATTTCAGTTCTGTGAGATGCAATTCTTGCAGGTTTGTGGTTAAAAATAAATCTTATTTACATAGAAGTGTACTAAATTGCAGGTTGTCAGAATACTTAAGTTGCCACATGTGGTAGATTGGCAATAAAGCAGCATCTGTTGTTTTTTTTTGAGTGGGTTGAAACTTAAAACAAATCTAAAACGTTTTTAGGCTACTGTATTCAGTAGCTATATTCAGTGTTGTAATGTGGGTGAACAAAAGGAGCATAGCTACATTTCTGAGTAAAAAAAAAAAAAAACTCTCTGTGGGCCCATGTCCTAGTATATCATCATGCAGTGAAAACCCAGAAGGGTAGTGTCTACTCCCATTTGATCAAGCAGCAATATAAAATGATTTTACCAAATTATTTTTTATGTTTAGTCTGATTTTTCTTTGCACATCTGTGTTTTTAAATGATTTAGTTTCACGGGTAAAGCTGAGGTGAACTGAGTTCAAGTATTCTGCATAAATCTTGCAAATTGGAAAATATGTTCAAGCAAGAGAATTTGGCAGCTGTTAGATAATTTCTTTTAAAGGAAAGGAACAAGGATGTGCAAAGTCATGTAATAAGTTTATCAAAATTGTATTTCTCTTATATTAATACAAACCTGAAGCTTAAAACTCAGGAATATATTAAATGAACCTGATTATTTTATAACTATAGTGATCATAGCAGAATTTCCAAATTATTTTGTGTTTCTTTTTTTTGTTCGCACCACTAGTACCATAAACCTAAAATGTCTCATTTTTTTTGCTACCACAAGCTGAAGTTTAGGTTGCGCTATATAATGCTGCCTTAAAAAGATTGTTATTAAAATACCTCATATGTCACATGTACACTTAGGGCTCCGTTGGTTACTTTTGGTGCACTTTTGGTTATCAGAGTGAAATGAGAACACGGTCACCATTTCTGAGATGTTGTCACTGTATGCCCACACATTTTACGGAACAGGGAGAGTCGTGCTAGTGCATTACTGTTTTAATTGGTCTGCAGCTAAGTTATCACTCAAAGCACAATAAATCCCCAGACTCCATCCCTTCTTATACATACCATTCAGAACCTTGTACAAATCGTGGAGTGTGTGTTCTTTTTCACAGCAAAATTTACAGACATCAGAATTTTTTTTTCCACCTACAGACAGTCTAGCTGTTACTCTTGTATATGAATAAAGGCATTGAAAAACATGGGGCTGACGGTTAAATTGAATCTGTTTTCAGCCCTCATGAAATTATTTTTTATTATTTATAAATCAAGCATCAGAAACAGTATTCTAGTTTAATCAGTGGAGCAGTTGTTTTCCAATGTATTGGCTGTTGTGTAATCACTATGGGTGGAACTGCTTACATCATATTATAACGTCAACAGTATACCCTTAGGGATAGTGGTATGTTGTTTCCCAAGGGCCTGAATGACTGTGCAGGAATGGTCTTGGTTTTGACATCAGACTGGTAAATGGGGGCACTCAATATATTATTTAAGTTGCTCTATAAACTGTAACTACTGCTCCTTGTTTCCTGGATGCTACAGAATAGTGCAGGACACTGCTTACTAGTGGTACTACATTTGCTATGCTAATTGTGTTTGATGGTGATGCATGGGTTTCTGATTCCAGGCACCTGAACCTTGCAGTGCGGCCCAAGCAGCTCCCAGCACTGGTCCGCAGCGGTGTCCCAGAAGCACTGAGGGGAGAGGTTTGGCAGCTCCTGGCTGGTTGCCATAACAATGACCACCTGGTGGAAGAGTATCGTACTCTCATCACCAAGGTAGGCCCTTTCTGTGACCTGTGGAAATGTACTTAAAATTTAGCTTATTAGAAGTGTTTCTCATTCTGTAAGCTGCTCAAAGACTGCAGTCTCATTGACCATGTTTCTGGGAGACAGCATTCTTTTTGGCTACCCTTATACTGAAACTGCAGTTTCATTGGCCAGCATGCTTGCATGCGGTGTTACTTAGCTATCGCAAGTTTTAATGAAAAAACCTGGTGAACTAACTGGTTTCCTGTGCCAGATGTTATACCAGTTAATCTGCTGATGTGCTAGAGAATGTTATGTAACTGATAGACTTTTGTATCTAAATTTCTGAGGCAAGTTTAGTTTATTTAGATTATCATAATTTATCATTGTTATTTATCACCAAGTCATTATTTATAGTGCCTGTGAACTGCTGAAAAGTTTTGGATCATTTCCAGAATTGGCAGAATACAAATTTAGAAATTGATTTAGATAATGTAAGGCAGGGGATACAATAAATGAAATACCACATTACAATAAATAAAATATTACTATATCAAAGTCAAAAGAAGAACTAAAAATGCTGTCAATGAATAACTCTGTAAAACAAGAAAGAAAGGTCATTGTTCGACTCTTTCAAGCCAGCATGCAGAACTGGACTGTGTGTGATGAGAAGTTAGCTCCCCTAGTAATGATGTCATACTGCTGTTGTCAAAGACAAGCCCTCACCCCATGTACCTCCCAGCCCCCACCTGATGGCATACTGCTGACTCTGTTGCCTCTAGTCACCGCACACGGTGCTCATCCCTGTGAACTTGACCAAACCCCATATTCTCTTATGGTCCACCTTCTATACGAATCTATTCCCTGAACTGTTTATGCTTAAAATTCTCACCTTGCTTCCCTTTCAGTTTTTCTCAGCTCCCTCTGTCTACACTTGAGTGGTTTTCTGCTTTCTATTACTTCTATCACTTTGGTGTCATCAAATTCAAACTCAGAAGGTTCTCTTGGCTGAAATACATATATTTATAATTCATATGATGGCCATTACCTTTTCTATGTTGTGGTGCTTTTGTTGTGGGTTTAAATTTAAAATTCAAATATGGTCTATATTACAATATGGTACATAGTCTCTTCAGTGGCACCGTTATGTATTTTGTGCACCAATTGTTTTTGGAATCACATTGTGGTGACTTAAATCTTGTTTACATTGTCTGAAAGGAACATTCACACATTGACAGTAATATTCAGGAGTCATCAGAATATACATAATTCATTTTTCGCATTTTGTATTTTCCTATTTTTTAATAATAATAAAAATAATAAATAATAATAATTAACTTCATGCTTTGCTTTATGGACTTTAGCTTTGGAATTTTCATTTTGTCGGTGCTCAAATTGTCTGCCTCCACTTCTAGCCAGAGTGTTGCAGGAAGTCTGTTCTTTGATGTGGATACAGTAGAAGAACCTACAGGGCAAAAAATTTTGTTGGTTCTTATTTTATCTGCATGTAGACTTGGCAGTAGTCATGATCCTGCAACTATGTATTGGCTGAGCTTTATTGAATCAATCAGTGTTTCATACAACTGCTAGAAAATATTCATGTTTAGAAATTTTAATGTGCCTGAGTTCCACTCTGGAGATATGACAGAAAAGCATAAAAATTACAGCCAAATTAAATCACAACATTAAAACATTGTAAAGAAAATAAAGATGAAATTATCAAAGTAACAGTTTGCCTCTACCTGTTGAGTTTACCTAAATCTGAAGGCATGTTGTAGCTTGATGGAAGTTTTTCTGTACCCCGAACTACATAATGCACACGTATACGTCTCAAAGTATTATTCATCAAAAAGTGAAGCATACTGATATGTTAACTGCAATACAGGGCATCAAGGAAAATGAAGGAAGTTGGTATTATCCAATGATGGCAACAGCCAAAAACAAAACTGTCTGTGATGTGAAGCCTCCATAATAATTTGTTCTGGCCATCAATGTCCTATTTATCTAATGCAGTTTAAATATCATGTGACTGCTGGTTTGTCTCATATTAGTCAGCAGTCTGCCCATCGTTTGGGAGAAAAATTACTTTAGTTTAAGTGAATTGATTGGTCACATAGATTTAGGTAAGAGTGGAACTCAGTATTGGGGAACATGAATTGATTGGTGAAAATGGATGAAACCAGAAATATCCATAGCACATCAGACTTGATTGTGACACTTGGGCAGCTTTTGCTTTCAATTTCAGTTGTCACATATTTAAAATAGAGATCAAATTTACAATCAAACTTAAGTTTGAGGAACTTGAAGAGAGTGGAAGTATGCTTTAGATAATGTTCAATATACTGTATGTATAAAGTGTGAGACATGGGGAGATTTCCTGTTTGGAGTTTGTAAAAAAAAAAAAAAAAAAAGAAACCATCAGGCGTTGTCTTTAAGTATTTGTTTTTGCATAATGATTAGCAAGATATTGTTTTAAGTCTATTCAGTCTGTTGCTGTCACATGTTTTTCCTCGTGCTTTTTTCTGGATGCTGCCAATTTGTTTTCTTTTACATGCCCCTGCTGGCTGGAACATATATCATTAGACACCACCCCCCTGCTTGTGCCCTTTCACTCTTTTCTCCCCTGCTGTTTTACTGATTTACTGGTCTTATTTTCTGCATCTTTTGCATCTCTACATATTTAAATAAGCATCTGCTTTTTAAAGAAAAGAAGATAGCTTTGCTGATAATGTGACAGTAAACAGTGATGGTGTTTATAAACAAAGTTTAAGGTTTTTTGTGGAAGTTTCTTCTGTCATTGGAAGAATTGGACTTAAATTCAATAACTTCATTGCATGACAAAAAAACAAAAGTTCTAGCATTCAAATTGAATGTCAACATCAATTTTTTGTTTAAAAATGTACTTAATGTAGCTCAGTTATTTTGCTGTGCTCTTGTAATGTTGAAATTGAAGGTTTACATGCTGACAACAGAGGTTTGTAGAGCAACCAGGTCTATACGTTCATTTATATCTAGCATTCACTCTACCTGCCCTAATGCCCATCTTGGGATTTGCTGTAGAAGAATGTCAACCTAATGTCAGTAGAAATTTTGGTATCCCTCTGCATAGCACTCATATTAAGGTGGCATTCATTTTGTAATTTAAATGGGAACACTGGAATTTGGCCTTGTTAAGCCTCATAGGGCAATTTTTTCATTGGTTTTAGCAATGGTCACTTTTGTTTTACAATGTGAAATGTGAAAATTTATTATACATAAGTATTTAGTAACTGATTAAAGGCAGCTTTTTAGTGTTAGAGGTTATGTGTTTGCAACTCAGAGCTTGGTAGTCCTCACCATATTTTGAATGGCTGGACTCCACATTTTTGTGAATTTTTATGCAAGTTACTACATTTTGCTTTTTTTTTTTTTAAATTTAGTGTCCTTGTATTAGCAATCCGTGTCAGTTTCCATCGCCCATGGTGCCAGAATATAATGAGGCACTGGAAGTTAAATTTCTGAGCTTTTGTCTTCCAACACTTGCTATCCAGATAATGTTGCTAGTACATAGTACATGAACTCCATGGCATTCAGCATTTTCACTTTGAAAGTGGTCTGGTACAGGATCCCTCAAGATGGTGGAAACCAAAGAGGATGGCATATAGCCAAACCATAGCAAATCTTAAGAACATTTATAAAAATGCTCAATATTGTTTTTGAACAACAGCTAAAGAATTTTTCTTGTTCGCTATTGCATTAACTTAAATAACACTGCACTTAAATTCCTTAAATGGTTCCATGTGTTAGGAGCAAAACCTGATGTTTTGTGTTAGGTTTATCATATAAATTGGACCAAATGGTAGTTTTTGAAGCTAGTAACAATACATTTTACATTCTCTTTGGGGACCATGGCTGCACTATGCCAAGTTGTTGGCTTTTAATTGACCTGTTTTAAAGATCTGAGATGACAAAAAGCAGATATTTTAAGACTGAGACTGAACAGAACCTTCATAAGTTGAAAATAACACCAAAAACCAAGCCTTCTGTCTGCCATCATGAGACAAGAGCTAAAACCGCTCTCTTCTTCTCAGGAATGTTTTGATTCTGCAGGCTCAACCACGTCTTGCTGCATCACTGTTAACATGGCAAATGATGAGCCTCCACAGCAGGGGTGCTGGAAAGAAGCAGATGGATGGGCACAGCTGGACTACTGCCCTTGGCACAGATGTGCATATTCGAATTCATACGTACTTAATGGAGGTCTTTTTTTTGGTTTATCACACAAGTAAATATTGATACAGCAAGTGGTACCAAGAGGAGGATTTCATAAAGAAGCTTTTTATTTCTTTTGTGCTGATGTGTGATGGGTAGATTCCTAGTGGTTTTTGGCAATTAAATATTAAGTGATACTAGTGAGTGGCAAAGTAATAATTGCAGATTGTGTATGTAAACTAGCTCTGAATACTAGTTAAGCAAGACAACTTGAGAGAAGTCTGCAGATATACTTAAGTACCATCACCCTTCTTAGGGGAGACAGAATCAGTTGAATCTGGGACCACTGAAGTAAAGCCTTCCCAGTCTTGATAATGGATGGGCATCGACTGGCCTATTTTTCCTGGCTTTATTTTTAGCTCTCTGTGTCAACAAGGAGAATTTTCACGAGAAGAGAGGTGGACATCTTGACTGAGTATGGTAGCATTAGTGGACATTGGTGGACCCTGCCTCTCAAGTGATCATCAGAATAATTCCCACCTCTACAAGGAAACGACAAAAATGCACAAGCACATATGTAGGGACACAACAGGTCAGGTACTCAAATATGCAAGTTGGAGAGAGGACAGAAAACAAAAAATGAGATGCACAGATAATGAAGAATCACTACAGATGAGAGAAAAAGAAGGTATGAGATCAAAAAGAGAGAAGTGACAAAAGGTTTCTATTTCTGTCACTTTTATTAAGAACCAAAAATACATTGGGAGTGGCAGAGGCTCTTGTTTCCCCAAAGGAGAACCATTTCAAAAGAAGGAACACAAGGTTGTTCACACTCTTGCATTTGGGGGTAGTGTAGCCTGCCATTGCAATACTGTTTGCCTCCACAAAACCACAGAACTACCTTGTATTAAGACCATAGCCTTTGGTGACCTGCTGATGGGAGTCAGCTGCCACATCTCTTCAGGAAGGAGTGAATTTGGAAAGCAAGAGAAAATGGAGAGTCACAAGGTCGGTACAGAGAGTAGCTCCAGATCCTTCAGGCTTCAAGAAGTTACAGAGAGCAGTATAGTAAAGTTGAAAAAAAAACAGTGAATACACAAAAAAATTGGATATTTTGAGATATCTATAATCAATACCTCTGTATTGCCTGAAGAACACAATTTATCTTAATTTTCTTGACACAAGTTTGTTTTTGTTGCTAAGAACTTATATCTATCACTGATATTATTTTTGCTATTTATCATGTGCTATTTAACAAATGTAGTTTTGTAATTTTTACTTTTTATAGCTGTACATAAATAGCTGATTTACACCCCATGTACTAAAGCACAGTTGGCTTGTGTGAAGGCTGATAGAATGGTTTGCATTAGTATAAAAAGATTGTTGCTATTAGTCAGTGTATATGTATGTTTTTGTCAGTTCTGTGTGCATGCACCCAGTGAATGAGGGCACAAAGACTCCTCCCTACTCCTGCATCCTGATGCCACTGCTTACTGGCTGATTTTTAAAAAGGGGTGGAGCTCTCTGCCATTGCTGCTGCAGAGAGGGAGCGAGACAGAGACAGACAGACGGAGGGAGGGAGGGAGGGAAAGCAGCACAGAGAAGCAGCAGCAGCGTTGCATCAGGGCCACAGTGGAGAGGGAAGCTATTTCTCTGCATCCGACTGCGGGCTCCCTCATTTACATTCCAGACACTGCCGTCTCCCTGGAGGGATCTGAGCTCCTTTTTGAAAAACTGATCACCTCTGTACGCTCCCACGTCTTCGTTTTGTTTTCACATTCCTGCCTTCGTTGGGGGGAAAGAGACTAGAAAACTACCCCTGTGTTTCTCCTGCTGAAGTTGATTTGAGAAGATTTGCTACTGGTTTTGTCCTCTGGAGGTTGACTGCATTCTGGGGAATGAATTTCTGACATAGTCTTGCTGCTGTGTCTCTACTCGTGGATCCTGAACACTGGAGTGGTTTGCCGTGGGACCTTTTTTGTCCTTTTTTTTTTTAAAGGACCAGGATTTCTTGTAGTCTACTTTGACAGGACTTGTCAAGGGTATTTCTCTCCTTCCCTTGTGATCTATCAAATGCTTTTTGCAAGGACCCGACTGCCCTATTCCGACAGTGCTCTGCATCTCCAGCAGTGGACATTTAATGTTGGGGGGGTGTGTGGGGGACAAAAGTGACAACGCTTTGGCACCAATGCCCACCTTCGGCTACAGCTATCCCCCCGGTTCGCAATCAATTCCTGCCTGCTCTGAGAAATGCGTCGGTCCTGAGCAGTGTCCTCTCCCCAGGTCTTGCTGCATCGCTGCTGACATGGCAGGCTCTGCTCACGGCTGTATCTGCGAGCTGTCGCTGAGGCACATCAGTTCTCAGGATTTGCAGAGAAAAGAAAGGAATGGAAAGAATAAATAAAGAAAAAAGGCAGACCACAGAAGAACCATTTCACAGAACATGAGAGCTTGGTGGAAATAGACCTGTATCAAAATGAACTCTTCTTTGGATATGAATCAGAGCAGCTCACCATTTTGTCTACTGGGCGTAGGGTACTCGCAAATCCTGAACACTTGCATCCTGGAGGTGGCCATCATCCTCTTCCTTACAATCCTTATCATATCTGGAAACCTGGTGGTAATCTTTGTCTTCCACTGTGCACCTTTGCTGAACCACCACACTACCAGCTCCTTCATCAAAACCATGACTTATGCAGATCTGTTGGTAGGAGTTAGCTGTGTGGTTCCTTCCCTATCCCTGCTGCACTATTTAAAAGGATTGGATGAGGGACTCACTTGTAAAATCTTTGGCTACATGGTATCTGTGCTGAAGAGCGTGTCTATGGCTTCTCTAGCATGTGTCAGTGTGGACCGCTATATTGCAATCACCCGGCCTCTCTACTACACGACACTAGTGACACCCTGTAGGTTGCGTACCTGCATCACCCTCATATGGCTGTATTCTGGGCTCATCTTCCTTCCCTCTTTCTTTGGGTGGGGCAAACCTGGCTATCATGGAGACATCATCCAGTGGTGTGCCACTTCCTGGATGACCAGGCCATCATTCACCTCTTTCATCGTAACTCTTCTGTATGCACCAGCCGCCCTAACTGTGTGCTTCACTTATGGCAACATTTTCCGCATCTGCCAGCAGCATACACGTGAAATTAATGAGCGGCGTGCACGTTTTGGACCACAGGAGGGGGAACCTGGTGAGGGCCAAGCCTGCCCAGACAAGCGCTATGCCATGGTTCTCTTCCGCATCACTAGCGTCTTCTATATCCTGTGGCTGCCATATATCACCTACTTCCTGCTAGAGAGTGCTGGGATCTACCGGCATCCCCTAGCCTCTTTCTTCACCACCTGGCTGGCCATCAGCAATAGCTTCTGCAACTGCCTCATCTATAGCCTGTCCAACAGCGCCTTCCGCAAGGGGCTCAAGCGCCTGTGTTCCTTCTGTCTGCGTCGGGTGGAGAGCAAGAAGCCCGCTGAAGTCTCTGCCACACGCTCCACTTGCCATGTTTGACAGCTTTGGATTTCCCAGGCATTGGTGATCAAAGGACGGAATTCATGTCTAGTCCCTTCCGTGTCACATAGGCAATCGACAGGAGCAGTGTGGCACCACTGGAGAGGAAGGACATGTCTGCTAGGATCAGAGCACCTGGAATGGAGGACAAAACTTACAGCATCTGCTGTTCCTAGAGTTTTTTTAGATAACATTCTCATTCTCAGTCTTTGCCAAATAAGTCTGCTGCAAAAAAGTTCATTATGTGCAACACTCCATATCTTAGCATTGTGTGAAATAAAAATGTGTGAAAATGTGTAAAAATGCCAGATAGAAGAAATGAAAAGCAGAATGCTACTTCCTAGGGCACTATTGCACAGGGAAATTGTTTGGTTTGAAAGCAACAAATTCAGAAGGCTTTAACACCGTTATCAACAGACATTTTTCAATGGTTTTGTCCCAGGGATTTTGTTTTGCTTTGTTTTGCAGGGCATATCTTTGTGAGGCATATCACTCAACTAGATTAAGCTTCAGGATAAGAAAAAAGGCAAGCACACAGTTCCTTCTCATTTCCAGAAATGCTCCTAATGCAGGCAGGGTATAAAAATGACTGACAGCTTTGTGGGAGATACTTCTGCTATGTCAGCTCAAATGCATGAGCAATTGAGTAGCTCTGCATATGGTTAAAGTTTCACTTGGGTAACTGTTGTTATATCGTTAAGTGTTGCATTTCAGAAAGGTAAATCCAGACTGTCCTGCACTAGTGCTGTCCACTCTGCACAATGCATGCTGTCATTTATGCTCAGTGGCACTCAGTAGCTACTTTATGTGAATAATCTCTGATAACCCTGGAGTGTCGCTAAAGAGAAGTGTTTATCTGTTTTGGAGGTTTATCTTCATGACGCTTCACATTGGCACTCTGCCGTTGCTGGTTTATTTATTTATTATGTCTGGTTTCAGTCTGACCCGGAGGCAACAGTGACTAATACAGTGTTTTACCAGTATGATGCCTTTCAGGGGTGGTATTGACATGTTGTTTCAAGCAAGTTTTTTTCCCCTCACCCATTGCTGTTCACAAGTCATGCTTGGGGTGACACAATTTTCTTTTTGGTAGGGGTGAATTTCTTAGAGATCAGCATAAGTGCAGACAGGGAAGCCATACTCCTTTCCTGCTCTCTGATCCATTCTGCAGATTTATTCACAGAAGGGCAGCAGTCTTATCCTTTAAAAGCATAGCAGCAGTTTTTAAATTACCTTTCTGAAAAGAACAGTGATCCGTTATTGAGGTAGAACTGATTCCAGATAATACCGGAAAAGGGGGTTTCATCAGGCATGATAAAATTGAGAAATATTGAGATTACTAATGATGATCAAGAGACAGGAAATGCAGCATGTAACAAAGTGATGTTGTTGGTGTGAAGAAAGGAAGGTTGGTTGAGGTACTGTGAAGAAATAATGTCTGCCATTAATGTTGATATCCTACTTTTATGTCTGCTTCACCTGGCATCATGTTACGTGCTGGCTACTGCAGAATCCCAGGAAGCTCCTGCATCTCGCATCTTTGTGTGTAAAATAGCATCCCTTGAGAAAGGGCAACCTTTGCTTTGCCAGATTCACAAAAGTGATGCAGACCAGCTCGTATGCAAGTTGGCGCTGAGTAAGTGGGTCAGGCAAGGTTGGTCGCATTGCGCACTGTCTGGATATAACACGGGGTTTAGGGTCTGTATGCTTAGGGGGGTGGGGTGAGAATGGAATCCCACTCGGGTGCTCATGTGAGGAGGTGCTAAACATTGCACTTTGAGAGCAGAATTGTCTTTCTGACCTCATGGTCCTGTACTCTTTCTGGTTGAGTGTGTCAGTGTCTGGTTGAGATCCACCATGAGCACAACTTGTGCTGCTGCAGTCTTCCATCACTGTCATTTGTTTGAATACGGTGCTTTTTGAGAGTTTTTGATGTTTAAAATCAATTGCTTGACAAAAAAAGCATTTGCTGAACATCAAATGTTAGATATTTTAGTTCTCTGTGTTGACCAAAGTTACTGAGTGAGCTCTGAGAATGGCTCTATTTACTGAAGTAGATGTTTGAGGTTGCTAACAGATATGAATCTGTCTGCTGAAGTTAACGTGCAGGATTTTTTTTGACTGGTGGATATTGTGTATGTTTCCTTCTCAGGCCTCTGAATGCAATACTGTTCATAACCATTATTTTAAACACCTCCTCTTGTCCTGAGGGTTTAATTTATTCTGGTATTGTGTTAAGCACCTTTGAATGTGACAAAATAACATTTTTACTTGTCACATTTGTCTTTACCATGTGTTTGATATAGTATACATTTACTTCTGTATTATTAATACAACATCATAGGAAACTATGTTAAAGTCCAGTTAACAGACTGAACATAAAGTGTTTCTTTATTGAGGGGGGCAAAAGGAGGGCGTGCATTCAATATAGGCTTGTGGACTGTTTTCTATTGCCATGCTGTTGCAGGGCATTGTGCAATATGTACATTTAGTGTTTTTCAATTTGATTTTTTAATCAATGATAGAAACATATCACTGATTACAGGAAAAGGGCTTTCATTCTCATATAATTCCAAAGTGTTACCAGTGTGTATTAGAATGAGAAAAGTCAGTTTTTGTTTATTAAAAAAAAAAAAAAAAAAAAAAAACGGAGTGTCACTCCTGTATGTCCACTTGCTGTTTTTGGACTTCAGTAATAGACTCCTGTGTCAGATTCTTGCTCTGATGACCTCCCTGTGAGTAATTTTCAGTGCTTTACTGAATGCGTGTATCTTGCAGAGTCCTGTGTGCATCCATGTCCAAGGTGAATATGCGGATGGTCTCGCACTTTAGGTTTTTGTCCTTTGGACCAGATCCGTACATGTCGGTGATACGAACAACTGTAGACTTTTTTCTTTTTTTTTTTTTTTGCCCGTTTCCTGTCCCACCAAATGTTGTTGAATTCAGAGTAGAAAAACAATTGTGAAGCTTAGATTACGATGCTGTTCCTGTTAACTTCCACATATTGTAATTCTCGAATGACTTCAGCGCAGCATCGTGTACCTGTGCATTCGACAGTGTGACTGTTTTTTGGCTATGAGCTAAAGCCGTAATGGCTAAATGTTGAGCAATACCACATTAATTAATCATTTACTTGCAATGTAAATTAAATATATTTAAGCCTACTTTCAGGCACTCTCCTTTTTTTTGTTTTTTTTTAAAGGTCACCATTTTCCTGACAGCTGTGGTTTCTGTTGCTGTAGTTTAATGGTGAACCTTGCACTAAATTTGAAGCATGTGGGTTGTTGTGTATTTTACTTGTGTATATACATTTTTTATGCCATTTCCACTGACAGAAATGCCTTTTTGGTCCATTTGAACAAGTGTTGTAGTTAGCATTTTCATGTACAAGTGTGTACCTCACAAGAGATGATGTAAGCAGGTTTAAGTGACACGGAGCCAATGTCATAACATTATTATGTAGTTGGCATTTCTGAGAGTAGTACAGTGTCCCGTTTTTTGGCTTGTGTTTTTGGGACATTTTTATGCCAATGAGTAAATTTTTTCCTGTGGGAAAACTGCAATGTTCTCGGAATTAGTCAAGGGTTAGCGATCTCAGGGGACTGAAATTCCCATGGTGACCTGCTCCACAGTGCCATATTAGGACTGAAAACCTGGTTGTATTCCCACTTTTGGGGAACATGTATGTTTAGACTAGAACAGACTGTTCCCCGACATCAGGGAAACTTCCCCCTGTATTGCCCCATTTCATTATCCCCTGTCGCACCATCTTATTAAACATTATTCTCGTAATTCCTGCAACTTTTGTTATTCTGCTAACCCTTTAGTACAGTTCTCTTGAACAAGAAATGGAAGTCTGATGGTATCCAATAAAAAGAGGGGAGGGGAAAAGTATATCACTAGGCCCTTGAAATGTCCCAAAACATACAGGACTTTCATAACCTGCAAAACATTGTATACGGTAGGATACATGTTTGAGTTGTATGCAGTGGAAGACTCCAGAAACTTTTTTTCTGAAAATTTAGAGATATGCCAATGTTTTGCAAAATGTCTTCTATGGTGTGCAGCGTGTCAGTGAGGTGCTTTAGTACCTTGTTTTGTAATGTATTGTATGTTTGAGGAATACAAGTGTCAATGATATATTTATATACTGGTTATATCTGCACTGAGAAAATAAATGTGACATTCTTTAAAGGAATTCAGATTTTGTCCAGGTGTGCTTTGTTTAGCTGCTGTAAACCTCTTTTGAGGTGTCGACAATGATCAGCAGCAACATAGATCCCTGCAGGAGGAGTGACTCCCTTTGCCTTGCTGTCCATGGGTGAGGGCCTGGGGTCACAGCATGCAGTTTTAGCTCCCTCACTAATCAGCAGGAATGCAGCAGAATAAGAGCCTGTTTCTTGTGGATAGTTATTCTTAGCACCCTTTGCTTGCACCGGGCTTAGGCTGGGCCTACACTATGATGAAGAACCTGGCAGCCCCCCTCCCCATGACCACTTTCCCGCCCAGACGCTGAGTCCAAAGGAGGGAAGGAGATATTGACATAGCTCACATGGCTTTCAGCACTCCAGTGTAGCTTTCATACCTCAACTCTACAAGAAAAACACAGGCGTGTTTTGCCATTGTTAAACTACAGAATAAACCCTGACTGTAAACAATGGGGGGGGGGGGGGTTAAAGTACAGTCTTTCCTGTGGAAGTCACTCCCATTCTGACTGTGATTTCTCCCTCCTTAGAACCCCTCCTCACCTCATACAAAGGGTCGGCGCCAGTGTGCAATAACCCACTTTGAGTGGATTTCATACCTATTTAACACACAAATGTTGATTACTGCAACTGATCTGTGTTGCCAAACTGGGTGACTTCAACTTAGGGCGGTGCCATGGGAAATGCGAACCGATCTGGAGAATGCCTGTTCTCATGACTCCTGTAGTTTTGTTGTTTATTATTCATTCTTCCTGCCATTCTTTGTTGTGCTTTTTCGTTTCTGCCTTGTTCAGAGTCACTGAAGACTTTTCATTATCAACCCTTCTGATACTGGTATTACAGTTGTGCTTACCAGTGTAACTTAACATTCCAGTCTTCATGGTTGAATATCCTTACATTGTATGAGACTGGGAATCTGACATGAGTTTCTCGGATGATTTCAGGAAATGTAGTAATCCCTGTAATTGTTTTTTCTGCTACTTTAAGATTTTTTTGAAAATCCTTTAGGAAGTCAAAAACATTCTACACAATCAAATTTGCTGGGACTCATAGTGACTACTTTGAGATATATATATATATATATATATATTTATTTTTTTTTTAAATTTTATCCTCCATCATATTTCAATTTCAATACCCCAATCGGTATTGAAAATGAGAAACTACAGTTATCTTTGACATAATTGACTGGAAAGATTGGGTAGAGTATAGTTTTAATTGCCCATGTACATAGGTAAATCATCAGTGGAGTTTGAAGAACCACTTTTTCAAGTAAAAGGAAAAAAATATTTATAAGCATTAGTGACAAATCAATATTATGTGAAGTTCTATTGGATATCAGTTAGAAAACCGAAGTCATACTGATGGCTGCCATATATGCACAATGATCTCTGTGAGCATGTGCAGAGTATGTATGACCTGGTGAGTTTGTACAGCGGTTACCAATTGAATGGTGACATTATTTAGATGATAACCTCAGTATGATCTGTATACAGTCATACCCTGCAATACACCCAGTCACCTTTGCAGTTATGTTTCTGCTCATGCTCTCAAGTTCTCAGTTTCCATTACTCCTTGTTTGCTAGTTTTATCTGTTATCTTCATAAACATGGCTCCGCTTTGGGTTATCCAAATCATGTCAGCTTGTTTGGCAAATATGTTTTCATTTGAATCATTTTCATGGGTTTCTTTTGTATTTAGTATTGTTGTTATTGTATCACAGTTGAATGTATATATACTAAACCTTGAGTTTCATGTATGCATGTTCTGTTTAGCATTTATTAAGTATGTGGTATGTCATAGCTGATAGATTTGAATGTGTAGTAATTAATGAAGGGAAATCTCCATATTATGTTGTGTTATGACAATGTTACCTATTGTTGTAATTGTCTGTTTTAGTGGGATTTTATGTTAAAATTGATATTGATACTCAGGAAAGAGTAAAAATTTACCATTGAAATTAATGGCAACTACTTAGTCTGCTACATTAGATGAAAAATTGAGAATGCACAGTCACCCTTTATGAAATGGATATGTCAAACTTTTTGCTTTTAGAGTCTCTCTTCTGCAGGTCAACCTTGCATACAAAACAGAATATTGACCTGCAGTGTTTGTCTGTAGTTTACAAATGAAGTCAGAGTTTTACCTGACGTCCAGGTAAGAGATAAAAGAGCTATGTGCAAATGGTCATGCGCCATCTGGACAGCTTATTCTCTCATTGGTGAATCTCTGTGCCATGGACCTGACGTGCTCCCCAGCTTCCCTCCTTGCTGCTGGCTCTGCATATTGCGAACATATCTATTATTTACGGACTTTTCTGTTCCAGATAAACAGAGCATGAATAATGTAAGGAAGGGTAATTAATCTTTGAAAAGCAGCTCACTTTAGCTTGGTAACATTCAGCTGCTATTGTGGTGGCCAATGCCAACCCATGAGGTTTGGAGGAGCAGCAGACGTGTTGCTTCGCAGTCATGGCAGAGTCACTGCAGAATGTTTGGAATTCTAACTTCCGTCAAAGGTGGCTGATAGAAAAACGTGAAATTCAACAGGATACAGCTGGACACATGGGAACAGGATGCCTATCAGGGGACACTGACTCATAAACATGCGTGCTGTAGGTGGGAAGGAGGGAGGGGACGCTTATGGGCGGAGCGTGAGGCAACACTGTTGTTCACTTCACAAACATAGCTCTCATCTGGGATGGCTGCCTTCTCAATTGCATTCCTCAGCGCAGAAACTCATTTTAAAAAAAACAGTTAAAAGCTTGCTAAGGGAGTGTTTAAAGACAGATAAAATGTGTTGTGCCCCACATCAGTTGCAGAAAAGCCTTTTAGTAGCACTGTTTTATTTCAAAAACAGTAGAACACATTTTCAGTAAGAATCCTACTGAGGATAAAAAACTTTGTTAAAAAAACAGGAGGTAGAAATGATATTAAAAGGATTTAAAAAACACATTACGACACTACTTTCCTCCATTAGTGTCGCTTCCCCCAGTAAAGAGGAGAATTATTTTTTTTAACATTCAAACTTTGATTAAAATATTAGACATCCATACCACCATGACCCTCTACTGGACAAGTAGCTATTGACAATGAATGAAGGAATATACAGTATTAAAATACACACTAGAAGTATGAAATATATAGCCTAGGATGTAACATATGTTCGTGTTGTCATTGTCATACATGAAAAGAACCTTTTTTTTTTTTTTTTTTTTAACAGAACTGCTTTTCCTTTTTTTTTTCTCCCTTTTCATTTTTTCACTGTAAGAGAACCTTAAGAGGTGACTTCATGGAACAAATTAACCCCATTATTTGAGGAATGCATGCATTTAATTTTAAGTTGGAGCTGCTGTTCTCCAGAATTCACTAAATATTCTTCTTGTGGTCATGTATAGGTTAATCTGCAAAAGACTTTTCATCTATATGGAGAATACATAACGTGCAGCGATACGTGAGTTGTTTTGTGATGTTGAGCATCAGTTGCTTTAACAGGGAGGCTCTAATGCCTATTTGCTTGTGGTTCTGGCTAGTCCTGATTTTAGTGTCTGACTCTCACAGAGGAAACACTGCCCTCCAGATTGTCGCCTGATTACTATTAAATGGCTTATAATTTAATGCTGAATATGCTTGAGAGCAATACAGAAAGCGTCCATTGTTTTCCAGCTTGTCTGGGCTTGACTTTCACCTCTCTCAAGGGACATGGCATGCCAAAAAGAACAGGGCACTCAAATATGTGTGTTTTTGGACCTGCTTGTTCCTGTGTTTGATACCAGTATATAGTTCTTGTTTCATAGGTGGAAGTATCCAAAAGATGTTTATCTTATCTCCATATGCCCCATAACTCATTAAACTGATTCAACAAAAAATAAACTTTTCTGTCCTATGAATTCTTCTCCCTGGTATAAATTTTGATTAAATATGTGCCACATTAAAAACACTGAACTAAATTATTACATGGCCCTAATTTATAAATGCCAAGAATATTTATTATGCATTATAATACTATTGTTTATACTGTAGAAATAAGATTAAAAATTTGCCCACTTTGCACTGAAACATTTGAGTAATATTTACCCATGGAAGCCAAATAAGCAGTATTCTAGGAGAGCACATGCTAAAAATTTTCTTGTTAATTTGTGCTTATTTTTTCACTGAAAGATTGTGTGCATTTTTAAAGCCAGTGTTATGGTGCATAGGGATGTTTTAGTACGATACACTCCATGCACGTGATTTAAATATGTAAGTTGTATTTGGAATTAAGCTTTGCAATTTTCATCACAGGAAACCTTTTAAGGGAGTACCCTGTAAATGTGTTGAGTATGCTCTTGCATGCCTGAGATAATCCACATATCCCCCCTCTAGTATGAGCAGGACCAATAAATCCTAAAGAAATGTAGAAACAGAGTTAACTGGAAATGTAAAATTTGTCTGTTTACCTTGAAATAAACAAGTACATGTATGCAAGTAAAGGTCTTTAGTCTATCTGTATTTTTATTTATTATATTAATGGACTCTGCAACTACAGAGTTATCGTTACCTGTGCTTATGCTAGTTTGCTGAAATTCATGCTTTTAGAATCGTTTAGGTGTCACATTATCATAAAGTACACTGTGGAGAGTTTTCGAACACAATTTGTAGTCATTTTGGCATAATATTTTGCCAATAATACAACTAAAAATATCAAGTTAAAACACTTAGTGATTTCTAAGTATTCTTAGTGTTAGGAAAGTATGGAAATAGAATCTATGCACATTATTTACCAGTAGAATGTACAAATAACAATAGAAAGTTTAATCTGCAGGTTAAGGCAATGTCGTGTTCTGTTTCTTTTTTAACAGTCACTTGGTTTAATTAGTTACCTGAATCATTTGTTACTAATTGGTCACATGTATAGTATCTAGTTTATTATATTTTTCTTCTGGGACTTTGCATAGTGCTAAAAAAAGAATACTACAGTGAATGCATTGTTTTCAAGTTTAGTTTATAGTTTGAATTTCCTTGCTTGGTTTCTTGTAATTTACTTTAAGAACATTATTGTACCAATTAGTAAATTTTTCCCAGTTACTTTAGTAACAAGTGAATAAAAATAGATAGCGATTGTTTCCAGATTAAAGCTACAATAGGAAGTTTAGTCTAACCGTGACATGGTTTGATTACGTTACAGGGAAACTATAAAATTGATTTATTGCTCCTGGACAGGCATGCCAAGTGAGCCGAATGGCTGGCTGCTTGCTCCAGTGGCAACTGATAGGTGGTTTTATACTGGGATACATAGCAGCACATCTGTTTTGATGTTAACACTGTCATTACTTACACCTGTTATGACACATTACTATGTTGTTCTTTATTACAAAGCTGAGTTTATGGTTAACTGTGGATGAAGTCATGTCAGCCCAGGAAGAGGATGTAGTGCCTTACTTCCTGTTTGAAAACAGATCCACAGTTAAATACTGCTTCTAAATTAGCCTCACAAAGGGTGATTTAGTACACACTACGATTCAGACCCACTATGACATTCAGGGAAGTAATTGCCTGACTCTGAGGGAGAGATAGATAGGTTTTTTTTTTTTTAAAGGTTTTTATTTTTGTTCTTATCAGTTCTTTGCCACAGAAGACCCACTTAAACAATGTCTTCATGTGACTCCACCGGAGGATTTTGTGCCCAGGCTTCCTGTTACTTAGTGTCCTTGCTTGTTCAGTTCCCTTATACTGAGAGTATACAAATAGTGTGCAAAACCAGACCTTTCTTCCCTGCAGAGGTGGGCATTGCAGCTGAAAGGAGAGAATATCAGGGAAATGAAGCTAGTCAAGTGATCACACACTGGTCATGAGATCCTTATAAAACAACATGCCCTGCAGGACAGGAGAGTTCACTATGGGAAAGTGCTGTTGTAAATTGGCTCTATCCTGTAAAACATTGCAAAGGGGCTGCTGTGCTCATTGGTCCTATGATTGCATTGCTTTTTGCTGTTCTGAGTAACGGTTTTGTTTCTTGTCTCCTGTGACCAGTTTGGTCTGGACATTCAGGGTAAGGAGCCTGGGGCTGTTGCTGAATCTACTCTAAAACCAGTGCAATTAAATTATGCACATATTGTGGTGATATACATGTACATATACAAGATAAAATTTCTTTCTCAAACAGCTTTCCCCTGTGGGTGCTAGTCTTTCCTCAGATTTGTGAGTTTGAGGGTACAGTGCATTATTTTTGCTGTTTCTAGGATTGCATTCTTCTGGACTGAGATTGATTTTGTCATTCCTGGTATCAAATGGAGCCACTCTTCCAGCTTAGGGGTCACAACCTCAAGTGCACCTATCATCAATGGGACTACCTTGGTTTTCATTTTGTACATTCTCTACAGTTCTTTTCTCAATCCCTACTATTTGTCCAGCTTCTCATATTCCTTCCTTCTGATATTACCATCATTTGGAATCACCACATCTAACACCACTGCTGTTTTTCCTCTTTATCTATTATCAGTATGGAAATATCCACTTAACAGCCACATTATCAGGGAAACCTGTGCAGTACCAACTGGCAGTGATGGTGTAATGGGGAGGAGAATGATTTCTTGGCATGCAATAGGGTTTTAGGTTTTTAACTACCATGTGATAGGATGCATCCAAACTTTCATGACCAGTCTATCTCAGAATGGTTCCACAAACATGACAGTGACTTGACTTTCCCCTGGTGGTATGCACAGTCCCCACCTTTCAAGATAGTGTAACATCTTTGGGTATGAGGTTGGGGTGTTAAGAGAATGAATATATCAGCAAAAAAATCTGCAGCAACACTGACGGTGTCAGTCCAACATAAAGCAAGAACCTTGTTGCTGAAATCAAGCTGTGCTAAGGGCAAAAAAGGGTTCAACGTTCTAATTGTTACGTATACATAAAATGCCCAGCACGTGCATATGTATAAAAACTTCTGTGTAAGAACCTGTTGCCTTTATGCCAGAAGGGTGTTGGTGCCTAACCAAAGGAAATAATGCTTAAAAAAAAGTAAACTTTAATTTTTAAAGAAAGCATTTCCTTGTATAAATGTGTTATACTCTTATATAAAAGGAATATCATATGCTGACCAAATAAATGATGTCAGGTAATTTACTGTAAGGAAACTCTATACTTCTGTACATTTTATCCAAATCTTTCAGAACTGTCTAATCAGGTACAGTCTTAGTTTCTCCTGCCCTCACTGCTTTGTTACATGAAGAAAAATAAGAGAAGACAAAGTTCTAGATTTATGCTGAGGTTATGAACTAGCACCAGACTTATTGAACAAAATATTGAGTGTGTGTTACTTTATTTTGACTGAGGCACTGTGTGTGTTCTGTGAAGAAGTAGTTCCAGTTTGAACTCATACTGTTGAGGCAGCTTGATGTTCTTGAGAAGTTTTAAACCCGAAAAAGACTGAAGCAGAGAACACTGCAGGTTTTGTGTTCCACTTGGAATGCAGCGTCAAGCCCTGATGTGGTTCAAGGGGAATTTACCAGACACTGTTTATTTGAGGAGTATGTCCAGTGTGTTAGGTTAATTTCTGAAAGTTTGAAACAATTTATCCCTCATGGTTTGCCTAATAACCAATGGAAAAGTGCAGAGAAACCACAGCAAAGCAATGAGAAAGAATGGCATGAACTATGAATGTACATTATTTCTAGCTGGAAATAAGAAGCTGTAGTTCCTTATGCAGGTTACTCACCTTGAATTACTCCACTAAGAATACTTTGGTAAAAGTTGTAGTAATTATCAAGCATAAATCTGTATGTGTTCAAATCAGGGGGGCATTATAGGGAGGTCAGAGACCTCTGCTACTTACCTCTGTTGGTACTTTGCCTCTGGTGCACGATGGGGTCCTGGTGTCTTTATGAAAGTATGGGCTTCTGTACACGTGAAGAATATGGAGTGCTGGGCTACTCCCTCCTCCATTTGTCTTGCATTGCTGTCGATCATGCATGCTCATGATGTTTTTATTTAATTTTGTTTGTTTTTGCATGCAATAATGTATTCAGATGCTTTATTTAGCCTGTTTTATTTATTTATCAATTGGATAGTTTTGTAGAATGTCTGCTTTCTATTTGGAGCCTTTAGTAGATCTTTATTTGGTACCATGGAGATTTTGGTGGCATATTCAGTCTAACAACAGTGGGCATGGCTGTGGTGCTGAAAACAGATGCTTGGGAAGATTTTTTTTTTTTTTTTTTTGTTACTGGTCCTTGTTTCTGGTGCTTATTGTTTTTACTATAACTCTTATGGTTATGTAAGGAAGTCATTAGCATTCTTTTATCATTGTTTATACATTATGTGAAAGTTTTCCTTGTATTTTGCATCTGGCAGGATCTGATAAGGGATTACATATTTTGTGCATCAGGTGGCATGGTGCTAAAGAATGTAGGTTTGTGACTTGTAGCCTGCTGGTCAAGTCCTTGCTGGCATTCAAAATCATTTTTGATCACAATCACTTAACAGACAAAATTTTCATATGCTTACCCTCTTCTGTGGTTTATTCTGAATAGGGCAGGAACAAAGCAGCAAGTGAGCCAATATCAAATATTTATTTAGCTGCATGATTTGGCAGGTTTTATAGAGCCTCTTATTTCCTTTAGGTAGTTTATTTGAGCATTTTTGAGCTTACTTTTTGAAGCACCTGTGATTGAAATAATGATGTGTCATATCATAGGATGTCCTGACTGTCAGAACTGGTATGATGGTATTGGTGCTATAAAGTATGACTCCGCTGTCATCCCACTCAGGAATCTCCTCAGGACAGTGCCATTACCAGAGACATCAACCGGACATTCCCTGCACATGACTACTTCAAGGACACCGGAGGAGATGGCCAGGACTCTCTCTATAAGATCTGCAAGGTGGGCAATCAAAGTGACACACTATGGAAGGAGGATTGCAGCTACTAAACATTGTGCTTGTGTTTGCATTTGACAGGTGTTTCAGTGAGTTATACAAACTGCCATCTTGCCAACCACCTTAAATTACTCTGCAGTACTTTAGGAGCTGCTTTTACACTGGGAAGCATTGTCTTCTATCTATGATTAGTATATTTATTACACCCTGACCAGTTAAAGTCATGAGTATACCTAATGTAGGACGTGGTCTATTCACTACTTTTTTAGTCACAGATACTAGAAAGCTAATACAGTTTTTCTGAGTTTTCAAAAGTATAATTATGTACATATACTTTAATAATATGTTGCAATCACATTGATTAAATTTTCCATGTGTGTACACTGATATATGGAAATATTGACACTAGGTGGCATGGAACCCGGAAAGACTTGGTTTAACATAGGTCTTTACATGCCACAAGCTGTAATGAAGGCTATTTATTTTCTCTGCCTAATTTGCAAAATGCAACCCTTTCCAGTTTTCAAATGCTTTATTGACTGAATGCTTCAGAAAATGCCAAGGTGTAATTAGTTGTATCTGTAAAGTTATTATAGGGCCATAAATATGGATCATTTTCAGAAGAGGAAAAAAATCACATTAATTTAGATTAGATTAATTATTTACAAGCTCTTCTGATCTCCAGGACATTCCATCAATCCCCCTGCCATAGAAATGTCTTTATTGACAGCATCTTACATATAGCATAGATTAATTGTCTGGGCTGCTTGGGTTTAATAATGTTCTCATTTGAGTCTCATTATTAAACCATAAAGTGAGTTTAATTACGATATCAAGCATATTAAATATCATACACAGTCACATATATATGGGATCAAACATTTAAATGTGCTTTGTGCAGGGCACAATCTAGTGTAAGTCTGTCTATGTTATAGGAATATGTGATCGTGCTATTCTAGCACGATGTGTATAGTAAATATTTTTGTTTGTTTTTACAGTCTCTCTTGGGATCTCTAAATAGTTCCTTACTGCTTCATATCAAAATCAAACATCAAAATACACAAGATGCTCAACTTAAGAATTTACTTTGAACTGAGAGTTGGTTTGTTACTTAAAGTTCGTAAGTTCATTGTGACACAGAGTGGGCCAGGGCCTCGTCACCACTTCTGTATCTAGCAACATGTGCAATGTGTGCATGCAAAATCAACAATGTTGGACTAAGTGACTACTTAAAAAATTGGATGACTTTATTTAGGTCTCTCTCAAATGGTGAAATGCACTTTTGTTTCTTGGGTTGTACACCATTTTGGTGAAAAGTGTCTGCTATATGAATAAATGCAACAGTAAATGTCAACAACCCAGACAGTTCTGGGGTTTCAGATGCAGCTGTGGTGCTCTTCGGACGTAAGCTAAGTAGCACTGTCTCCCTTGTTCTCTGTCTCCCCTCCTAGTCCTTCCATCTGGGGAGCCTGGAGTCCATTGGCAGAAGTATTTGCAATACAGTCTAATTAAGTTACTTGAAAGTTACTGTTATTCAAAAGTTCATAAGTCAAGCACCAATTTTATGCTCAAAAGGTTATGACATTAATTACATTTCATTTACTACTGGAACATTACAAAGATATTCCATAATTTACTGCTGAATTATTTTCATTATGGTTCAGACTAATCTGAAAGTGATTTAAATGTTTTCATTTGTCAAGCTTACACTAAATAAATTCTTAAATACATGACTGTTGGATACTCTGGACATAAATGAATAATGTGAGCAGGCAGTGTTTAACTCGTATCCAGTTGTGGCATTTTACAGTGTCAGTCCTGGACAAACAACTGATGGGTTAGTACAGTGACTATACTCTCATAGCCCATTGTAGGAGAAAAGCATTACTGAGCAGTAGTACACAAAGTTCAGACACCATATGCCTTACTATTGAAGAAAAGTGTTTTAATAAGATTTTTTCTGCCCTAAAATATTCAGTACTGTATATGCAAAACATCCAAAGCAATAACTCAGCAAAAGAATGGAAATTCTAGTAGCTTAAAACTATACATAAACCTATTTGCCTTTACAGCTGGAAGCAGCGGTAACCGTGCTCTTTTTCCTCCCCACAGGCGTACTCAGTGTACGACAAGGAGATCGGATACTGTCAGGGGCAGTCCTTCCTTGCTGCGGTGTTGCTGCTACACGTGAGTCCCCAGCAGTATGTGAGACAGCTGAGTGTGAGATGTGAACTGATGAATCACACTGACATCTAGTGGCCATCCTTTACTGTTCTTTTTGGACCCGTCACAATTGCTTTTTGTTATGAATCCAGCAGAGGCTCATGGCATGTACAAATGTTTTAAAAGTACATCTGTCCCCAGGTTAAGATTCCTACCTGTTCCTGAAAACTGAACTTAAACCATGAAAATGTAAATAAGGGGCATATTTCCCATTATTTTAAACAGGAAAAATTATAATCCATTTCCTACTCTCCCATCAAAAAAACCTTATTTTCTTCAAATACAGACTGTCCTCGAATTAAAATTGGGTCAGGGACCACCAGCCAGGTCGTACATTGCATTAGTTGTACGTTAGATGATACTCATGACGTAATGATTCTTTCTAAGTATGCAGTCCACCATACGATAACTTCTTTTCAAACTTTCGTTGATGTTTTTGACCTATTTTGTGTTATTTCTGGCCGTAGTGTATTATTCATAACATTATTAAATACATTTATACTGTATTCTTTAAAAAAAAAAACTTTCATAAACACATATGTTGATAACATTTTTAAAAATAGTTCAGTATTCTGTGCCATGGGGCTGAGATAAGAGGGGCACCTGCTTGGGCTTTTTGGTGTGAGCTCAGGTCTATGAGATGCATTACAGTGGGAAGACGTGTGTCAAGTTAAACTGCAACATCTGCATCTTTGCATGATACAACACTCGTGAGAACAGTTAACACTGTGAGACGTGAGGAGTTGGATGCTGGCTGTACATGGGCAGGGCTCTGCCATGGTGTTGCAGCATACAATCTCGTATGGCATTCATACGCAGTTGTTACACATACATACTGTGCAGGTACGTGTCCAGTGTTGTGATGCATTTTCATAACACTTTCATAACATTTGTCATCTACAGCATAAACTAGAGGTTCTCCATAGTGTAGTAGTACTGTATATGTTTTTGTATGGTTGTCAGCACTAAAGGTACTGTACTCTCTCCATTATAAGATGTTCATGTATATGTTTTAATTAGCTGTAAGATGCATATTCACATTTGGTTCCAAAATTCATAGAATTAATTCATGATTTATTTCCATTTTGCGTCCATTTAATTTTTTAAATTATTACTATTATTTATTCATTCATTATTTTTTTATTATTGACCTTCGTACATGTGATTCTATTCTATGTCGACTATGTCATAAGTCAAGGACAGTCTGTATCACTAAAATGCTGCCAAACACCTATATAACTAATAAACCATTATTCGCTCTTACTCTCTTCTCCTTATGCAACTGGGGAGTTTTTAATTGTACAGTTCAACTGGAAAATGTTGCAGCAGGCATTCGAAACATAAATGGAATATTTTATTAATAAGATTTTAATTTACATTGCCACCAAATATGTTTTGCAAGAATAGTGCTTTGAAATGTCTGTTAGTCGTTTTTGTTTTACAGTCCTGCTCCAGAAAATATTGTGGCTGCACCTTTAGCTCACATGAACCAAATTTTTGGTTAAAAAAAGAAATGTTCTATCAAGTAGATGCATAAAGGAAAACTGATTCTGAGGATATTCACTTGCTCTGACTTCAAGAATGCGTATCACTTACCTAAGTATCAGAACACTCTCCCCAGTTGTCCAATGTTTTCAAGTCAGAAAGTAAATTAGAACTGGGGTGACGTGTCTAATCACAAGACACAGATTGATTCGTCTGGTATGATTGGTACCAGCAATTAAACTCTTTGGTCAGACAGCGGATCCTGGTAAAAGATACCATCTTAATTTCTGATTGCAAGTAGTGTTTTCGCCTGTGCACAAAGACTTATACATTAGTTAGAAGCACGAGAAGCTATTTTTTCTGTGCGGCCAATACATGAACACAAAAAATGGCTCCTGCAGCATACTCTGACATGGCTGAAAAGAGAAGAGTGAGGTCGGTTTGGCTGATGACCAAGCGGTGTCTGTTGGGGCTCATTGTGCCTTAGATGCCAGAGGAACAGGCCTTCAGCGTGCTGGTCAAGATCATGTTTGACTATGGCCTCAGGGAGCTCTTCAAGCAGAACTTCGAGGACCTTCACTGCAAGTTCTTTCAGCTGGAACGACTCATGCAGGTGAACAGATCAAAAGACAGAAGATTCAAAGCATAACATGTATCCATGCCTGCCTTTATAGATAATTGCAAGACTGGTCATGCACAGTTTTAAACTAGAAATTCACTCACATTTTTTTTATTAGTAGACTGCTTTACTGTCGGATAGCAGTTAGGCAGGAACAAATGAAGACAGTTATTGTTTTTTATGGGTATTTTAGCCGTTTTAGTACATTTTTTCTTTGTTCTTACTAACCTACAGTTTTTAGTTGCTAATTTGCTAATTGTTTCAGCTTCATATTCTTTGTAAGTCTTATAATTCCTTACCTTTATTAATGCTATGTAAACCCGGGTTATGGAAAGAAAATCTTCTAACTTGATTGCACAAAGCAGTACAGGCTCTGGGAAAAGCATGTTTATTTGTTTGTACCTTGTTTGGTTTAAGTACCTTCTGTTTCCCAGCAGTGCATCTCAGACCTGTACGATCATTGCCTGGAATGTAACCTAAAAACACATAGGATGTGTGCAGTGTGTATATTTGTGTGCCTCCGATGGGGCCTCAGTGTTTTGTCTCTCTCAGGAGTACATCCCAGACCTGTACAACCACTTCCTGAACATTAACTTGGAAGCACACATGTACGCATCTCAGTGGTTCCTCACACTCTTCACTGCTAAGTTCCCCCTCTACATGGTGTTCCACATTATCGACCTGCTGCTGTGTGAGGTGTGTCCTCTAGCCCCCTGTGGCATGCTTCTCCTCTAAATATTGGCAAGGTTGTCCTGGGAGATATTTGGCTTCAAAACTAAACCTCAGCACTTTGCTCAGATCATTCTTTCAAAATAAGCTGTTGTAAGTAATTTATACTTTCACCTACAGTAAAATGGATTATTTTGTTAAGTGTAGCAGGCAAAAAATGCAGTGAAAAGACTGATATTGTTACTTTTACTCTTTAACTTCTTACAAGCTATTTTATATCATAGAAAATTATCACAGTTTTTCTTTCATACAAATTACTTACCGTACTGTAGTATTGTGTTCTTTTGTTAATGCTTTCCACAAAACCATTTGTTTTTCTTATTTCTTCCATCAGCCTTTCTGTGTGTTGATCTTCTTCTACCCAAGTTTTGTTCCCTTTCTTGTTTTCTCCCAGCATTCCCCCTCCTCTCTTCTCCTTTTCCCTAACTCCTTCAGTTGCCTCCCGTTCTGCTGAGGGGCTGTCCTATCTAACTCAGGCTCTCCATTCTCTCAGGGTATCAGTGTCATCTTCAATGTGGCTCTGGCCTTACTTAAGGTGAGTTTGCCCTTTTATTCAACACACATCTCGGCTCCCATGTTTTCTCTGTGGAAACTCTGTTCTTCACAACAGCCTATGAGCACATTCCTTTCCTTCTCTTGAGCCAGACATTAACCTTTTTGCCAATGAGAAAATGCTTTGTATTCAGGAATTGATGTTCTGAATTCAACTGGAACTTAGACTTAAATGTCGATTGGCCATCCAGTTGCTGCCATTTGCCCTGTTCTTAGTCCTTTTTTTATTCTGTGTGTTTTTGTGTGTGGAAGTGATGATCAACCTGCCTTTTTCCTATGTTATGAACACCACAAAGTTTTCCACAACTGTTTGTGTGTCTGTGCAGTGTCTTGTTCACTGCCTTTAGCCTGGCGACAATTTGTCTTGGGCCAGCGACTGCCCCCCCAGCCTTTATCGTGATCGTGCACACAGCCCCTACCGGCACGTTGTCTGCAGAGCTTCGTTGTCACGGTGACGTGCTGCTGCCTTGTGGCGGCCCACTATAAGAATGGCCTGTGATGTCAGCACCATGCAGAGAACAGGCCTCCCTTTAGAACACAAGCAGGACTGCTTTGTCCCTGCCTCCGCCTCAAGGCCTCAGAGAGCTGACATTGTCTCCTTTTCTCCCACACGAGAAGGGGGGTTGGAGCTGATCCGCTCTGCTGGGCCCGACATCTCCTTCCCATGTCTCTGTTCAGACCTCCAAAGATGACCTGCTTCAGACAGACTTTGAGGGTGCACTGAAGTTTTTTCGGGTCCCAGTCCCCAAGAGGTACCGTTCTGAGGAAAATGCCAAGAAGCTGATGGAGCTGGCCTGTAGCATGAAGGTAATACTCACTATTACCTTATACTGTGATAGCATTTGTTTGGTTTTTGTCAACCTCTTGCAAAATACTATCAGTGCAAAGAGCAACAACAACCCACTAGCTTCAGAACACGGGCGTGTGACTATGGTTAGTCAGCTTTATGAAAGATTATGGTATTGTGTAGTAATGCTGTCACTCAGTGTGCCACACATTAAAAAATGTTTTTTTGGCAATTACGTTTAAGGTTAACAGGGATTTGGTTACGTTTGAAATGTTTACCTGTCATTTAAGGACTAGACTAGCAGGGGTTTAGCCACATATTTTGGAATGTTTACTTGTCTTTTAACTAGGCAAGTAGGTATTTATTTGAGTTTAAGATATTTTAAGGTAGCTGCTGGAATTCCTTAAGCAGCTTCTTGGCTATTTTCAAAAAGTTATAAAGTAAGGTGTTTTTATCCCCAGTTGTTTCCCTGAGTTGATATTTGGGGAAAAAACAGTAGAGGGCACTCTATTTCCATACTTAAATCCTTCTCGTTGACAAGCATAATTCCCCTGTTCTGTTTTGTACTTGGTTGAAAACAACACTCTCCAATCATCTGTGGGGCTCTTCCACTGGGGTATTTGTTGTATAGACATATGTAGCATTGCAAGATTTAAAGGCAGACTGGCTGTCAGTTTTGAGCTGGCACACCACCCACTCCACCACTAGGCTTTAATTGGGCCGTCTTGGCTCCAGCTCCATAAGCTGCTTCCCTCCGCTAAACAAAGAATGCAGTCATTTCAGAGATGCTGTGCAGTACAGATCCACACAGCTTCTCTGTGTCCTCATACCTTATGCCATCATATCAGAGAAGGTCATAATAAGGAAGGTGAAGTAATTGTTTACTTTCTCTGTTCTGTGGCATTAGGGCTTCCTCTGTCAGATCTTAAAACATTGGGGATGGGCCAGGTGATCATATTAGAGATGAGTAAAGCCAGGGGTCTTCAGGTGAGTCTAGTTCCTAGAGGTAGACTTCGCCCTGCCCTTTCTCACTGATCTTCTCCTATCCTTGGTCAGTTGCCCATTCCCAAAGTTGAGTCAATTTTAGATCAGGATTAACAAGATTAATGATTGAGTAGAAGTCATGGTGTACTAAGAGCCCAGGAATCATGCTGCTCCTCTACTGCAGGGGAAAGGGGGGCTGGCCAGGTGGTGAGATCTGAGGCCGAATCAGGATCAGAGGGCTACCCTGGGAATCAGAGGTGTTCCAGCCTTCCTGACAGAATGGTTCTGCTTTCTTTTCTTCGACCAGGTTTCATTGGCATTGCACTAATGTCGTCTGTCTCTCTGAATCAAGAGCAGCTCTGTGTTTCAGCTCCAGATCTGTTTCAAAACCTATGGGGGTGTATGCAACCCTGCTGTATATCACACTTTTTTTCTTTAATTAACTATCATATTACATTAGACAGAGCAATGCATTTTTCAAGTTTTCCCAAGACACTCCTCAGTTATTCTGCATCGAAGAAGCTTATGTGGGGTCAGGATGCCTCTGCCTGCCTTTATTTAAACAATGTTGGCGCAGATCTTTTCGAGGCCTTGCATGTGAAAGACACACTCCTTCAATCATGCTGTCATTCTCAGGCTGCTAGGCTCGTGACCCACCAGTGACGGGGGGCTTGATTTGCGTCCCAAGCAGAGTAGTAACATGTCTCTTTTCTGCTCTTTTGCTTCTTGCAGCTGTCAACTCAGTGGAGAACAAGACAAATAACGTGTCTCCATAGATTGTGCTCCTTTCCCCCATCCCACAGTCCACTAGTATTTTCCTCCTTTCACCACTGTAATATCTTTTGTTATTTTCAGCAAGCCCCCGGGTTCTGCCACAAGCACAGTTTAGTGTTGACACAACACAAATTTTTACACTTTGTGGACACTAAGCTTAAATTTCTTGCTCTTCTATATCTATGTCAATAGAGTACCAAGTGTACTATCATTTTGTGCATAATGGCTATACAGCTTGGACTGAGATCCCATCCATGTTTTGCGCTGCCTCGTTTCCTGTTTCTAGGACACAATTAAACCACCATTACTCTGCAGTGCACCAGGGCAGTTATTGGTGATAGGTTATTGGTGATGGTTTTTCAGCTACCATCAAAGAGAGCCCCTTGCATTGAGATGGTTGTTCCGTTTGGCTGCAAACTACCTAATCCAGATCCTTTTTTGTAAGGAGATCACCGAACTCCTCTAGATTCTGGCCTTTGGGGCTCAAGATGAATAGCCATGCTCAATTATCAGTTTTGTCCTGAGCCTGCATATCTTTAGCGTTCATGTTTTAGAGAAAACAGTGTATGAGAGCAGCTCTAAATGGGAGGCTGGTGCTTTCCAACATTTTTCTGGAATGAAGTGTAAGGTGCCAAAAGCCGTAGTATCAGCTGCTCCCCTCTCCATATCCCCTTGACCTTGCAGAAAGGGGTGGAATGATACAAAGGTTAGAGGCTTGAAAAATGTCCTCAGCAGTTTGTTTCCCAACAGGCAAAATTGGCTTTCCCAGCAAGCTCTCCCTTCACAAGTGACTTTTTAATAAGAGAGTCAGCAGTGCGGTAGTGCATGCTCCTGACATCAGCTGCCGCAGACTTCGTGAATAAATCCACACATTGAGAAAGGCTCTTCTCAGTCCTGCGTCCAGCCTGCTCCACCCAGAACACCCCCACAAACCTGCTAGCCTGTCACACAGACACACACCCTTTGAACGATGGATGTTTCGGCTCCCTGCAACTCAGCAGCCTCCAGGGAACCTAAAATAACCACCAGCACACTACTAAACTGTAATGGATGGCAGAGCCACATGTAAACCGCAGCTCTTCTTACCTAGACTGACTGGTAGCTAAAATCTCCAAAACAAACTGGGGTTTGTACCAATCTTAGCAGCAGGTTTTAGTGACTATCTATAGTAAATGGGTTGCATTTACACATATAATCAGTTATAAAAAGGCTTTATACACTCAAAAAAAAATGGAAAAAGGCTTCCAAGTGTTTTTTGCTCAGTATAAATAAGTACTTGTGCATGCTAGGTGAAACAGGTTTTTTTGGGTTGAAGTTTTTCAAAAAGAAGACAAATATAAGTATTTTGTTTTTGATCCATTAATTTGGCAAAATATTGGTGATGGTATAGTGTAATCAAAGTACTACAGTATGTTAAGCTAAGAGGAGAAAAACTTTACTTCTGGTAGGAATGGCTGGAGTCTAAACTTTGTTTGGTCCTGGTGTATGAGACACAGAAACACAAAATTAAATGGCTGCACTGACTTACTTGCTCTGTTTGTGTCCAAACTTTCTTACCAATGTGTTCATGTCCAATTTGTAGGTAGCTGAAAGCCAGACTGAATTTGATGTTTTTTCTGTTTGACGCTTGAAGAGTCACGACATTCTATGAGTTAGGTTAGTTAAACCCAGAGAAGTGGTAAAGGGGCAGGTTTCATGCCGGTGGGAATCCTGCTGGAGTCATCTGACCATTCAGTCTGCTCATCTATTGCTGTGTTAATGCCCTAACAACACCCCACAGTATGACCTGATTTACAGGACACCTCAGTAGTTCCACAGCTCCAACTTAGAGGTCTGGGTTTTACCACAACTTGTTTTGTTGTTCCTGCAAACTCCATTTATGATTTGCCAGTGTGTTATTATTAGTCTTTACCTAGCTGATGTTATTATTAAAGACAACTCACTATGTTAGATTTACACCACAACATGGTAACAGTTTACCCATTTATACACCAGGGTATCCTTACTGGATCATTTGAGAGTTAGCATCTTGATCAATGGTCCTACAGCAGGAGCAGACTTAAAACCAGCAGCCTTCAGACAGGCTCTGAGCGCTACACTACATGCTGCCCCAAGTGAAGGTCCTTTAATTGAAACATATGTGACCTAGCCTGGAGTTATTCTCAAGTTTGTAGAAGCTCTGCAATCTTTTCCTGGAGAAGGTCAGGGAGCTATAGCATGGCAATAACAGTGGTGTGAAAAAAGGGTTGAGCCTGACTTAAGTGAAGACTTTAACACTGTTTTGTTCCTCATTTAGGTTTCCTGATACTTTTATAAGACCCCTTATCCCTCTTCCCCCCCCACAGATCAGCCAGAAGAAGCTGAAGAAGTTTGAGAAGGAGTACTACACAATGAGGGAGCAGCAGGCCCAGCAGGAGGCCCCCATTGAGCGATATGAAGTATGTGTGTCCTCAGTTCCAGCAAGCAGTGAAGCATGGCTGGTTAAGGGAGCTGTGTTTACATGGTTGTGTGTTAACTATTGGTTGTCCAAGGCAATAGAGAATATGGGTATGTAATTCCTACTTCTTCATTGAGCTCACAGTTGAGACCACCCCCACCATTGCATTCTTGTGTACACTAGATCGTGGGCATAGACTAAGAGGCAGTGACTCTGGGCCACCTGATTCAACTAATTAACTCACATATTGAACCGAGATATTTAGCTAATTAGATAAATCATTTGATATCATGGATGGTTGGAACAAAAACTCACCCATGAAACCTGTGCTCATGAAGCCCATGATTGAAGAAGTTACTCTAGATTGATTTGCTGTCGTCACAGATCAGAGGGTGGGATCTTTAGTTGTATCACCCCACCACATACTGACCTCAGAGTTTTTTTTGGGGGGGTGGGTGAGGTGATTATTTTTCTCCCTCAATAATTTAGAAGAAATTGCACAGCTAAATTTTCAACACATTTTAAACTTCTTGGAATTTATGTATCTGTATTAGAAAGCTATTCTATAATGAGGCTCAGAACAAACAGGGAGGGTGTCTTCCAGGAGAAATGATGAAAAGATTGATTGCCAGCATGACGCTTCTCTCACTAGTATACCTGGGAGGCTTTGGTCATCCTGTGGAAGGCTGCCTTTCCACAAAGGAATTGCAGCCCCCCCGCAGCGTCTCTTTGAGCTTCCGGATTTACTGATCTGCAGAGAGAGAGGCACGAGCCTGCTAATGAGCCAAGTCTTTGGGTGGAGAATAGAATGCCGCTGAGAGGTCTCCTAAGAGATACACGTGATGGCACACGCATACATCAAACATACTGGTCCTCTGTCAGCATGTGTGACCTCCACTGAGAGTGCAGGGAACTTATGTACATTGCCGAGCTTTTGATGTGTCCACACAAAACAGGCAGCCCGAGACACAGTTCAAGCACATTGCCTCAAACTGCTCAATGTGTTGCCTGCACCTGGCATCTGCTCTGACTAACATGTTCCAGAAAGAATACACAGGTGAACTTTTAACTTATGCTTAAGAAAGTTTTTCAAAGGTTGCTCAGTTTACAGGGACTGCTAAATATTAAACTAACCGTCACTGTGTCATGGGGTCCCATTCACAGAGAGGAGCATATTAGCAGGCGCAAACCCAGTGAATGAATGTGACCATATCTCCCCCTCTGTTATAGAGGGAGAACCGGAGACTCCAGGAGGCCAACATGCGACTCGAGCAGGAGAATGATGATCTGGCCCACGAGCTGGTCAGCAGCAAGATTGCTTTGAGGAAGGACCTGGACAACGTGAGTGTGGTGCCTCTGTTTGGCTCATCTTTGTCCTTATGGAGCACAAAAGAACGCATTTCTTTTACCCACAGTGTCCTCACATCTTCTTTCCGTGTGTGACTTCTCAAGTCCATAATCCATAATAAAGATACATGTATGATTTACTGTGGATGAAACCTGCAGTTTTAGCCAGTTCACTTGCATGACTGAAGACATATTTTTCTTCCTAAGGAGATCTTCTTTCTGTTGTATAACTTTGTGTTTTACTCATTTTTCTTTCCTGTTTTACTTATTTGATATCACAATTGTAAGTGGTTGTACTAAATAACTGGTTGTTAGAGTGAAGCAACAGAATGAATCAGTTACTATAAATGAATAGTCACAAAGCCCCATTTGGTGTAATCAACTTTACAGCTAATGCATAACAGGAAAAGCAACCAGGGGAAAAAACTGGTTGTATTTTATATAGTGAAATACAACTAAACATACAGCTCGCAACCATACGTTTTAGGTTACAGTTCAGAGTTTTAAAATGTCTTTGGGACAGCTCTTATACATGGCTTTCATTTTTATCTTAATGATACAGGCAGTATCAGAACTGAGTTCTGAGTGATACTAAATTGAAGTGAATTGGAATTCTCCTTTGCTCTTTTACATGGTGATGTCACATGACTAGTTCTGTAAACCAAGGCCAGCTCTGTGTGCCTCCTCATTCTCAGTCCTTGACAAGTGGAATGACATTCTGTTAGTGACTTTTGACACTGAGTCATCTCAGTTTCACACTTTTGCTCAGTTTCTTCTTCTGATCTCCCCATTCGATGAGGGCATATCCTCACTTAGACTGTTGCCTAATTGCATTTCTCCTGTATTGTGAACCAGGCAGAGGAGAAGGCTGATGCCCTCAATAAGGAGCTGCTTTTGACCAAGCAAAAGCTGGTGGAGTCAGAGGATGAGAAGAGGAGGCTGGAGGAGGAGTCTGGACAGGTACACAATAGGTTTCTTCTCAGAAAATATTGGTCAGAGTGAGCTGTGATTTAATGTGTCTTCAGAGCTATTAAATAGGTTCACGCTGCTATTTTAACAAGGAAGCTACAACCTCAACAAATCAGTCATTAACTTGGATTATGATGTGCTCTTGTTCTTGCTTCTCAGTTTTAACTTATAATGTGTTGACTAATTTTATCAACACAAATATTCTTGGTCTCTTCTGGATCATATAGAATAACTTGAGTAATATCATACTTTTGGCTCTTAACTGTTTTGTAAGCGCAATAAAAAACATAATCTGAACAACTCACAATAATGAAACTTGCCAAGGTTAAGTAGAGACAGAATAAGACTGGATTTCTACAGTGGATGAAAAACATGACGATTCACATCTTTTGTATCACAGTCAGAGGCTGAACACATACTGTCACAGTGTTAAGGTGTTTTGTCCCATTGCAGCATGAAAAAAACCTGTTCTCCTTTCCCAGCTTAAGGAAATGTGTCGACGGGAGCTGGACAAGTCAGAATCTGAGATCAAGAAGAACGGCTCCATCATCGGTGAATACAAGCAGGTTGGGATCACACTGAACCTCCCAGTACACAGTAACAGTTACTCTTAGATAATGCACATACAAACAAATAAGCACATTTTCTCTCACTGACTTTGAATTGCTCCTGTGTTGATTGCGCTTGGTATTAACATGTATGTAATTTACAGTCTTTTTCCTTGGTCTCCTAGCTCTCTGTTAAAATTGTTTTTGAACTTTCAGCTTGACACATTGTTAAAACACAATTTACAAAATAGCTTTTGACCGAAATAACTTGGTCACTGAAATTTGGCAAGAGATATGAAAGTTTCTGAAAATATTTAGCAAAAATGGATTATTTCAAATATTTAGAAGGATTCATTCCATGTTTTATTTTTTTAAATATAGCGTTCGTGGTAATATAAGATAGGGAGTAAAAGTGAATTCTGGCCCGGAAGTTATTGTGTGGATGTTTGTGTTGTGGATCTGTGTGTAAAAGGTACAGTACCATCTGGAGGAACCAGCAGGAGATCTGGCGCATAGCAGCCTGCTTAATATAACCAGTGCTGTGCGGCCAAATTTGGATTTGTTATGCGAGTTGCTTTGCGGTATTTGCTAACACAGCCTAATGCTATCGTATGGTGCCACGTGCTAGAATAAATGGCCAGGAATTGTCTAATCATGCATTTACACCTAAAAACAAAGAAGAACATATAATGTTGCATTCCTCAAAGATTAAGTGATGTGATACTGCTAAGTTGAGCAACAATACCCTTATTGAAACTGGGTATTTACACCTTTGAGTGGCTACCAAAGAAAAGAAATGAGCAGTAGCCACTTTGAAATGGGCTGAACCTTCTTACCAGCCAAGTATTGTGGATACCCAAGGTAACAGTTCTGTAAACAAATGATGGTACCATACGTGTCCCAAATCCTTGTTGTGTAAGTGAATAATCTTTAGATCAGATAGTGGCGAAAATGTGCTTCATTAAAGGTAGATTTGGCTTCTCCCCTGGTGATCACACTTTAATGGCCCCCCTGACAGCTTGATTTATTGCAGAAGCAAGATAAAGGTCTTCCCTCCCCCTTTCACTGCAGAAAAGTAGCGTGGCACCTCCGTATATATGCAGAGCTGAGGACGTGGGGATGTCTGTAGGATGGGGTAGACAAGATTGCATTTTTGTGGGTGTGACATGTTTTAACAGTGTGGCAGGGATGCGATGGGAAGGAGAGTTATCTTTAAAGGGTTCTATAATTTGATGTGTTAAAATAAAGGGCATTGTTCCTGGCTCCTGAGTAATTTGTAAATTGTTCCATCACTTGAGGCTAAAGAATTAAAGGGATAAAATGCCCCCCTGGTGATAAATGAAGGATTATCTCCTTATCATATTTGATTCACAAACCATGATTGCTTTTTTTCCCAAACTCAAAAGTCTGTTCAAAACAAGTTCCTTTGTTCCTGAAGAAAAGCAGAAAACATCGTGCAGGTTTATGTGGGTATTGTGTTAAGAAACTGAGCGTTGAGCTTAGTGAATTATGCAGTAGATTCATGAAGTCCAGTCTTCAGCAAATCATGTGACCAAAAACTAAAAACATTTGATATGGTTATGAAGATGGGACATTGGGTGACTAAAAAAAAAAAACAATACACGAGTTGCCCACACTGGGCTGACCTGTTTGGTTTAGAGTGTGGGAAAACTTAAGTCTCTATTGTTTTTTTCCTATGTGGATATATTATCTTTGTAAAGTGAAGTGTATAGTTTTTGTGAACTGAGACTATCTGTTTTCCTCCATATGCATTTTGATTTATTTATACTCCTTTAAAGGAACCTTTTTTAACAGTGAACATGAGGCCTGTGACCTTAAGATGTCTTTGACTTTTAAGTGTTTTAAATGTACTTGCTGAAAGAGAATTTGATGTTATCCAGCATCAGATCCTGGGATTACTCTGACTAGGAGTTTTAGGGCTGGAAAGCAGGATTTAAGTTGCTATATTACCAACCCAACCTTACTGCTGGCTTTTGACTGACCCATCTCTTGCTTTTTTGGATGTTCCGTGTTTTATGGCTGCAGTTCTCATACCTTTTCACAGAGTTCTGATCCCTTCTGTGTCCCATAGATCTGCTCCCAGCTCAGTGAGCGTCTAGAGAAGCTGCAGGCAGCCAATAAGGGGGAGCTGGAGAAGATCCGGGTGAGTACATCTGTGTTCCTAGCATATGATAAGTTTTTTCCTTTTAAATAATCCAGTTCCTCTTCTGTACACCCAAATCACACTTTATAATACCCAGTGATACCTTCTATCCCTTTATACTTAGTCTCTCAAACCACAAGGTGGAGACAGTGAGTAAACAAGAACAAAGAATATCTGCCTTGTCCGACAGACACTTGAGATTGAGACTGCCCAAGATGTCACTTACTCTTTCTCCAGTATGCTAACAACTCAAGGGAGCTGATGTCTATCTTCTTGAAGGCACTGACTTAGACCTTGATATCCCTGCTGCACAGAACGGATTGGGTTGTGTGACACCCTGAGCTCTCCAGATTGAGGGTGCCGTCTCCATTACGTTGACATGTCGTTAGTTGATCTCATTCATGATCCACTTACCCACTTCAGATACCCTGTGTTACTTCATTGTGAGGGATAGCTGACATTGTGAAGCAGCTCTTCATGCATGCTGGAGCTCAGGGACATTTTTCCATATTTGGCAGAGAGCACCTAACAAGTTTACTGCTTGCAGTTCACATGCAGCAAAAGGAAATGCTGGGGGGACTTAGAACAATAAGATAGGTGTTTCCTGCAAGAAAATGGAGACGATAAGAGAGTATTGTGATGAAGAGCTAGAAATCTAAAATGAAGAGCCTCATTAGAACTCCCATTGTTGAGTTTCTCCTCACAGTGCAGATATGGTAATGACCTCCTCATGTCTCCAGTAGCAGTTCACCGGTGGTAATGACCCCCCACGTCTCCATGGTGACAGTTTAAACACAGCAGTGGCTGTCCACAATGACAGGAGCTGCAATGACAACCTTTGTCACTGAGATTCCAGTGCCTGCAAGGTAACAGTTTCCTGGATCATGAGCAGAGCTGCAGCTGCAACTCTCTCACCAGGGCTGATTTTGTGACGGGACCAGCCAGGTTGAGGGGCAGAATTGTGACCTGAGATGTCCATGCTACTGACGTGTGTGACCTCTCCTCGGCCCCTTTCCCTGCTGTGCAGCAAAAGGTGGAAGGCTGTGAGAAGTGTAGTGTGCTCTTCAACAAGGAAGGCCGCCTGAAGGTACCAAGCGCCACCAAGGAGGGCAGTGAGGAGGACACAGACGAAGAGAAGGAGGCGCTCAAGAACCAGCTGAGGGAGATGGAGCTGGAATTGGCTCAGACAAAACTGCAACTGGTAGAGGCAGAGTGCAAGATCCAGGTAGCTCTATGTCTCCTCATAGGTGGCACTTTGGGGAGGGCCTGCTAAAGGTCCAACTGGCATGAAAACTACCACCAGTTCTGAATAAAGCCCAAGTTCAACCTGATTTAAATAGATTGTTCACAAATTTCCATCCTTTTGTTATTCATTAAATTAAATTGGCAGCGAAATACAGTTTTTAAACATAAGGAAAACGGGTTAAATGTTATTTAAATCTTTTAAATCCCATGACTGTTTAGTAACCCTTCTTCACTACATGTGTGTCTCTCTGCAGGACCTTGAGCATCATTTAGGCCTGGCTCTGAATGAGGTCCAAGCAGCAAAGAAGACCTGGTTCAACAGGACGTTAAGCTCCATCAAGACTGTGACGGGCGCCCAGGGGAAAGAGACAACCTAAACTGAGGAAGGTGGGGTCAGGCATGAGACTGACACCCCTGTCCCTCTTATCCCCTCCTTCAGTGCTGGTCAGAGGTACCACCCATCCACGGGACCAGAGAGAATTCTCAGCGGGGTTTTTAAAAGGACAATGTTCATAGGGTAAAACTGCCCCAAATGACAAAATGTACTTACAAAAAAATTAAAAGGCTGTAACCTTAGAGGAGTCTATATACTACTGATATTTAAAGGTAAGGAAATGGCCATAGAGGTGCCCGAGACTATCCTTACAAAAACAGGAAAAAAACACTCCATTTACTGATCTGCTCCAGACTACTTGCACAAAAAATCCATTTGAAATTTAGGTACGAGTGCTAACAGCCTCCTTTTCAAACTTGTTAGCGTTGTTTCTGTTTAACAATACCTTTTGTTTTGTATTTACACCTACACTGAGATGTATAGATGTGTGTGGGTGCGTGTATGTGCATTGAGAGCCGAATGGGTTTCCTGTGCAGTTTTTACAGTAATAAATTTAAAAAAGAGGTGGGTGCCACTTAAATGTAGGGGAAATGTGACGAAACCTTAGCGATGTTTGAGGTGAAGTAGTTTACTTGCTGACCATTGCTATAATTGTAGAAAAGTGCTCCAGTTGTTTTTTGATGCTGGACCACAAGTTCAGACTTCTCATGTGGTAAACAACTGTCTTCCTGGCATGTGGGTTTGGGTCGCAATTGTGTAATAAGGTAACAAGAGGACATGAGATCAGGAGGTTAGCAGAGCTCCGATCATCTCCCTCCTCACCTGTCAAAGCCCACATACATGAAACAGCCTGAACGAGAGACCCTCCTACTTGAATTATATGTTCTGTAGCTTAGAGGAGGGGTCAGGGAGAAAGAGGGGCTATGTCTAAGACCACGCCTCTGCAGGAGACCCTGGTGATGATGGCATGAATGTTGGCATGTTGATCTTTCTCCCAGTGACAATTGGCCTTCAGTAAAAAGCTGGTGAACTGTGCGTATTTGCGTGTGTGCACTCATGAGGAGGGTCTGTTGCAGATGTGTTGTAGCCAAGGAGTAGGAGGTCTTAGCACCTTATTCATATTTCCAGTGGCTTGTAGCTGGATCAAATCCTGGGTTGTTAGTGGAGAGACGTTACTGAGAAACAGTTCACTCTGACAGGCACTGGTTTGTATATATGAAGCATATGAGTTTGTTTATGTTGTATTTCTACTTTCCTTGGTAACTGTACTAATGTTGCCTAACGTTCCGCATTACAGATATGACATGTTTATGCTCAGTGCTTTCGTCTTAGATGTCCAACTGCTGTCAGATTCATTACATGCCAAAATGTACCTTCCTCCAGCATTATGAAAGTGTGGACGTTGTAATAGATACAGATTGCATTGTGTATACTTCATGCATTTAAATATATACTAAAAAAGCTATGAAAACAAATTGTTGTGTCTCTTTTCCATCCAAGTGAAATGACATGTTGGTCTCTACTGCTTCTGTGTCCCTCATCTGGCAGCTCTTACAGGGTAATCAGAGTTTGAAACACGGCTGCTATTTCACCAGGACTGAGCAGCTGACTTTTACAATCAAAAGTATATTTTCTGTCATCAATTTCATCATTTCCCCTGACTTTTACTTGGTTAAAAAAATCAATTTTTTTCACCTAGAAGGTTGGTATTTTATTGGTTTTGAATATGGTATCAGTCCGATAGGTTGCAGCATTAAATGGGAGTTCAGTCATTTCTCTCCTGTCCAGTGGTGTCTAGAGCCAGGATCATGTTGCTCAGGTAAATCCCTGATGATCAGATAATCCCCTACACTGCTCCCGTGGTGCTTTTCACTTCCCCTCCCCTTCCAGGAGCAAACTGAGATGACGGCCTTGCATCTCCACTTGACTGAAGTCAAGAAGAAATACCACAGTAAATGCTGGTGATGTTTCAGACACCATGTCATCAGTAGGGCTGTTTGAGATGACTGTCTGTCTTTCATCAGCTTACAAGGACATCTGCATCACTGCCGGGGAATGGCCTTCACTTCCCTCACTGTGGTTTGAGGTCCAGCTGAAGTTCAGATTCTGCTCCAGCCTGCTAAACAAGCCCTGTACTTCCATTATGTACAAGCTTTCCCTACTTTTCTGCTTTTGTCTCAGCCCCTGAAAACAGTCTATTCACGCAAATTTACAAATTTTGGGGAGAAATGTCAGTAAAGCATTGTATTATTACGGCAGTGTGTTTGAAGCACTGTAGCAACATATCAAACGGAAAACTGATAGCTTAGTTTTTGTGTTTAGGCTTCAAGTCTTTGGTTCAGTTTTGTGGCTCTAAACTAGAACATAATTTCAGAAAAAAATGGAATAACAGATGTGAATAATGTATCCTTGGTAGCTGCTGGTAGAATTTACTGTGACTTTGTTCATGGTCCTCAGAGCAACACCCAGGAAATGACTCGCTGATCTACTTACAATGTTTGTGGGGAAGTATGGATTGAATTTGTCCCACTTTTTTGGACCAGGGCACTGCTGTTTCTCCAGTTCTACTCAAGCAAATGAGGAGAATGTTTATAAAAAGGTCAATGTCCAGCTGGTTAACAATGACCACCACCATAAAAAAAAAAAGTCCAGTCTGCCAGTGACACAGCAGGAAGCAGCAGCGATGGGGTCCTGCTCCATCCCTGCTGTGCCACACTTGTTTGGTGACACAGACTGGCCTGTGTCACCGCTGTGGGTCTGTCCCCACTGTCCTTGCTCAGAGCACCAGCAACACGGGGCTGGGCACCTACAAGGCTGTAGGTGTCACTGGGTGAATATCACTGACTGGGAGGACCGTAGTATAATGGACAGGTGGAGAACACTGTGTGCACATCACAGTAAGTGTGCGTTTTCCCCCCTGAATGGGGGTGGGTGTCGTGTCTAATAAACAGACACATTGGTTAACTGAGGGGGAAGATGATTAAAAAAAATGAGTGCACCAGGCCCAGGTGTATACTGGCTGTGTCTGCCCATCTACTGCTTTGCTCATCTCCTTCCTGCATAGGTCTGTCTCACCTCAGACTCCCTTCTGAGTCACAGCTGATGAATACAAGATGTGACTCTTGGGAGCCCCATGAACTTTTGCCACACTGCTTGAGGAGAAAAGGCTGCTGCACAAAAAGGTGGAGCAGAGAGAATGCGGAGGAGAACAACAGGAAACCATGGCAACCAGCAGAAAGGGAGTAAGCGAAGGGTAGCAACGCACTGCTGTAATAAGGAGGCAGCTGCAGTAGTGTGGAGGTACGTGTGAACCCGCACTGTGATTGAATTCTCTGCACTGCTCAAGAGTGTGACTGTGTGTGTGTGTGTGTGTGTGTGTGTGTGTGTGTGTGTGTGTGTGTGTGTGTGCGCGCGCGCGCGCTCGTGCGTGCATGCGCGTGTGTTTGCTCTCATTCCATCACAGGATTGCACGTGACTGTTCCCAAACCTCTGACAGAGCCCCCCCTTTCCTTTTGTTTTTGCTGCTCCCTGTCTTGTTGGGCAGGTATCACACTTCTGGAAGAACTTTCATCAATCTCACAGCAAAAGTCTGTTAAAAAACACTCTGGTTCTGTGAGTAACATGGACACAGCCTTTCCTCAGTTTGGAGCCCTGCATAAAGTTCCATTCTGGTGTTTTATTTCAGTTATATAATGTGCTTAACTTAATAATGAGGTACAGCACAAATCTGTATATTTTCTTAAACTGCATTTCATTTATCAAGTGAATGAAGTGGACTAGGCAAAGGCACAAGACAGTGTTAATGGGTCTTCCCTGAACAAAGAACCATCAGTACACACAGGCTTGTTCAATAACTTATTTAGCAAATTTTATCCATTTTACTCTTTTCTAAGGCTGAATGGTTTATACAAGGTACAATTATCACTTTAACTTTATAGCATATTTATCTATGTTCATCTGTACTTTCAATGCCATATTTAATGTAGACTTGTAAAAATAGTGAAAAAATAAATCACAAGGATTCCAGATTAGCAACGAACACCCCCAACAAGACTCGGGATCAGTGTTGCCCATGATGCCTTGCCAAATTTCCCCTAAAGATAAACAGCACATCCCGTGTTGGTGGACCACAGAGCAGCAGCCAGGTCTCTGGTGTCTCTCTCTTCTTTCTTGTTCAGAGGTCATGGCTCTAGCTTTTATTTGTCACTGAGAATTTGTGGAATTATAATCAAGCTTCAGCTTCTGAAACAGGGTGGAGACGTTCTGTGCCCCCATGTAACTGTCACTATCTTGTCTGTTGTTGCTGAACTTTTTAAAGAAGATAATCACTGTTCACGTATTCATATTTTATTATATGGGCTGCAGTTCATGCAGATGTCCTCAGCAAAGGCATTTTTCTGTGGAACATGGAGTTCTGTAAAAAATGTCATGTTCTGTGAAATTCAACCATTTTGTCAGCTTTGAGAAATTCTACTCAAGTAGCTGTCACAAAACTCATTTCACCTCTAACTGTTCCCAGGTCACTTAATTATGTATTTACACCATGTTTTCAGTTAGTTCACAGATTTTAGAAAGTATAGGTGAAAATGTTCATGCCACCAAAATAGAATTTTAATTTTTCTTAGCGTTTACTTTATCTTGTGAAATGTGCCCATTACAGGAAAGAAATCACTTGCAGACTGGTGGTGTTTTGCATATCTTCACATTGAAGCAGTTTAAATAGAGCAACAAGCATCAGCGTTATGCAACCCCACACTCTTGTTCTTCTTTCACTCCTGCTAAAAATACGTGCCGCTGGAGCAGTGCGTGGGGAGAATGTATGAGTTCAGTCGTAGCGTTGCTCCGCTCGTCTGTATTCATACAGACCACGTGGGGTTGTGCCAGTTGAAGTGGTGCCAGTCACTCCCTCCAATTTATTGCTGATGCAAGAAGCAGGGGGTGTCGGCCTTGTGGCCAAAATAGGGCTGAACCCAGAGACGTGACCAATGTCACCAGATTGCTTTCCCAGAACAGTCCCACCAACAGTCTGCCCTGAGCAGAGCCCCCTTAATGTTAATCTGGTTGCTGTGTGCTGCTCCTCCCTGTCGTGAATTACCGGGAAGCTATGACCATGTGCCAGAGTGACGGCCGGCCTGAAACTTTGCAGGGTGGTGGGTGACTGGTCTCGTACCCTTTTTAACAAGTGTAATGGTGCTTCTTTTCAAACCAGTGTAGCCACTGTGCTCACTCAGTAATTACAGTACATTTCTACAAAAATAAATGTCTGCCATCAATCACCTGGCTATATATTTTTATTATAGATACTATAATAAAAAATGGTATCTGAAATGTTAACATAGTACAGCCACAGTGATTTAATAAGGATTTGTGTGCCATCAAAGAGAAAAGTGTGAAAATGAGTCGCAACTGCACAGCTGGTGAAGGTCCCGCTGGACGTGAACTCCACGCAGACCGAGACACCCCCCCCCCCCCCCCCCACCACGACGCAAAAAACCCACCCCCTTTTTTTTTTNGAACTCCACGCAGACCGAGACACCCCCCCCCCCCCCCAACAATCTGACTGCAAAACTGCACTCCATTTTCTTGTTGCTCAGTCTGATTCGTGTGCATATACTGCACATACTCTTTGAACGCAACACATTTTTCATCAGTGTGAGGTGTGGGATCAGATGAATTAAATGGTAGTTGTGTATTGTTTCCTGATGTCTTATCCCTCTCTCAGAGCGAGTCAAGTTGTTGTTCTCTTCTAGGTGGTGTGGGTGGCAGGTTTGATACCCCGGCAGTTCTGTGGCAGCAAGGAGGCAGCGCAGCCAGCGCTGTAATTAAACCTGCTGGCTGGCGTCTGCGTCAATTTTATTTTAGCCATCGAGAGACTGCATGCGACAAGGTTGGACTAATTGTTTACAGCCATTACTGGTGTCAGATAGGTCCACTGTCATTCCATGTTTTGCAATTACAGGCCCACTGCTCACTGGGCGGGATGTGTGAAATCTATAAAGCTTTTTGAATATTGTGTTGAAATAGTTCGTTCAACAGCACCTGCTCTTTAAGTCATTCATAGCAGCTGTTCTTTGTGTTGTCTGTGGTACTTATATTCAGGTAAAAAAATGCTGAAACTTGAAGCGACACTCGTAAGATTCTGCAACTTTATTTTCAAGCATTAAGTATGGCAGATACAATAACAGATCACCATGGTGATTTTGCTGCTAATTTCATAACACAGAACTAGCAAACATCTACTGCAGTGATTTCTGTCAGCTTCTATTCAAGCACAGCTCACTCACAGAAGTTGTGCACAATTACCATATTACATTGGATTTCCTCTACACGTGGAAAAAAACATTTTGAAGAAATTTCCCTTGGTATCATTTTACTTCACAAGTGATGGAAGTGGGACAGGTAATTCAAATTGTTTGGTTACATTCACTTTCAGTCTGAATTAAACTGTATAAAACAATATTTACAGCACTATGGAGCCCCTCATACACGATTGCTTGACTGCAAAGTCATAAATTATAAAAGTAAACAAAGGGCGTAAGAATCCAAGTCACATACGTGAGGATCGTTATAAGTATATATACATCAACATTCAAAAGAACGTGTACAGGAAAATGCAAGTAGCTCTTCTATGGTTATACATTCTACTGTGAGTGTGTACATTCCAGCCAACCGACTTCAATCAGTGGCAGGTTTTGCCCCGGGGCCCGGCGGTCCTGCCCCAGCCCTCTTTCCTGTCTGCTTTGAGGGCGCCGCGTGGCCCAGCTGGCGCACCGGCAAGAGAAGGCGCCGTTCAGCAGGCTGCCACCCAATGCCCTGCGGTGGCTGAAACGGGACACTGCTCTACATCAGCAGCTCTGCTCACGCCACACAGGCTGAAATTCCAGACTTTGTCACCAGTGACACACATGGGCCTTTCCATCCTTCACCAAGTACGTTAGGCTTTTTGGAAGATGACTTTTAAACCAACAAGTGAAACAAAACATCACAGCAGCTATGAAGCACATGGGGTGGCGGTAATTTGTCACAAAAATCCAGCTAGAAGGAAATACTTTCTTCTACCTTTTTAGATTATGGATGTGGTCATAAAGAATACCTACCTACCTAGTGAGGAAAGGGTGCAGCCCACGTACTGCTGAAGACAGGGAACATGGTGAAGGAGCAAGAGCTCTGACTGGGGAACGTGGTGGAGTTGCGGTGAGAAGAAGCACAGCTTACCTGCAGTCGGTTACTGCTGAGGAACTGCTATTGAGATGAGCAGTCAGTGAAGCACCCTATACCTGAACACATCTATGCTGATCGGTATTTATTGTAATAAAAAAACAAAGTCGCTTGAAAGCAGAGGAGGCTACCTGGCCCTCTCTAAACCGCACCCCATACACCGGTGAGTAACTGGTGCCCTCCGAGGCTGTGTGTTGAGAGCTGTGCGCTCATTGGCCCTGAGTACAATATTGCAGTGTTGCTTTGTGCTTGTGTTGTTTACTACACAGGGAACACTCCAGGGTGCATGGGGGGGGGGTCTGTAAAGTGAACATACTTTTGACCTGTTCTAAAGCCACCAGAGCTGTAACTGATTGACAGCAGCCGTCACGTTGTCCTGTCGTAAACTCAGCAGGCCAGAGTTCATTATTGCTGACATTAACAACCGTTGTCTACCAAGCCTGTTTAATCTGCAGGGAGTCGAGGTGTAGTGAGCCCGCTGCCATACAAACCAATTTCCGTGAATATTAATCATTTGCACTTCCCTTTGATTTTCAAAAAGAAGAAAAAAAAACACAAGTATCATACAAACAGTTCACAGTTTGCAGAGGAGTATCTGACTGAATTGTTTACAGGCTTTGTTGAAGGGAAGAAATTCTACTGGTATTTTCACTTAAAAAAAATCACAAACACCTTTGGTTACATTAAGTGAGAGGACTTCGGAATGCAGGAAATCACTAAAAATCCTAAGACTTGGTGAGAATCCAATGAAAGATGTTAATATCTATAAAAAGCAATAGAACATAATGAAAGTGCCTATAAAAGGGGTTTTAGTTTTAGTGCTTGTGGAAGACTTGAAGAGGTACATTCGACTGACAGTTTCATTAGTAGCGCAGAAGATTCACCCTCGATGATGATAATACACAGACTAAAGAGAGGAAGCGGATCCAGGGATCTAACAGGTGCAGCTCTTGCCTGACAGCAGTAAATTCAGGGAACGTGGCAGATGTTTGTGAGCATTGCCAAGAAATGCTTGGAAGGAAACTTTCAGGCGGTCTACACTGGTATAAATGTGCTTGTGTTTTGAAGGAAACTATAGAATCTGTACACTAACAAAAACTGTTTGTGTGCTTAAAATCACATTTGTAGAATTAACGTCCCCCTTTAAAGCAACAAAAAATGCTAAATTAGTAAAATGTGCAGAAATTGTAAAATATTTTACTTTTGTAACTTTTTCATTGCTTTTATCAAAATGAATGCCTTAAGGAACAGTTTGTAGTAAGAACTAAGCTCTCACTGTCATTTAAGTTTTTGGAGAAAACAAATCTAGCCTTGATTTTAATTAAGCTCAAATTGGTCATTAAAGTGATTTCCACAAGTGCCTTTAAGACTTTATTCTAAAGTGTTACCCCACCATCAGTTCAAGGTTCATCAATAATATATAGAATATTTAAAATTTAACAAATACTATGCAGGTAAGAAATCGGTAAGATTTTTTTTTTTTTTTTTTACAATTTCACAAAATACAAAGGCAATTACCACAGTTACTACATTTTGTTATGAATTTCACAAGAGAAATAAAAACTTCTTTACACAAGTGAGACGCAAATATGTCTCCCAGCAGTACATACTGTGTGCCAATGTTCAGATGCTTTGAAAGCTGTCCTGCTGCACAGAGCACAACACTGCAGCCCTGTTTTATATTTACGTGGTTCTCATTTGGATCTCAGCCTTGACAACCTGTGGCTCAAACTATCAAACTTTGCTGGTTCAGCTAAACAAACACAAGCCTTCCATGTGAAATTACATGGGCAGCAGCATGCGTGTTGGTCTGACAGGTTCAGATAAAGATAGAACATACATAGATAGCCTGGTATCCAAGAGTAATTGGTTCCTAGAAAGGGCTTGAATACCAAAAACTCAGTTATTGGGAAGCTATTTCCATTATTGGTTATGAGGACAATTGTGATTCATTCTGGATTCATCCGAGAAACCCCAATTAATCGTCCCTAAATTTCCCAAACTCTCTAAAATACCTATTTCAGTGTGATAAAGAACACTTACCCAACACTTAATGATGTGATTAACATGCATTTGAGTTCATATGCAGTTACATTTTTAGTTAGCATCATACATTGTTTTGTCCCTTACAAATAGTAATAGCAATGGGATTTAATAATCAATTTTATGCAAAAAAGGGAAGAAATAGAAAGTGCAATTTACCAACTGTCACTGCAGTACTTTGCACAGAAGCAGATGAAGATGCTGCATTTGAACACGGACCACCAGAGGCAAAGCCTGAGAACAGATGCTGGGCATAGTGCTGCCATGTAGCTTCACATTCATACTCATACTTTTAAATACTTCTCCCTGTGCATTGGCTTTGCTCAGATAGCGCCTGTTATGCCAGGATGTTTCGCCTCGGACACTGAGACGTATTAATATGTCCCGCTTGTTATATCAACAACTCAGAAACCTGGAGCTTGAAAAACAGGGTATAGGTACAGAGTCACCCCTCTATTTACCAACATTCAATCTACGAAAACTTGCTATCACGGTGTCATTTACTGCCAGATTTTCGACTTAGAAACACTTTCCCCCACAGTACCGAACGACTGACTTGAATTTAACGTCCAAATCACCTGGCTGTTTTTCCCCAGTGTGTGCGTACACGTCTTTTATTCTTGCACCAAAAAGCATAGCACACACAAATCCTTAGATGTCCCAGGTTCACACACAAACTGCACGGAGGACACCAAATGAAACAAAAGCCACCCTGGGGGTGGGCAACTAAATATTATAAATACAGACGCAACAACCCTTCCAATCTGCTAAACCATAATTAACACAATACATTTAGTAAAATACACCAAAACACTTATTAAAAATAAAACAATGCATACAGTGTGCAGCAAAAGGTGATGAAAACGTCCACCATTCAAGGTGAAGCTGTGACTGTCCCATCATGCCTTATTGTATATGTGAGTAAATAGTTGTTTAACTGATGTGGAGAGTTAGAGCGGAGGTGTTGGCCCTCGTACTATTCACTAAGTCAAGAGCTCAGGGTGCGCTGTGGTGCTCAGTGAGCCCTAATGTGTAGAAATAAAGTTTGTGTTGTCACCTCCCATGTCCTAAACCCTTAAATATAATTATTAAAAATTACTTGGATCTATGTTTTCATTTCACTGTTTTGCATTTTTCAGCAACAGATTATGTTTGTAAATTGAGGGATTGCTGTATTAGATGAAAGATATAGAACATTAAAATCTCAGTATACACAATGAATAAATCATGTTTCACAATCTTATAGCTGATCATTAGGTGATGTGTAGCTTTTCTGGCCATTGTGCAAAGCATCTGGGTTAAGAGTGCAATAAATTAATGACATTTGTAACTTTACAAAGTCTCAGTACCATGTAAATTCCATCAGTAATGCTGTAATGTACAGTAAACAGGTCAATTTAAATAATAATAAAACACTTCTGAAGGGTAGACCTATTTATTGTTTATCTCAAGCCTTTGGAATCTATTAGCTTGGCCAAGTATAAAGGTGTGTTCCTGCAATGTATCCGATATCTCCACACGTCAGCACATTGCAGCGGAGGATCGGATACAGTGAAAGCTGCCGAGTTAGAGCACTAGCTGATGTACAGCAGTGACCCCAATGGGCAGCTACTCGGTTATTTGACTCCGCAAGGTGCCCACACTGGAATATAGTTCGATCCCCAGGTTGCAAAAGGAAGCTCTAAATGCCTCTTTGTTCTGAACACTGCTGTCATTCATCATCTTCCAGCAATGTTTTCTATCACTGCACTTTATTTATCAGGAACATTACGAGGACATGGGACAGGAGAGCATGACGTGGCAGGCACAGGCACTGCTGACAAAGGGTTAATAAGTAAAAAGTTATATCTTGTCAGACTGACTAATTTATTTATTTTGCCACCATTTCAGGTGAAAGGCCTGAGGGTGAACCAGAACACATTCAGGGATCTCTCATTTTACACATTTTTGCTAGAACACAATGTGCTCTAGCCAAAAAAAAAAAAAAAATTTAACTAAATTCCTACATCACAACTTCATCCACATGTGTAAAAATGTCTAAGACATACATACTGTAAGTGTGTGTGTCTGCACCTGCACACACCAGGCTGTGTGTTATATAATAGGCATTTTTATATAAAGTGTATACGCCTTTAAGAGAGCTGCATTATGACAAGCGTTGGATCCTGAGAAAGACAGATGTAAAGTTCATGTGCCTGGCACTGTTGTGTCTTTAATAGGCAATGTACATATAAATATCTTCATATCTTGGTCATGATTGGTCAGTGGATGAGCATTTTGTGTTATGGTTCTCTTACACAGTTAATGTTCTGCATCACTTAAAAGTTGAGTCGTTCTGAATTATTCCACTGCCTAGTGTGTCTCATTAAAACTTCTTAAAAACACAACCCTCACAATAATATTGGTTTTGGTTGTTACAAATGTGAGTAGAGGTTTCATTCACACTGGACCACCTCATTATGTTGACCAGCAGTACTGACCAGCTTGTGCCTGTGTGTGAGCGTCTGTGTGTATGTGCTGCTTGATCCCCAGTGCGCACACTAAGGTTTTGCAGTGTTTTAGTGATATTTGGGGAAAGCTGATTTGGGGTTTTCGAATGGGTTGGGAAGCTTCATTATTTTTCCCATAATAAATAATGGAAATAGCTGTCAATTTACGCAGACGTTTCAGACACCAATTAGATGTGAAAATCCAGGAATGACTGTCAAAAAGTAGGCCTACATTTTATTTTCTTTGTTCCTCCCATGAGGAAATAGTTTGAACATTGATACAGAGTATTTTACAGGCAGGGCACTCAAGGTTTACTTTGTTGTTCTGTCCTTCCTTTTCATGATAAAACACACCAATTTCCCTGTGTTGGCATAGCAGATATGTCCAGTATGGGACGTAGCTACAGCCCTATGATGAGAGCACATATGGATGTGCTCACAGAGCTCGAACAGTTAAGGTGAGCGCTACAGAAAGAGAGATACTGTGCTTCTTGTCACACCCCCTCGAGCCAGAACGGGAGGTGATCCAGGTACTCACTATACCAGCAGGCCGAGACCGTGGAGCCAGCGAGACAAAGTGTACGCTTGCCGTTTGCTGGAGGCGAGTGTACGGTGAGCAGTGTGCTTTCTGACAGGAAGTCCAACTGCAGGTGTGCGGTTGTCAAATAGGAGCTGCTTCAGTAAGAGGGCCAGGAGATGGGAGAAACATTTCTCCCCCCCCCCCCACCCAGAAAAAAGGCCAGGCAAAATTGGTGAAGGGGGCCGTGCTTGGGGACATTCAGGTGCCAGAACACCCCGAAAAGTTGCTCCAGGAAAACAAAAAAAAGGAGGCGGCACTAACTACTCTATCAATACAGGTACAGTAGGTTCAGTAAAGTTGTCGCTTCTCCAAAGAGTTCTATTTAATTACTTATATAAAACTGGAAGAATGCTCTACTGTAGGATTATACTTACATTTCACTTTGCAGTTCTAAAATAAATTATTCCAACTAGATATATACACAGGTACATAATATTATCTATACAAATATATTTATAGTTGCAAGCACCATAAATATATATGCATACTTCTGTAGTATAATCCCATATACACGCACACACAGTGAATATACAATTGAAATTAAATATTGCAGTGCTGATTTGGATAAGACTCAATTGAACATTCACATCATTTCAAGTAAGCTTCAAGCTAAAAGTTCAGGTGTATTGCTATATAATAAAGACCAAAGTTCAGCCTTTGAGTCTGCTGAAGTTAAGAAGTTGTATTGCTTTTCCTCTCGTGGGGATAGTAATGAGTAGAGTGTGTCTGTTCTGTACAGTGGAGACAGCCCAGTTAGGTCAGATGCAGTAAGAGCATTTAGAGCCACACAACCTGATGGTTCTAGAAGTCAGAGAAGACATCTTGAGGACCCAAGTGAATAATAAAAGGTGCGATGGTCCGCGGCTGGTAAAAGGGATTGTCAATGAAAATACCACCTACAGTGAGGAGAAGAGCAGAGAGACTGCAATTAATGTCCGGACCTGCAGGAGGTAGCGTTGCACATTCCTGGTTGGATGTCTCTGCTCTTTCAGCTGTATGTGGGGTTTTCATTGCACCGGGGCATATCAGGTTAATAAGACATCAACAACTGAAGTTGCACGGTTACCAGTTTTGAAAAAACCAAACCAAAATATAAAAAAAAAAAAAAAAAAAAAAAAAAAAAAAAAAAAAAAAAAAAA
>UFQX01000049.1:258487-379978 GCA_900497675.1 Arapaima gigas
AAAAAAAAAAAAAAAACAAAAAACAAACAAACTAGGAGCTCATTCATTTGAGATTAAGCAGAGAAATGTAATAAAAGTGTATGTAATAATTCTGGAGGTCAGACAATGTAGTTAGTAATTCTGAAGACAAATTAAAACGTGATTTTGGAGAGACTATAGTACAATGACTGCCATCGAGACAAGAGAAGGTGAGCTCATTGATTTGGGAGCAGGGATAGTGTTTTCTAAAGAAAGGCCTACGTGACAGAGGCGGTGCTAGGGTCACCGGGCTTTTTTTGCAATGCTCACCCAGGTCACAGAACAAAATCCAATAAGGCAATTAAACGGAATATCAGCTGTTTCGCATAAGCGTTTGCAAAAGGTGAGGTACCTTCTCTCGTCAGCAATGACCCTGTCCCAGCCACGGGCCAGCACAAGCTTATCCTGACGGATTAGAACTTCCCAGGCACCTGACCTTCAGCCCCAGTGCATCCCAAGCCTGCCTGAAGGAGTGCACTTCTGACGCATTTACAGCAGGTAAGGAGGCAGGCAGCAGAGGGAAAAACCACACTGAGGTGTTCAGGCTAGTCTGGGGCTATCCCGTCTCGTAACCTGTGCACAGAGGATACACTCGCAATGTTCATCGGAACAGAAGGACACCGTCTTGTGTGCGTGAACCATCAGGCATTGGAGGATGTGGACAAAGGGAAGAGATGAGGGCGTACTGTGAGGTACCTATGCTGGCCCATGGGAGAGGACACTCGGAGCTCACACGGACAGTCACGCACAAAAATAAAATTAAGAAGAAAAAAATGGGACAGTTAAGTAAGCAAGTCTCCATGGGTCCCTTGTTGCTGCTTTCGATTCCACGGTGAGCGGCCGTGTTTCGATTCTCCTCTGTGTACATGTGTGTTTTTGCCCATTGCAGGGTAACCAGCCAACCAGCCTGCCACGTTTGATGGACATGCAAATGAAGGCCACAAAGAACCCTGTGTGTTTTTAGTTCTTAGAACCAAAACCAGGAGTTGTGATTACATTGCATGCAGTCCAAACAGTTTCAGTCTACAGTCAAACTAGTTTTCTTTTACCCTCAGCTATTAAATTTGGACAAAACACCTGACTTTAAAGAAAACTCCTGGTTTTGGCTTTGGTGGTTGAACAATGATTGTTACAGAACTTTGTCTCAACACTTTCTTCTTTGCTAAGCTTACAAGACGTCTTTTTCCCCCCCTTACCCTGCGGCTGCTGCTTGATGTACCAACAATAAACCCAAACTGATTGGTGCACTGATTTGTACATCTTACAGGTGGTTAAAACAGGATTTAAAGCAGTTAAGCTGATATGCATGTTAAAATACCATGGCTTAGCAAAGGGACTGTGTAACGAGCAAAAATAAAATCAAAACAGTGGCAGAAGCTTAGCGAAGGAGTGTTAAAGAAAGACATCCAAGCCACTAAGAGTATGAATCCACCACCAGTCCCACTACTCTGCTACCAGTACCACATCCATGCCACCAAAGAGCTCCTCTATGTAACTCAGCTAAGGGAATGACTGCCAGACTTAACACCAAAGACCCGTGGATGTCAACAGGAGGTGTTCTTTATACACCAGTCCGTACTCCACTCTTGTAGGAGACAAGGGTTTATTTATCTTCACTTGTATTATTCATCTATACATCCTTCGCATAGCTCTGGTCATCTTTACAGAATGTGTATCTCTGCCAAGAATTATGGCCTGTAAATCTTCCCAACAGAAAAACAACAACAGCAGTAACAACAGCAATAACAAAAAGGCTGGTATAATTTATATTCCAAGAATGAGGTAACATTTCACAGTACAAATCCTTAAGGTTTTTAAAGAACATAAACCTGCTTATTAAATCATTGAAGGTTTTAAAGTAGTAAGAAAAACAAACAAAATGCACCTTACAAACAATCAAACAAAAACGTTTTCCCTTCTAAAAAGCTGTACAGTTCACTGGGCTGGGTAAGAGTGGGTTTGGTGGCTGCCTGTGCTAGAAGAAGGAGTAGTGGGGAATGGGGTAGGCGGGCACTTTCATGACGGGCAACAGAAGCATTCTCTTGGGCAAACCTAGAGAGAAAACAAAACGGAGAGAGCTCCGTGTGAGTTAAGTGGTCCAGGGTGGGTTTGGGTCAGGTGTCCCGGTGTTACGTTAGCTCTTGTCTCTAAACTGGGCTGAAATCCATGCTCTTCAAAAGGCATCATGTTGAGTGAGAGAAGCAGGAGAGTGGAGTGAGTGTGAGAATGAGGGCAGAGAATGGTTAAGAGGGCAGGCCGCTGTAGTAATTATAAGTGTATATATGAGGCACCACTGCTCATAAGAGCAAAAACACTTCCGAGTGTGTATCTGTCCCTTTGTCCATGTGCTGAGTCACTACCTTTTGTCATCTCCGGTCTTGTCTACCCATAACACATCAAACTGTAGCCAAGCAATTTTCACAAATGAATCAATCTTCCATTAGGAGATGCAATTTCTTCAAGGCATGAAATACAGGGAATGGATTTTTCCCCTTTTTTTCCCCCCAAATGAATACTGGATGAATCCAAGTCAATAAGCAGAAATATTGCTTTATACTGCTGTTTTCAAATGAGCACCCTGCTACATTATACATCTATTTCAAACACTCTATCCAGTACGAAACACTGCAGCATGCACTGAAAAATAGTGTAAGTAAAAGTAGCTTAAAATTGGTACAAGATGGACTAAATATGAACACGGTCCATAAAAATCATTTTGTTAATTATGCTATTAAGATTTCATTCATAGAAAGCTATGTCTCAACAAATCAACGCTCAAGTAGAAGACACCTCTACACATGTACCCTAGGTACCTTGACATACTGGGAAGATCTTACTTGAAGATCTTCTCACCAACTCATGCCAAGTTATGCTGACAAGGAAAAAATGTATATACACAATTTTTCTACGAAACACACAAACACACAACAGTGGATCTTAGCACCATTGAGCATCTACATTCACAGTGATGGAGGAAGTTGGTTTGGACAGGGCTGCTGTTGGCTGGTTTATTTGATGGTGTATGTAAAGTACGTTCCTTATGAGCATGAGGTGCACTGCTCTTGTGGGGCCAGGTGCAGCGTGCGTGGTCTGGCGTGCAATTCGACTGCAGCGCTTCTTCTCTTCCCTCACATCATTCCCATTGAGAAATCACAAAGCAGCAACAGGAGGCAGAACTTCACAGATCTGATGACTGTAGTGGGATTACTGACATGCAACAGCTTTCAGAAGCAAAAGAGGCACGTTATCTCACAGCCAAATACGAAATGTCCCTTCATCTCGTCGCCATGTGTACGGGCACAATAGAAACGGTCTTTATGTGACAGGAAGAGACCTGGGCGCTGGGACAGTACAAACCCTAACTCCTTCTCACAGCCCTTCCCGGGAGGCTCTCAATCACACATCTCATTTCATCTGCAAGAGGGTGTCCAGAACAACATCCCAGTCTCCCCCTGCACATAAGGCTCATTCAAAGTATCCAAGAAGTGCTAGAGGAAGGGGCTTCCCAATGCCATTCTGAACCCACCCAGACAGTTTGGTCTGGATTCACTTCTGCATCAGGAATTAGGTGTTCAATCCCATACCTGTTCTTCAGCATGCTGTGGGTCTAAGTGTGTTCTGCTCTAGTGTCAGAACATTGGGCTGGATGGAGGTGCACAACTAAACTAACTGTACCAGCAACACAATTTGACAGATCTATCTGTTCAGTAAGATTGACTTATCTTGTATATATGTTGCAGTTACTCTACAAGTCCAAGTAGCAGGGATCAAGCTGAGTCGCATATGCAGATGGTTAAGTAGGTAGTCGGCAGTATAACAGTTATGGAATAATAACCAAGTGCCAACACACAACCTTGTTTGCCTCCATAAATATGTCTAATATCAGAAAGAGATTAAATTTAAAGCTTGCCAATTCTGCTCCTTGAGAAGCATATGGACTGGTGTTTTTTTATTCTCAGCCTCACCTCTTAATTGCTTTGCTGATGTAATTATATGGACAGTGCCACTTCCAGCTGGTGTTTCATATTAGGGATTAAACTAAAATTTGTTACAAAAAATGCATGACTCTGTTGCCTGAGGGCCAGAGTAATAAGAATCTGCTTACTAAGCAGCCATGTCATGTAATAAGTGGTTGAGTACACATAGGCTGTCAGTGGGTTCACATGCATGATAGGTGTTGGAAAGGTCTAGAAAAGATGGCCCCGAGTGTGACACTGGCATTGGGTGTCCTGCCCCCATGCTGTACTTGGCTCCAGGGTTACTTTGAATGGGATTTTGTTTGACTGTAAACACCAGGACTACATCAAGAAGAGATGTTCAGAGTTGGAATGGGGGAGCAGGTACACCAGCGGGCAGCAGTTGGACAGTCAGGCGAAGCATAGCAAGGCTTGCTCCAACCACAGTAAGAACCAAAAGGTTATGATTGTTTCTTTTGCTTAAAAAATATCATTTAAAATTTTACTTTTCCCCTTTCATTTTCCCCTCCCCCTTTAAACTTGAGTTTATACAAGAGGGCCTGTTCCCGCTTTTGTCACACCTGTGTGAGAATTGTGGTGGTCATTTGGGGCATTGCACTGAGAAAAGAGTACGTACCATAAGCAGGGGCAGCAGCAGCACTGTACCCGTATGGGGCCCCATAGCCTGCAGGAACACATTAGGAGTTACTTTCAAAGCATCATTACCCACAGAACGAACTACAACCACGGTCAGGTGGCACTTGTAAACATGTTTTTATATCGCCGTGGATGCTTCACAGTGATTCTCAGTCACTTTACTCACTTTCCTAACCACATACCAATAGAACATTAAAACATTTTTTTTTTTTTTTTTTAAAGCTCACAAATATATAAAAATATACATTTCAGCTAGTGAGGGCATTTCTACTAGGTATCCCCCCCTCCCAGAGTTTACAATCCATACAGCAAAGGCTTCTTAACATATGGTAATAAAAACACATGAAACACATTTACACATACCGGAGCACACACCTGGTGTGACATATCCTGGTGCAGCAGCTGCAGCAATGAATGCCCCCCGAGTAAGGGCTCCCCGACCTCGACCCCTGGCAGCTTGGGCAGCAGCAGAAGCTGCTGCTGCTGCTGCTGCGATGGCCCCTTTTGCCTGGGAACACAAAAGGTGTGACTGTGATCAACAGGAAATTACTTCAAAAGCTCACCTAAAAATGTTGGCAGCATTTGCATAATGTACCACCACCCTTGTACGTATTACTGAAAAGCCATCTTCTTATCAGGCTTCTCAGACTCACTCCCTAGAGGGGCCATTTAAATGCCGCTTTCATTTCTGCCCATTCTACATGATCAATTTCTCCATTTTATTTTTAATGTTTGTAGTAGAAGTCTTAGCTTTTTCCAAATTTTTTTTTTTATAAATGACAAAAAAATTGCTTCAGTATCTATGGGCAGTACTTACTTTACTAATTTTCAATTGCCAAAAGTGGATACTTTTTGCAACAACCTACAGTGATATAACTGTTCAGGAACAGAGACCTGGAGAGCATGGTCTGAGCTCAGGCACCAAGGCTGGCAAAGCCTTGGCCACCAACTGACCTGAGGGATGATTTTCTTCTTTTTGTTGCCTGCAGCGTTGGGTCCAGAGAAGAGTTTCTCCAGGGCGGCCAGTGCGGCACTGGCTTTGGCCACCTTCTTGTTAGGCCCTGCCCCACGAAACTTCTGCCCATCCACCTCCACCTGAGGAATACTATACAGTTAGCATATCTGCAACTGATAGACATGATCACCTCAATATGCAAAAGCCTTGCAAAGTGAACAGTGTTGCCTGCCAAGGGCACCCTGTACTGTGGCTGCAAGTACTTGCCTCCATGACAAAGCGCTTGTCATGGCTCCCACCACTTTCTGAGATGAGCTCGTACTTCAGCCCCCTGCGCTTCTCGTTCAGCTCCATCACAGGGTTCTTGCCACTGGCAGTGAGAATGGGGCCCTGAGTTCGTACCTGTTACCACATGGAGAAAATCTAAATAATGGTCTGCATTCTTAATAGCATTATGGCATAGTAGGCACCATGTAAACTCCTCACAAAACTTCATACAATTTCAATGAAAAATTGTTACAGTTACATTTACACAAATGATGGGATCACCTTGTTTAATTTCTTAATTTTCAACTGCCTACAACAGCGCTTTGTTTAAACATACAGGAAGCTGGCAAACTGTGAGCTGTCCAGATCCCCCACCAAGAACTACAGGCTGCAAGAGAGGGCAACTCCACTGTTGAAAGTCAATGTCGGTGTCTATCTTGACAGCACACAGCACTACTTTATTCAACCATTCCTGCAATTGTGGGCACTTTACTCGACTGCATAAATTCAAGAGAGTAAACAGTATCAGTGACCTGTCACAACAAAAGATCCAGAGATAAACAGAAAGAAATGCAGAGAAGCTCAGTGGAAACTGTTAATTGTTATAACATCAGCTTTTCTGGCCTTCACTGGAACATGGAATGGTATAAGTGTACAAAATAAGTGTTTCATTTCCAAGTTACTGTAAATGTCAAAAAAAGCTGGAAATGTTTCATGAAAACCAAATCAAACTAGCCATGCGTTTGGACAGGAAACCCCTAATTAACTTCAACAATACAGCATTTTGTCAAATCAATCATTATAATGAATTATATCATACTTAATTACATACTTCTGTCAATTGAACAATTGACAAACACATTTTTAATGATTTTCTAATATCTTCAGTACAATGAATACTCCCCGACACGAATTCTGAATTCCGAATACATGTCTTAACATGTGTCCCGTCCTAAATTAATGGATTTGAACATGATTTTAATCATAGAATTAATGAAAGGCTCAATCAAAGGCAATAAACATGCTCAGTACAAACAAAGTGCTGCCAAAGGTTGGGTGGTCCCTCCTTCATATTCTATAAAAGTCGTAATTGAAACACTGAAAGTTGCATCAGGTACAGAACAGAAACATCCCACTTTCCAATATTTCCGTACATTAATAAGCTTTTTTTACTATTCAAGTTACTCATTGCTTCAGATAAAGCACATTACACGTGCTATTTAAAAAAAAAAAAAAAAAAACACAAAGATGTTCTAGGCATTTAACCAACCTTTGAAAATCGTAATCTGGAACAACAGCTACGCACCTTTGCGTTTCCACACATGTATGTGCTGCAAATTATCATGATGCGTGTTCATCATATATTTGTAGGAGGAGGCTATGTCCCATTACCTCCAGTGTATTTGAACTGTCTGTGGTGGAGTTTGCTGTGTTATTGCTTGAGTTTGTGGACGTCTCACTCTTGCCCTCGCCGTCCGATTTCTCGTCTGCACTCATGGAGTCCAGGTCTGCGTCAAACCCAGTTGGATACCCCATGGCCTGTAGTACCTGGGAAAGGTTGCTTGCAATCAAAACCTATTTTCCTATTGTTTGTTTCACTTATAATATCTGGTACTATTCATCAAACTTATTCATAACAACAGGGAGGTTTCATTCTTAATCCTGTCTGGTGATGTAACCAAAGTAACTAAATTTAACCCATTTTAATCTTTTGGATCTCTCCAACACTGCATACACAGTCCACTACAGGGGACGTGGCTATTACAACAACTCAAGAAATAGACATGAACATCTCTCTGGCCCACACTGACTATATTGTGCTGCAGCTAGGAACTGTGTCCCTTATGAGAATCAGTGAAAGCGGATTATTCCAGCTCTATGCCTTGGACAGCCTCTTTGTTCACAATGACTTTAGTATTACATGGGTTTAGGTGGCCTCAGGCATGCCAATGAGGGATACTTCTGGCTTGAAAGTTGTCTGCTGGCACCATAACCTTAATATCTATCCTCACCCTGTCCTGCAACCCTTGTTAACTCTTTTGAGAAATGTTTCAATATGCACAACCCCCCAACAACTGATCGAGATCCCAGTCAAAACCCCCACCCTGAAATACCTTGACTGCCACATGCAGCTTGGCCGTCTTCTTGGAAGACCCCGAGGCTTCATACACAGTACCATCCACTTCAACTGACATGGTAAAGACAGGTGCATGGACCGGTCCAGACTGAGATAGCAGCTTGTACTGCAGGCCCGGCCGGATCTGGTTCAACCGCATCAGAGCATTCATGGGCTGGTTGGTGTCTATTGCTTTACTGTCAAGAACTGAGGAAAGAAGAGAACCAGTCTGAGCGTTCTCACTCTAGTCTCCCTCAAGACACAGATGTATACTATGATTAATATTTTACTGGGATTTACTGCAGAAGCAGCTGGAGGAGCTGTTTTAGGGTCTACCAGGTCAATAGGCTTTTCTATTTTCCCCAATCCCCCACCTTCAAGACAGCAGCACCCAGAAGTAGAAGTAGGAGAATGAGAACTGCATCATTAGGCACTGCCTTGCCCACTATTATTTTTTAGCCTAGTGAACATACAGCAGTTAATAAGCCATCTCTTTAAAGAGGATCTCAATTACATAAAAATAAAGTATTTTTTCCTGTTTTCAGAAATCAGTGATACAGAAGTTCAGAAAGTTAAAGATGAATTTGCTCAACCAACAGTGTAAGAATTTTAATAAGGTAAAATGATATTTCTATCTGGTAGGATGTCCATAAGTTCACAACATGCTGAAACAAAAAGAAAATGTGTATGGAGGTAATAATGAGGAACTGAAGCAATAAATTTGATTTTTTTCATTCGTTCCCTTTATTCTGTTTTTTTCTGCTGGATGTGTCAGACAAAAAGGGATGAGGTGGTATTAGTGGGAGACAACGCTCACTAAGAATTACAGGAGTGCAAGGGGTTGAAGCTGCAGATAGGAGAGCTTGTCTCCATGAACCCACAGCTAGGATGCGCAGGAGAAGGCCCATGTGCAGCTGTTGAAATAAATGCAGAAGAAGGAAATGAAGGTTTCCCTCTGCCCGCCACAAGCAATTTCCTCAATCCAGCAAAGGCTGCTCAGCATTCTGAGATTAAGTTCGGCAGGCATCTGGGCTGACTGCTGAACCTGCAACAACCAATCGTGTGGCCTGTGTCGTTCCCATATGTTCCACCCACTTCCTCCACTGTTGGACACAGCAGGCCCCAAAGAAGCCTGCAGGCATGCCAGGGGCGGCCTGGCACAGCATGGCGATAATGAGGCTGGCACACCTCCCCCGGCACCCACGGATGCTTCTGCTTCTCCCTGTCTGCACAGGCCCAGTGACTCACTGTGACGACAGGACTTGCCTTTTCTCAAGTTTCGCTTCATCTTCTTGATGAGGTCTTTGTCATCCATGGTACCCTCCTCATATGGTCTCTTCAACCCTGTTCCTGAAAGATGCAGAAAATAAGGTTACCCAGGACAGGCCTGATGACAGTTTCAGTGGGGTGTTTCTGTAAAACTCACCAAGAGTACAAAGAACACAGACACGCAAACACTGACAAGTACCTTCTTTCTCTGACCATAAGTACTTCTGGGTAGGTTTGCTTGAAGGAAGAGGGTCCATTTCCAGGACCTTGTAGATCTGTCCAAATGCCAAGAGTCGAAGAGCATGCTGAAAAGTATGTGCAACAAGTTAGGACCTGGTGGGAGAGTGACCCCAGAACAGCTGCAGTAGAAGGGTCACTTGAGAAACACCAAATTCACTATCTATGAGAGACAAATTCCTGGCACAAATCCTTAACATAAAGCCCTTAATCTTCCCCAGAAATGGGTGGATAATTCTTTACCACACATTAAACCTCTTAATCTGACAGGGAGGAAATTTACTCAAGAATTTCTCAAAGAGAGTGGGTGTTTTTCTTGTGGTTCATTATGGATACAATTAGGTATTTTTGTCTCTGCAATTGTCATGCTTTTTAGCAAGCAAAAACAATGCCACTCAAAGTCAAACAACAAAAAAAGGAGAGGATACAATGAGTATCAGTATCCTATCAGAATGTAACAAAAATACTAAAAAAAGATTATTATTAGTGCTAGAGTTAATTGTTGCAGTAAGAATGAAGTTAACATGTTAACAAAGCAATAGAATGTATAGAAAGCTTTTAATAAAACAATGAAAACATTTTACAGTTAAATTTAGTGCACTCTGTTATGCAGAGAAAATTAAATTCTAGGCATAAATGGTAAAATTCAGGAACCAACATGAACAGGAATTAAATAACTTGTTTATATATTTATTCAGTATAACAAAAGCCACACTACCAAGTGTAACCTCGTGATGAAATTAATCAATATCAGCTTTATGTACATTAATAGCAGGACAGAAACTATGACTACACTGTGAGTGGTTTAACAACATTCTCATTCATTTTCATGAATCTGACATCAAAGTCTCTCTCACAAATAACATTCATAACGATGTTTTACTACTCTGCTATGAAATCTCGTCACAGGTGGGGTTTTGTAGAGTCCTTTCAATTTAATAATGAACGAGAAGCTGCTTTTGCTTTTTTTTTCCCCCCTGAGTCTGTTGTCAAGTTCATGGAAACTCAACCATTGCAGCAGAAGTGCTGCTCAGTCACAGACACAACCACTGAAAACAGGGTTACTAAGTAACTGGTGCTGCAGCATCAAAAAAGGTCCCTGCTGTAAATATCTCATCTCCAAAAAGGCCTGCTACCCAGGGGATCCTCCAGGCAAAATGTGATGAGCAGACATATTCGTGTATGTAAATACATTCTTTATGTCCAGACAAATAATAGCTCTTTTCAAATAACTGTATGTGAAGAGCACCAAACACACAGCGTGCCATAACATGAGTATGAGTGAGTAACTGTGCTCACGTAAAGTCTAAAGACATCAACACAGAGGCTTTTGGTCAACTTGCAAGCATTTCTTTCTTCCTGTCTGTAAATGTACAGTTGCTGTGCCAAACAAAGGCCTTATTAATATACCGGGGCATTTTTCAACCCATCAACGCATTCCACAACTCGGACAGAAATGGCGGGAAGATTTTACTCAGAGCAATGATTTGCATACAATGAAGTCCACATCTTTCCACTGACAAAGGCTGCTGCAGTGCTTTCCCATGATGATCAGTGAGGAGAGAGGAGGAGAGGCTGTCAAGTGTCAAGGTGTAAACCCTCAGGGAAAAGCCCCTTTCATCAGATGCAAAGAGATGGCAAACATCGACACTGAACTCCCAGCTCCACTCCACGCCCAACATGTGCTCAGCATTCAAAGATTACAGCACTGCATTTTAAACAGCTCCCATGGAGGGAACCCTGATAACCCAAACAACTGAGAGAAGACGCGCTGGGACTGCAAGATGGTGGCATCACTATATCAGTGGTTCATAAACCAAGCTCCTTAGCCTAATTCTAGTGCACAATTGTGCCCGCTCACCTGTGCATGGCAAGTGATGGCCTCTGCCTGCTTAGCTGTCAAGGCCACTAAAGTGTCTGTCGGCTCCTTCTCACAGGGGTCGTGTAAACCTGGACCACCTTGAGAAGAATTAAAAAAATCAGTTGGCAATATTTCCTGCTCTGCAAAATAACAGTAAAGAAAGATACAGTACTCATTCCTGTCTCTCCAAAGGAAAATTTATGAAGCTGAAAAAAAATCTGTATCCTTCAAAAGGGCAGCAGTAAAGTGCAATTGCTGGTCTTTACCACTGCCTTTAGCTCTTCTCAAAACAATCACTAATGAGAAGGTCTCCAAGATAGTGAAGCAGCACAGAGGGTACAGAGATCCTCTACAGGGGTATTGTGGTCTACAGGCAAGAAAAATTAGGTCAAGCCTATCTTGGGTGTCCTAGAGCAGCTCGAAGTCATTCAAATTAGAACAGAAAAACCAACCATAAAAGCAGCTTTGAATATTCGTCATGCACTGAACCTTTGAGGTGAAGAAGATCCTACAGTATTACTGACAGGAAGGAAAGCAAATGTTTTCATGGAAAGTGTTTATTATTTTTATAAATGTTTAAATGTGCTAAATTAAAAACTAGCAACTTTTTTTTTTGAAGTACAGTACTGTGCAAAAGTTTTAGGCAGGTGTGGAAAAATGTTGCAAAGTAAGAATGCTTTCAAAAATAGAAGTGTTAGTTTATTTTTATCAATTAACAAAATGCAAAGTGAATCAACAGAAGAGAAATCTAAATCAAATCAATATTTGGTGTGACCACCCGTTGCCTTCAAAACAGCATCAATTCTTCTAGGTACACTTGCACAAGGTCAGGGATTTTGTAGGATTATAGTCAGGTGTACGATTAACCACTTATACCAAACAGGTGATAATGATCATCGTTTTCATATGTAGGGTGAAACACAGTCATTAGCTGAAACAGAAACAGCTGGGTAGGAGGCTTAAAACTGGAATCATGCTTACTTCCCTTCGAAATCGGAAGATGTCCAGCAGTGCCATCAGCTCAGAACTGGCAGAAACCAGTGCGACCCAGGTACACCCATCTACTGTTTGGCCAGAAGTGGCCTTCGTGGAAGAATTGCGGCCAAAAAGCCATACCTTTGGCGTGGAAACAAGGCCAAGCGACTCAACTATGAGTTGAGTAGGAACTGGGGTGCAGAAAAATGGCGGCAGGTGCTCTGGACTGATGAGTGAAAATTTGAAATATTTGGCTGTAACAGAAGGCAGTTTGTTCGCCGAAGGGCTGGAGAGCGGTACAAGAATGAGTGCCTGCAGGCAACAGTGAAGCATGGTGGAAGTTCCTTGCAAGTTTGGGGCTGCATTTCAGCAAATGGGGTTGGGGATTTGGTCAGGATCAATGGTGTCCTCAATGCTGAGAAATACAGGCAGATTCTTATCCATCATCCAATACCATCAGGGAGGCGTCCGATTGGCTCCATATTTATTCTGCAGCAGGACAACGACCCCAAACATACAGCCAATGTCATTAAGAACTATCTTCAGCGTAAAGAAGAACAAGGAGTCCTGGAAGTTATGATATGGCCCCCACAGAGCCCTGATCTCAAAATCATCGAGTCTGTCTGGGATTACATGAAGAGACAGAAGGATTTGAGCAAGCCTACATCCACAGAGGATCTGTGTTAGTTCTCCAAGATGTTTGGAACAACCTCCCTACTGAGTTCCTTCAAAAACTGTGTGCAAGTGTACCTAGAAGAATTGATGCTGTTTTGAAGGCAAAGGGTGGTCATGCCAAATATTGATTTGATTTAGATTTCTCTTTTGTTAATCCACTTCGCTAATTGATAAAAATAAACTATTAACATTTCTATTTTTGAAAGCATTCTTACTTTGCAGAATTTTTCCACACCTGCCTAAAACGTTTGCACAGTACTGTAACTGCCAGCAGAATTACAAAAAAATCCAATTGGAGCTTTCACTAAACCTGAGGAGAAAACATAAGACCCAAGTTATTTCTTTGTTACATTCCTGTTAAATACTTAGGGACTAAGAAAAGTGCGTGTATTTAAGCACAGCCTCACAGCTTGTTAGTTAAAATAAAAAAGCCATCCTAACATTTCTGTTTTTTGCCAGTCAAATTAAAGTGTTGAAAAAAGAAAGCTGACAAAATAATAATTACCCCAGTAATTACCCTCCATACCCCCTCTGCCCTCACATATACCTGGGAGCAGGATTCCAGAGGCAAGGCACTCCATGACTCTGCGGAGGGCCTCGCCGGCCCCCAATGGCCGGCTGCAGGTGGCAATGGCTTTTTCACAGATCAGCTCCAGAGGCTGAAGTAGAGGGGCAGATAGGCACATGGTCACAAGACTGGGCATACTGAGACACTGCCTACAATTTACAACAGGGAAAATCTGCTTTAGATCATGTAACTGTAGCTATAAGAGCATTTGAGCTACACTTAACAGAAGCCCCATAATATTCGGTGTAGCTGATGGCAGATGATGTCTTTCAAAGAGTCTTACAATTTTTATTCACTGTATATGACAAAATATATACTGAAGCAGGTTAGGTGCACTGTTCAACAAAATAACAAAACAGTACTGCGAGAGAAACCAGCAAGCTGTTTAGATACAAGTCCATTTTACTACTATGGCAGATATATATCCTTGTCAAAGGTCCCCTCCCTGACATCTCTGCTCTACCTTCTTTCCATCGATCTCATCTCAGCCCTGACTTCTTTCAAGTCTGCCTTTTAAGCACACTCACCCATCCCTTGAGGGGTTCCCATGCTGGCACCCTGTTGCACATATTGCGCAGGATCCGCAGCACAATCACGCACGACTTCAGGCCATTCACTCTAGCCTGGGCAGGGACAGAAAGTGTCAAACTCAAACTCGGAGTATGAAGCAGTCAGCCCAGGGGCACACTTCTCATACACTCCTCCCACACTGCTGATGAGTTGAATGGCTGATCATGCAATAAACAGAGTTTGGGGTGGGTTGGGGCAAACCAAACATCATATGAAGGATAAACAATCAAAATTTATAAAAAAGTTTTTAAAATAAAAGCCAAAGTTGTGGAACAATTGCCTTTGTAGCCTTATGATAAGTCCTTCTTCAGAAGACTAAAGACAATCAAGTATAACAAAGAGGAGCAGTTTTGGCCGGATTGGAGGAGAAGCCACACCGGCTAGTGTCATAAGGCTACAACAACAACGAGGTAAGAACAGAGAGCCAACCTGGAACCATTTGGCATGTCGCAGAGACGCCAGCGCGACCAGGCAACTCTGCCGGTCCAGCACGTCGGGTGGATCTTTCAGCTCAACATTCTCTACTGGTGAAAAGAACGGGATAAAACAAAAAGACACACAGAGTTTGACCAAGGGGCATCTGTCACAGCACAGGGACAGCGGCAGCAGTGGCCGACAACGGGCTCATTAGGGCGGCTCTGTGTGCACAGTAGGTACCCGTTATTATGGCTCAGATGAGAGCAGGGACCAGCTGCAGCCGGCTGCCCCCTCCCATCAGATGTCCATCAAAAGAAAACCTTTCTCATTAGAAGAGTTATGCTAAAATAAGGCTGCAGGAGATTAATATTCTCAATTTTTACCAATCTTAAAATGTAAGACCTTATTTTGTCTGAAAAAAAGATTTTCTTTTTATCTTGAAAAAATAAATCTTGGAAAAATAACATTCCATACTTTTAAAGGAAATAATCATTTACAGACTTATTTTATCATAATCATGTAATGAGAATTTTTTTCTTTCAAGCAAATTAATTTGCAGTGTGGCCAGACAGCTGCAGCTGTACCAGATACCAGATTAGTGCATTAACCCATGGGGGGGGGGGGGTACACAGTGCTCAGAACTCAGGGGACATCTGGGAAAATGTGAAGACAGGGTTGAGAAATGTTTCGCTTTCAGTGTCTGCCATGCTTAAATTGTTTCCTCAAGCAGAAAGACAAGAACTTAAAATTTTTAGACAAGACTTTGATCAAATTGTAAAAATAGCTACAATAAGGCAGCTTTCTGAAGTGCTGGAACACATGCAACAGTCAAAGAAGTCAGTGCAGCCTCTCAGAGCTCTGGGTCATGTAATCCAAAATAAATCTAAACACAGAAAATCCAAATAACCAATCAAACTACAGTTAAAATCACTTGCATCTCCTTAAGATCAATTAGCATTTAAGGTAAGCCAAGAATAAAAACTTTTAAAGGTACTAGTGACGATTTTCTTAAACACTTATCTCTGACATCAAACCAGATTAAAAATAACATGATAAATGGAGGAAGATGCTACAGCTCTATTGTTAAGTGGAGCTATATAAAAGCAGTTCCTTATAGATGTGAGTCGAGTCACTGCTGTAAACATGGTGATGCGTTACTAAAATTGAGTTTTTTGAAACCGTATGAATTGAGGGCAGCAGTAAAGTGCAAATGTTGGTCTTTACTACTGCCTTTAGCTCTTCTCACATGTCAGGAGGCATTAATAGCAAATGTCCGGTATTCTATTCTGCAAAATATATATATTAAAAAAAACTGTAAAAACCTGGCATGTTCCAAATCCAGCAATGAATTTGTACCAATTTGATTTCCAAGAGTTCGCCTCACTAACTGGGCCCTCAACCCTGCATGGAAACATTTGGTGCTCAGTGCTGATTTACAGCTCCGCCACTCCCCGGTGCTGAGCAGTGTGTGGAACCCCTGTCTGACCCACGGTCCCGTGGAAAGCTGAGCACTTGTGCCAGAATGGTGATTTGCAGCTGCTGCAGATGTTTGTCTTGTTTCAGCGAGGCGTTACAAACTGTTCTGAAATGGCTCCTTGAACGCATGCGAAACAACAAATATCTGAGAATGAAGAGGGGAAGTGGAGATGCTCTTGCAGACACACAGCTCAGGGTGTTCCTGACTGACAAACTGCAGAGCAAGCAGGGGGAGGGGGTACAAAATGCCAGAGAACTGCTCATATTCAAAACAACCTGTGAACTTTTTTCAGACATGTTTTCTTTAGCACACAGAAATTAAGGCAAGTTGAGCTGAACATCTCTGACTGGTTCCCATAGCCAGTGCATTGCTTCACAGTTGGTTGGCACTTTGTGTTTATGCTACAATGGCAGAGGTGGAGGCCTGAAAAGTCAGGCAGATTAAATCAAAGAAATAAATTTATTTATTTTAAAAAACTTAGTGCAAAAGGATTGTTCTGTTTCTGTTCTGCCCCAAAGGTAGGTGTGGTGTATAGTTCTGCCATTCCAACCCATTGGAAGTGCTGTGAATTGTAGTTCAAATTGATCATCTTTCCCTCATGCCCAATTATAATCTAATTGTGTTTCTCAAGGTAGCAGCTATTTCAGCCCTGCTGCTGAGTGCAAGCCCTAATCTAATAGGAGTGGATAAGCTTTCTGGAAAGGCTACTTTAAAAAAAAAAAAAAAAAAAACCCACATACACTTCCATTGGCTGGTGCAGGCAAACAGAAAACACCCCAAAGGAACTTCAATGCCATCTTTGAAGCATCTGAATATGTGTTGAAAGATCAAGTTTAATGACTTGTTCCCACAGAGCACACCAAAGACAGGGTATAAGTGTACAGTGGAAATGTTTTGGACTTTCTAATGTCTGCACAGTGTTAAGAAGGAGGATAAGTCCATATCTCCTTTCCCTCCTCACCCCCTGCTAGACACACTGGTTCAACTAGAAGCAGAGGATGAAGAAAAATCTTTTCTGGCACACCCAATCAAGCTACATCATATGTTGCATATTGTTCCACAATGAAATTTTTAAATGTCTGCTCCAAACTGACAGGACACAGACTCAATGCTGATGTTCAACATTTCAATGCCCCCCCCCCCCAGGGGGGAGGGGGTGGCTGTTACTGCCTGCCTGATCTGAAGAACTGGCTAGAGAACTACAGTCTGCACAGCAGTGAGGGGAGCTGGAGCACATCTAGGTGATAAGGAAACGAGGAAGCCTCTAAAATTCTAGGCTACTTGGAGCCTGTGTTTCGGGGTCCATGACAGAAGAAAGCCTGTTGGTCAAAGGTCTGAGAAGGTCCCGCAAGGCCCAGAGAGCAGTCTGAGAGGGGTAATAGTAATCCTCCTGGTCCACCCATTCTGCATAAGTTGTTTAATTGCAGCTACTAAGCTTGCGTAATAAGTCACTTAGCAAGAGAGAACAGTTTACCCCAGTTAGAGCAGAAAGTTTGGAAGTCCAGGATAACCCCATAATCTCAATCCCACTGAGCAGGGACTATAGCAAGATTGAGGCACAGATGAAAAACAAAAGCTCCTCAACCTGTACTTACCTTCTCTAATTTTTCCTTCCTGAATTTTCAATATCTCTTCAGAACTACTGATAAGATAATAGTTGCCAAAGCAACCACATTTATTTAGGTGAGGCGGTTGCTACTCCCCTTCAAGGGATTCAAGGGTAAGACCACTTTACGACACTAAACTGTAGCCTGGCTGAATCCTGGTGTTTTAACCTCCTGATAGGATTTAAAAAAAAAAAAACTGAGAATAAGAGGATTCCGCATAAGTGTGTGTGTGTGTGTGTGTGTGTGTATACATACATGCATATACAAAAAAGCTGAAGAAAAACTTGTCTGTGTTTTTCTCGTGGCTGGAGGCAGGGTGATGTCCAGGGCTGTGGAAGAGCACAAGCGGTTCCATTTGCAGATCAAGGCTCCCTAAATCCCAGAGAAGAAGCGCCAGCAATGCTCTCTCTCTCACCCCTGATGGATTAGTCACATCACCCTCATCTCTCTCTCCTTGTCTCCCTCCCCAACCGTCATTTACACAGACATATACTGCTTTCTCCATTCTCCAGCACGTAGAGAGTGAATGGTTCATGGAAGAGGGTCCTGCTCTTGCTACTGTCTATGGAGAGAGGGACTCAGTGCAGCGGGGTGGTGGGGAGTGGGCAGGGTACCTTCATCTCCTTTGCTGAAATCCTCTCTCATTTGCAAGGAAGTGAGGGTGACCTTCAGCATCAGCTTAGGCTCCTTGGTGCTACGAACCAGGATGGCTGCCTCCGGGACACAGCTCTGTACCTCATACTTCTCTTCCGTCAGTTTCTGTGGGGGAAGTATGTCAAGAGTGATATCACAAGACAGCACACCACTCCACCTGTGTGGTTCAAACTTACGTAGCTGGAGGTGGTCAGCACAACACACTGCCATCAGCTGTTGTCCAGGCATCAAAACAAACACTTAACAGACTTACTACTAAAATCTAAACAAATTCACATAATCAACCTTTATTAATGACCAAAATGACTGCTCTTCCTGGAATTATTGTTACAAATTTTGCCTCATAACAACTGCTAGTGCCAAAGCATCTGTACAAGTTATGAGCTGGGATCTTTTTACTGGTACAGTTATTCCCAATGATCCAGCTTAAGATGATATGATAAATTCCAGTGTGTCAGCAGAGATCCCATGTGATGCAGGGTCTCATTTGGAATCCTGACAAGCATGCCGCCCTATCTCCAGACATAACGACCTCTGCACTCGTCATCAGGCAGCTCGGGTTTCAAATGAGTACCCTGAGCTACCACAGCAGCCAGCAGCACAGTGGGCACAGAGCCATTCACCGCGCACTGGAACACAGATGCATTACTAAGAATACCAGCGAGCAAACTGAAGTGAAATGGAGTCTTGCCGGTCATTTCGCTTGACCTAAATCCTGAAGATGTTCTCAAAGACCTGTTCTGTTTGACAAATTTAATTAGTGTAGGTAGAGGGGAATAATGACGATGTTCCACATCTAGTCCCACTTCTAAGTAAGAATGCATTATATTTATGTGGTATTGATTACCTTTACAAGGGAACTGGTTTTATTTTATTCCTGTTCCATGCAATAAGCAGCATGAATGCTGGGCAACATGAAATAAAGTTACAGGCATTTTAACAGGAGCACACCTGGACCAAGGTTGAGACTCGCACAGTTTGGTCATTTACTAACCTGGATCTGCAGAGGCAGGTTGCCACAGACGGTGTGCAGTAGGGTCTCTGTGGGCTTCTCTTGGCACATTAGCACCAGCTCCAGGTCCATGTCATCCTTGATGAGGAGCCCCTTGGCCACCAGCCCAATCCGCATGACACCACACAGCACCCTGCCACTTGGCTCCCTGAGCAGGCACAAACACACTGTTGGCTTTTGGTGGTCCCCTGTTACACAGGAGTCCCACTGTTCTATCTCCCCTAAAGAAAAGCAATTCATGAAACCATATAGAAAAAAAACTGCAGCAGTCCCCTGTGGTCACAAAATATGGGGGTGGAGAACATTGCACAACAGGTGAGTTAGAGACTCAAAGTACATAAGAGAACCTACTTAGTGATGTCTTCATTGGGATCCTCTGTATCTGGGTCCCCTTCCCCCCCATTAGGTTGGCTGAGCTCATCTATCCAATCGGAGACATGCTTGAGGGCACACTCTACAGTGGACACCATTGTCTGCACAGCCTCAAGCTCCTCTGAAGATGGGTAGATGGTGGAGTGCTTGGCCATGACATGGCGGTCATCGTTTCCGAATGATCGGATGGACCTCTGGGAGAAGGGAGGCCAGCAAAATGAGGAGAGTTCTCACCTCCACCCCTTGAAACACTGCAACACTCACTGTCACACATAAAATGCACCACATCTGCAAACCAGCCAAATGTATTCCAGGGTTCAGCTAAACCATGACCCACAACAGATTCAAATATAATGCAGAAGGGTGTAATTAAGAGCTCTTTGCATACTATAATGGTGCAAAAGAATGGGAGTTACCTCACATTTAAAGGGTTAAGAAATCAAACTCACCTCTTGTTTTTATAGTAGAGAAAATGCATAAGAAAGCTACATTTTACAATATCTGTTTAATTTTTACCTGTGTCAGTTGTACAAGGAATCAAGGCAGAAGGAATTGATAGCATTTTCCTTGTGTCCACCCCAAAACTAGACCCAGTCCACCTTGCTTCCCACACACACACAACTATTCATTGCAGAGGGCCAGGAATTATGCAAAGTACACACATCTATTTATACCACTGTATCCCTGTGTGTGTTTGTGTTAGAATGCTGAGGGCATGCATATACAAGGAATCAATTTATCATGGAAAAACAGCACCCTCACCTCCCCAGTACCACTTTGTTCCAATGACACCCTGTGCCTTTCTTTTGCTGATGTACGCACAAGTCCTGAACTGCTCACATACAAGCAGCACATACAAGTGATGCAGCCATTGAGTTGTGTGTGCATGTGGCCTGTGGCAAGGGGGTTGGGTACTGGACCAGCCACAAGTTCATCTTCTCATCCTCACCCCCTTAGCCCCGTTCACTACCTGTAATACCCAATGAAGAAACTGTCCCAAGTCTTTAAAATAACCTTTCTCTCTAAATAATGACATTAATAAAGTTGTAGCTGCTGTGGTAGAATGCAAACCAGCACATTGTACAAGACTAGAAAGGCCATCTCCCATTGTACCACACTTGTAGCAAGGAGGGCACACTACATATTTCACTGCATGGAATAAAGTTTATGAGCCATTTCTAATGGGCCTTGGTGTGTTACTATAAAGCATACAGAGATGTGTAAAACATCTATGAAAGTGGCCTGTGGGTCCAAATCACAGTAAATCACAGTCCTGTTTTGCTCCATATGCACTATGCCCAACGATTAACTCTGGCAGAAATAAACTAGACACTATTTAGGGTGAGTACAATGCAAATGGCCACTCGCAGTATTGCAGGTAGAAGCTTTCTATTATCACCGTATGTCTCATGGTCATACATGTAATCACGTTACATGGCAAACAAGCAGGTTCAGATAAAAGCTATAGAAGCCAACCAATGTCATTTAGCTCAGATCCTCAGTTCCTAGGAGACAAGATATAAGGGTCTGTTTCATTACCCTTTAAAGAAATGTAAATTTATTATTAAATTCATCACTTTTGATTATTCAGACATAGAAGTCATAATGAGTTTAGAATTTACCCAAGATGTTTCTATTTGCCACTCCTTACTGCCCTCACACATTTTACTTATTTTTTCTGTTCGAGTATTGCAGTGAACTCTACCAACCAGCAACCCCCTCCCCCCCTTACAGGACTTGAATCAGCAACATTTAGAAGCCCGAACAGCAATCCTGAAAAGGCACCAGCCATGCCAACATGTTCATTGCTCACTGATGAACAGCTGGGACAGGAAGCTGGGCTCAGAGCTTCTGTGTCACCGCAAACTCAAATCAACACTCCCAGCCATGTGTGGAAGCAGCTGCCTGTTCAAGTGCCTGTGACGCAGGGATGCTTTGCTCACAACAGTGTCAATAATGCTGAAACATAGCACAGGCAAAAAACAAATTAACAAACATTTAAATTAACTACGAGACAGTTTGTTACCTATGAGTTTCCTGTTCTAACAAACTCTTTCAGAGTTATCTGTGAGAGTAGCTGCAAGGGAAGTATAAATTTAAATGATTCAATTCAAAAGAAAGGAAAGAACTGCTATTAGTTACAGTTGTTGTTTTGGGATGGCCAGGTTACTGTGAATTTTTTTTGGATGCAGGGTGACCAGAAGCAGTCCTAGACTGACAGAAAATCAGCTTGTATTCCAACAATCTCCCCTCTCAGACTGATTAAAATGATCCTTGGAATGGAGGGGGGGTTACTATAGTCTATACCCAAGAGCTGGTTCAGCCAGTAAGATGATCATCCCAATCACACTTGCACAGCCATCCCATCTCTGAGCTGAGGAACACAGATGCAGTTCCTGTAAGTGGGATTTTATTTGCATAGATCAGAATGCAAAGAACACCTCCATTTAAGAATGAACCAAAGCACTCAAACTCCACTAAAACGTGTTCCTTGCTGGGAAGCCAGGCATAAGGTGTATGTATGTGTGAGTTTCTTGGTAAGTCTGCAGTCACACAGCAATTGGGCTTTAACACAACACCAATCAACAGCACATTTACTTGGACAGCACACCCGGGTGGCTACATTACATAAGCCCATTAGGAAGGGGCGTGAAATGACAGAACAGCAGCAAACAATAAATTCATATGTGCTCCAATGAAGACATCTTGAATCGAAGACAAACCCCACCCCACAACAGATGCCAAAGACATAGGAGGCCAGGTATGAGCTGGCTCAGTATGCAGTAGGCCACTGGGACATCCTCCATGAAGCAACACAGGTACCACCATAATGGAAACCCACCCCCCAGCTCTAACCTACCTCATTAAAAATTCATCCTTTTGTTTCATGTATAGTGCAGCAGATTTGAGAGCATGGATTTAAAAACCCTTCATTGCTTCTATTTTACATTCATCAAAGCAAAATTAAAGTTTTGTCATCTTCAAACACTGAAGAGCAGTGTTTGAAGATGACAAATGCTCTGCTGTTGGCACTTAATAGCAGTTATGTTCAACCACAATAATGTGTGTGTTCAACCACAATAACAACATCCATAAATATTAGAATATGTGGCCTGTTCTCTTCTCCAAATAAACTAGTGAATTAAAAACATGGTGAAACAAACAGAAGAGCAGTAGGTGGAAATCACAGTTTTTGAGGAGCCCAAGGTCATGCCTCTCTGCACACTGCACATTAGCACCACGCTCATTACGGAGGGTTATTTATGAACATCCCCCTTTTTTGACTTCAATAATTCATACGCTGCAGTCTCCAGAGGCTCTGCTCCATGAGTCGGAGGTGAGGGCCATTAATCACGCCATGATCTCTCTTTACCAAGAGGCCCACGATGTCTATGTGTTAGCAGGACAGCCTTACTTTGAGCCCATCATGCAGAGCTCACCTATCACTGCAGCTCCTCTTATTCCTCCTGAGGTCAAAAAGGGTAGACACGGAAAAAATCTGCGAGAAACTCCTCAAAAATTTGGGTCCTGAATCCGAAGTGCAGAAAAACAATTCAAAAACACATTAACCAGCATGGTGGCACAGTGGTTTGTGCTGGTGCCTCACAGCTCTTGAGCTGTGGGTTTGACCTGCCTGAGTCTGTGCAGTTTGCATGTTCACCCTGCGTTCACATGGGTTTCCTCTATGTGATCTGATTTTCTCCCACAGTCCAAAGAAATGTGATTCACATCAATCATTGACCCTTAAAGTACTCCAAATGTGTGAATATATGAGTGTGTTGCTCTTTTGTATAAATGGTTGAATGAGAATGACTGTAGGGTGTTTAGTGTAGTTTAACATTGTAGGTTGCCTTAGACATAAACATCAACTAAACAAGGATTACAAAAATTGCAATGTTACCTCTGGATTAGATTCAAAAATACACAAAATTGCAATGCGGACAAGAAAAAGCAATAACCTTGCACTTGTAAAGGCCCCAAAATGCTCAGTATTACCATGGTTGTAACGGGGGCAGGGGAAGTATGTTGTGCTCCTCGTCTCGCCGCTGCTGTCTTGCTTTGTAGTTATGTGCAGTCTGAGTCAGGACCAGGGGCCCAGAACTCAGACACCTCATGCGCTCCCCTTGGACTCACAGTCAAACCAGTGTGGAAGCTCCGTCACCTGTAAAGGAGACACAAAAAAAAAAAAAAAAAAAAGGGGGGGGGGGGGGGGCCCCCCCCCCCCCCCCNCAGTGTGGAAGCTCCGTCACCTGTAAAGGAGACAAAAAAAAAAAAAAAAAAAAAAGAGAAGCGTGTGTGAGCCTGCACCACTCACCTAGCCATCCTATCACTAATGCTCGACAGACACACCTAGACACACCAGACAAAGCTTGCCTTGCACACAAAGCTGGGTCTTTGGGACCCTTGAGCAGCATCACTGACTTCCCAGCAACGTCCTCTCCCATCAGGCCTTCAGCTGAAACAGTGGCCAGCCCCCAGGCCTCCTTTGACTGCAGGCTCTCTCACGCCAGATGAGGAACCCTGGCAGTTCTGGAGTGAGGGTCTAATCTATATTTTATGGCCAGGGCAGAGTCATGGCTGACAGGCAATGTGACGCCTGATGTTTTGCGCACATGGCTTGCTGCAGCACCATCTCCAAATTCACTGCAGCTGTTGACAACCGTTTTAATCAATGCTATCAGGAGTGAAAAAATCTTAAACCAAGAAAAGCTAATCTTCTCTTCATCTGAATACTAGTTCCTGTATTTTCGACAAACAACTTGAAGTCTGATAACATACAAATTTGCCCATTCACTATACATTTTATTCTAAAGACATCAGTTTTTGTTTGAACTTGGGATTGGAAGATGGCATTTTATTATTTAGCTGTTTGATCAAGTTTCATCCCCATGGAAACTTTTACTACCAGCTGTGTCTGGCCACACAAGACTGTAGAGTACTGATCCATCAGACAGTGAAGCAGTGCATCCTGGGACAGGGAATACAGTACATCATCACAGTAGTATGAGACTTGCCTTGCTTCAGCAGACATGATATGATAACTTTGTTTTTACCAGTCAGTTGTAAAATGTAGGAATATGACCCCACATAAATACTCAGTGTGTGAGCAGGGTATTTGCAGCAAAATGTGACACATATTTGTATCAAGGTACAGAATCCAAGATTATGGACAGAAATGGCACCTCTTTGCTGCAGATGTCACATTCTGTAAAAACAGGAAAGAATCCTACAGCTGGGTCCAATGATCAAACGGTGCAGTAATCAAACAGGACATAACCTGTGACATACCACAAGGAAGCACTTACATTTTTATTCAACATGTCCAGAAAACATACCACAAAAACATTTCACCTAGAGCAGAGCTATTTATGTACAGCACAGCACAGAGAATTTAAGAACTGTCAAATTCAAAACAAAGGTACCTTTTAGAGAGACTGACAACTCCTCAAAAATGACTAGGTGGGGTGAAATGCAATAAGAAACTGAACTACTTACATTAAAAATCATTTCTGCCCTGTACCTTTCTCAACATATTTTACTGGTGACAAGTTAAATTTATGGGCAGTCTCCTACTTCAATATTCTTAAAGTAAAATGTATTTATCTGTAATAAGAAAAGGCAGTGTTTACACACACACACACACACACACACACACCAGAAAAGAATCTCACAGAAGACAAAGAATATACACATAAAATTGTGAACTGAAATCAGCTGTGAAATGTATACCCTTTTTCTAGTTACTCCATGTCAAATGTTATATTTTTTGAGTAATATTTTGAGTGATATAACTGGTGACAAAAACTTGTCAACTGCATGTCTCCCTTTTCTGTTTTACACTCTAAACTAAGCTTTAACACAACAATGACTGTATCCATGTATTCGTCTTATATATTTACCATAGACCCCAGGAAACAAAAATTGGGAGAGGTGGTTGACAGCTCAAAAGGAGACAATGAAAGTGTCATTATTGAAATTAAACTGAAAAGACAACAGGCCCATAATTTTGAATATATTCAAAACAGATTTACAAAGAACAAATTGTTTTCATAGGAGAAGGCTGATACACATAACATGGACAAGTACCGTGTGTGTGTGTGTGTGTGTGTGTGTGTGTGTGTGTGTGTTTATGTGGAATGCAGAGACCAAATACCACATAACACACTTGATACTATATCTTTAGCATACATGACATATGCTAGGCAAATGTTTCTGATATGTATTTTAGCATTAAGTAAATGAATTAAACCTGCATTATGCATATGCATTTACTGATCATCTTATCAGGTACACCAGGTACTTAGTACTGGGTAGGACCCCTTTTGGCCTCCACAACAACAAGAATTCAGCAACAAGATGCCAGACACATTCCACCAGATCCATAGTCCATATCAACTTGACAGCTTCATGCTTATTCTGCACATGTTTGACAGCACATTTATTCTGCTAACATTATCTTCAACTTAACCCATAAGATACTATACTGGTTTGAGGTGGGAACTGTGCAGGGGATTAGAGTAAAGTAAAGCTACAACCATGTTTGTGGAACCATCCTGAGACGATATGCATTTGGCAAATTGCACACTAGCCTGCTGTAAGCGCAGCTGGCACCAGTGATCATGCCATATACAATGTTATTTACATCACACATCTTGTCGACTCCAATGCTCATTCAAAGTAGACCTTTTAGCCCAGTTGAAATGATTCATATATTAGCAGTCACAACCATGTGTCTAACTATGGGGTATATGTGCTATATGTGAATAGCTAGCTGTACCTATTAAAGTGGATGGTGAGAGTATATCTACATAGGCATCCGTCTCTTGACATGAATTTAATCATCCATCCATTTTATTAACTGCTTATCCTGCGTAGGATCACAGAGGTCTCTTTTCTTAAATATTTGCAAAATACTACAATAATAAACATTTAAATAGTCTTGCTATAGCAACATTTACCAGAGTACATACAGAATCTATAAAAAAGAAAATCTTTACAGATTTACATGTTCATTTTACTAAACATGATTTTTATCCATAATGCAATCCAAAATACTTTATATTTATCATATACTTCTCAGTACTAGTGTGTAACTGCTACAGAGCACATTATTTAAACAGGAGACAAAAGAGGTTACTGGCAGGGAAGAGTTTTTCCATTTCATCTCAAGTTTGTATTCAATCACTCAAAAGTTAAAGCAACAAAAAAAAAAAATAATAATAAGCCATATATTGAGGACACCAGAAAAATCACTCACACGCAAACACGTTACGTGGTACATAACCAGAGGTTTAACGAAAGGTGAAAGTCTACCAATGTAAGAGAGGCTAAACTTTGACCTGAACCCACCCTTCACCAAGCACAGCTGCCAGCAGCTGCTCCTGGATGTCTTTTTCTCTTATCAGCGCAAAAAAAAAAAAATTTAAAAAAAATTAAAAAAAATAAATAAATAAAAAACTTTTCTGTGTCAATTATTTGGTTTCATTTTTTATCCTGCAATATTTGTTTAATCAGCTATGATAAGATAAACATTGTACAGTGTTTTCCCAGTATCTGTGAAAGAGCTAATCAAACAAGCAGGCAATTTCTTTCCTGGAGCTTTCTGTGTGCTGTGGCGAGCTTTCAACCAGCTAATGCAGACACCGTTTCCCTGCATGCTGTACAAGGTTTGCCTGCACAAAGAAAACTGCACAAGTAGGTTGTCTTTCATTAAGAAATTTATTAATTACATAATGTTTTATCTGTATTTTACTATGACAGTGTCAAATCTAGTACCTTATTCTACTTAGTGTGGACTACTACAATGCATAAAAACTTCTTAAATGCAACATTTTATAAAATGTTTTGCATATACATGGAATAATGGTGTGGCTTTGGCTTGAGATACGATCAAAATATCTGCCCAGTTTCACAGTTTAAGTAAAAAGCTCACAGTACCACAGTACATGCCAGTTAAAACTAAACTGAAAAACAGCAATTGGTTAAATGCTAAATGTCCTTGATATTAAAATTAAAGCACAGATATAAAGTGTCAGGTTTCTGAAGCTGCACACAGGCCCTTTCACATCACAGTAGATGGCAATATGTTCACAAACATGTCATTTAACCAAATTTTAAAGTGTCTCGCCTAAAAAAACTAAAAATTTTTGTCTTAAGTTAAGCAACAAGACTTGGCTGCTGTTACAATGCCAATCTAATAACAGACCTGTGGACATGCCAAGTAAGGGGTATAACTACTGGCTGACTTGTTCTCCTTGTAGAACATGAGGATGGTTCTTCATACTGGTCAGGCCAGAGCATCTCCTGCGCCTCTGAGGTGGGGTGACCTGAGGAGGGACTGCACACACCTGGGTGACTCCATCACCTGCCCTGCACCATGCCTGTAGCACCGACATCATTATCTAGGACCTGAGGTGCCATCATGCGATGATCAGTAACACTGCTCCACTTCCACAGCACAGCAGAAATAGCTAGTCCCGAGGGGGAATTTGTCATAAAGAATGACAGTATCCTTTCCCCACACACACACACACACACACACACACACAATTACTGCTCAGCCTGTTTGTCACAGAGGACTGTGGGGCAACCTACTCACTCACACTTAAGATACCACTACTATATACAAGAACCACATTTTACAATTAGTAAGAACCCTTCAAACATACAACAACTACAGGTCCCAGCAAGCTAGTAGGATGTGTCTATCCAATGGCTACATAGTTTTACTTCAAGGCTCCACCTCAAAGATAACAGGTAGAGCTTGGTCTTCAATGCCCTCCCTTTACCTTGGGCACACGTTCATTCATCCTGTGGGGTTCTGGGTCAGACAGCCATGATCTGCATCACCAGGTCCAGAAAACAGATTCCTTCTGATTCATTCAGAACCAGAGACTCAAAATATTGCATTATCAAATCCATTACACAGCACAAACATGAATCAGTGTACACAGGGGTGCCAGTGCCCTCAGAGTAACAAGCCACCCTTAAACAGAACAGCCAAATTAGTTGGCCTTCTTTACTTCACGTTTTTCCATTTTTAATGAATGGCTTTTGTTTCGCTTACTTCCTTCCAGGCGGCTAAACCCTGCTTGGTTTCTCATTAGTCTAATGTTTTACAGCAATACCCTGCACAAAGAGAAATCTAATCTTTTTGTGTAGGGATTTTTTTATTATCCTTCATCCATCTCAAAGTAGAATAAATCCTGCAGAGAAGAAAAGGAATTACTGAATTTACAATGTGTGTGTCTGATATGGCTAAGGCCAGGAAGGTACCACCTTCCTACCGTCTTCACCTTCACCTACTGCACACCACTAGAGCCAACGGGGTGAAGGAGAGCTCAGTCACTGACAACACAATGATGTCCAACAGCTTTTTTGGCAATAATTCATTGGTGTGTTGACCTAAGATGGGCATCAGGAGCTTGCTGATAAACAGTTAGGGACACTCAAGGTAGTGTCAGACCACCATGTTTACTTGCTTGCTGCCTAAACATTATTCTTAATGCAGTGTTCCAGACAAAGGATTTTCCAAACATGACTTTTGGAGATGCTTGCACCCAAAAGCAAAAGGCACAGTACAAGCGTGCCTTTTCCAGACACTCCCAAGGAATTTAATGTGGCCTGTGGCTTTGACGCATAGGGCGTTTTCCCTTTCTCTCAGCTCCTCTGACCATGCCTTATCTCCATTATGGGGAAAATATTTTTAAGCAGTAGAAAAAAGGCATGTTCCACCCAGCATGTTTATCCAGGTCAGTTTGTACGAAGGAAGTTGTTTAGGGCTTGAAGCGACACAGGAAGATCATCTAAAAGATGAAGAGAAAGAAGAATTTCCACCCTCCTCATTACTCCTCCAACAGCAGAGAGGTGAGGGCAAGGAGATGGATTATTTGCACATGGCAGCAGATCCACATTTTCTCACAATGCACTTACAGTCAAACACTATCAACAACATTGCAGTGAGCGTGCTAATCCCCTATCACACTTTCCTTTATCAACATCACCCAATTAAGTGAAAACAATTAAAAAATGAGATTATACAAACACTTCTAAGGGTTAGGCATTTCATACATTTTATTTAGAAAAGCTGGGTCTGAGGCTTTATGAAGTCGGTCGATTTGTTGCTTAAGTATAAGTACATGGATATATTTCACACAGTCCAGGGCAAAATTAGATTCCGTGTTTGCGAGCTGGCGAGGTCTGAGCATTAGTACATTCAAGGACCTTTACATCAATGAGACTTGCCAGTTTTAACGTCCTCGTCATCAACTCCAGTATCTTCTGTTATTTTCAGATTTGTAATTTTATTAGTTTACAAATTAATACCATTAATTTACAAAGTCAAACTTTTCTTAATTTACTGTCACGAGCAGACTTTCCAGTCAAAATTCTGGCACACCATTAGGGCCTGATCTCAAGAATTTACAATATTGTTGTATACCTCAAAAATGTGACATTGGAAAACATTCAGGCTAAGTGGGTGGAAGAGTTTAGACAGAAAATGCCCAGTGGAACCTGGGACAAAGCCCTAGGTAGAATTAAAACAAACAGCCTCTTGTGTTAGACTAGGTTGGGTACAGTTTAAGGTTCTCCACCGTGTTCACCACAATAAGGCTAAATTAGCTAAAATATATGCATACGTAGACAAAATCTGTGACCAAAGCCATTTTGCCAGGTCTGATTTGATACATGTTTTGGTTGTATCCCACATTTTCAGAATTTCAGACTGTTGTACTTAAGTCTCTGTCAGAAGCAGCTGATATAGAAATGCAGCCTAATTTTGCAACAGCCATTTTTGGAGTCTCAGGAGTCTCAGTTTCCAATGTCCGACAACATAAAGATTGCCTTCTTATTTGCCTCTCTTCTGGCACAGACAACAATTTTGTTAAAATGGAAATCACCAAACCCACCTAAAGCTTTATTTTGGTTTATAGACCTCATTTTGTTCCTTAAATTAGAGAAGACTGTATTGTATTAGAGGGTCAACCAAAAAATTTGTATAAAACCTGGGGCTCTATGCTATCCTACTTTGAAAATTTGATGGAGTGGTTTGCAAGTTAAGAGTAAAAATTGAAACCCTGTATCTCCTTTTTTTTAAGAACTCATCCTATTTTATCATACAAGTTTGTGTTGATACTGAGAATGTATACTTTCTTCTTAGTGCTGTACCTTTTTCATAAGTGTTTTAGTTTAATTTTAAGGCTGAAGACTTAAGGCTGTTAAATGAAAAATGTGAGAAACATCTCCTTTACAGTAGATGTATACTTTGTTCTGTTCCCTAATAAAAATATCATTAAAAAAGAAAAGCTTCAGAATAACATGCAACCCACAACAAATCAATTTCAGGAATGAAGAATAGAAAAAACACATGGAAAAGGACTCTACTGATGCATTTGGCAAGGGCATACAATTCCCTCATATTCATACACTGAAAAGGGAAGAAGGATTTGGCTCCTTCACAGAGGGGAACAACTCACTGTCCATTGCTGAAAGACCTGTACGTTCAAGCAGGATACAGGAGGAAAAAAGGAACACATATGAATTATAGAACAACTCCTCTCCGACCACAAAACATCTTCAGCCCAAGGACTATACATAGATTCTGTCTGTGTGATTACAGAGAATACATTAAAAGAAATAAGACTATTTGGATGAATTATGGCAAGATGGGAACCTATCAGTCTATATAAATGGTTCCCTTTCATCCATGATTTACATCCCCTAATTTCATTCAACTGTCCCCAAGAACAACACCAGGTTCCACAGAAAAATATGAAATAAAAAGGGGGACCAACAATATTTTAAAATATTGTTTTAAACTATTAATAATATTTAAAAACTTTAGTTCTTAAGTAAAACTTAATACTAAGAAAAATGATTTAATAATTCAAGCACCAAGGCTTTTGAAAAGTGACAGCGCCAGTGGATGACAGCTGTTGACAGACCACAGTAAGTGGTGTGTTCTATCCACAGTGTTCAATCCACAGGGAAGCAAGCACAGAAGTATAGGAGCCTAGTATGGAAATGAGCCTGACATTCCCGGCTAACCCCTGTCAGCTTTTTAATATCGTCACAAAAATAGAAAAGGACCATACTGTACCATAAAATGACAGCTACGTTTTTGAAGTGCTTCCCAATTATGTTGTTTAACTGCCTTTGAAAAGTTAAAGTTTACAGTTAATGCACAGAGAACAATATCAGATAAAAATAATACTCCAAAGATTCAACTGTTGGGGGGGATCTCGCCAGTTCCGAGTTTCCATACAAATGCCATAAAATGTTCAAAAAGACATCACTCAATTCATACCAGAATAAAAAGTGCAATGCAAACAAGCTTAAGTTTCTCAGGGATGGATACAAAAAAAAAAAAAAAAAAAAAACTTTCATGATGGGGGTCATTATTAACAGTAACTGAGGTAATAATCAGTTTCCTAAGGGGGGTGGGGGGATTTTATATTCAAGAGGGAAAATAATGCAATAAGAATTGTGATTTAACAGTATCTGTAGACATGACTGGGCAGGTTGTGTGGTCAACCTTCAGCTGATACAGGATGAAGACAGCAAACATACAGTTTATCATTGAGCCACAACATTTCAGACGTGTACAAGCACTGAAGGAAGCACAAACCTTCCCTAACATGAAGGTTTGTTTTAAAAGAAAACTGTACTAAAAGGGGTAAACACAAGAAGGGAACCCAAATTGCCCCCCCCATGCTGAGAACAAACAAAGAGCACACCAGAAGGATTCAAGACACAAAGGCATAACAAACTGCATAGCTGATAAGCCACTGTACAAACACACGCTGTAGAATAGTATGGAGGTGGAAATTGTATACACTCAGCATTCATATAACATCACCCTAGACGACAAAAAAAGTACTGCAACATCTTATAAAAAGACTAATTTTTTTTTTTTTTTAATGGCTTATTATTCGGTACACTGCCATGCAGTGTTGTCCAAAAAAAAAAGAGTTGATATAAGAGTATCAGTCACATTTGTTCATGTTATTTCAGCTAATGGAAGGTTGTTAAGTCACAATTCAGTCCCAGTGCACAGTTGCTGCACTGCAGTCATGCTACCTTGCACACTGACACAAAACAGTTTAATGAGAAATAACCACAAAGTGTGGGCAATAAAAAATACAGTTGTTCACATTGCATTATTACAACCAGAGAAAAGAAGTAATTCCATGGGCAGACTAGTTTCTGCACAGCTTTCACTCTATTATGCAAACTGGTACATCTGGAAGTGCAAGAGACTTTCAATGCTTTTTTTGTTTCATCTTGTTTGCCATGTTGTCGTTTAATTCAGTTCAGTTAATTTAGTTCAAAAACATCACACTCATCTCGGATGGTTATTCTAATACACTGACCAAGTATTTAAAAATCAGAGAAACGGATTTATTAAAGAAACTATTTTTTCCCCTCACATAGCAAAGAATGGTAACTCACCCTCACAGCAGGAATTCACACAAAGGGGTCATTTTATGGAACAAAGTTACCCTATTAGGTAAGGAATGGGTGTATTTTTTTTATGAAGAGGGCAGGGGTGCCAAATACTCATTTTGGCTTTTTCTCACCTTCAAGACAAGATGTCTAGGATCTTTAAGCTCAGAGTCACAGTGACTTCAACAATAATCCCTCAGCAAGACAGTGAAGAGTTTACTACACATACTGCATGACAACTCTGCAGTATGACGTCACCACCCAGGGCTAAGACACAAACCCAGTTAGTCTTTCTTCCTAAAGAGTCATCTCAACTGGCTCTGTTTTAGCATGCTATACAAGCCTCTTCCTGAAACATAGCACTCTGACACTTGAGGAAACAGAAGCAGGGATCGATGTCGCTTGCACACAAGGTGCACAGCCCCAGCAGTACATGGCAACTGGCCTGCGATTATTCACAGCAGGTCTTATGTGCTCAACAGTTCAGATTACAATTAGGCCAAAATCAATTACTCTGCCAGTGTTACTATTTGGAATATCACACAACAGAACCCTTTGCCCTACCACAACACACACAATTCAAACTCATCTGTGCAGAAAAGTGACTTGGATGGGCCATTCATAAGGAGGCATTTATCTGCTAGAGGGAAGCTCCCCTGAGAAACCAGTATGGCAAGAGCAATCTCTATGGAGAGAGAACTTCCTGAAAGGCCAGCACACCAATGATTCATATCAGTGACAAAAAAGCTGTCTAAACCATATTTGAAAGTTTGCTGCTGTGGTTGCTCCACCATACTGAGGTGCCATCTGGGTAAACAACCAACACATAGAAATTTCAGCTGTTACTTTTGTTCTCTTATCACTGACCAATTACTTGTAATTTTGAATTCATTCAAGACATCCACCAGTTAGGATAACACAAATCACACTGACTGTAAACAAATAATATGAGGGATTATCTAACTGCATTTAATTTAGCCAAAGATAAATATTTTATCCACATTCAATTCAGTTATTTATTTATTTTTTTTTTAATTACACAACTTTGCCTGGTAGCAAATTAAATTCATTTACTCATTCATTATCATTAAGCTCTTGTTCAGTGCAGGGGTGTAGCAGTCTGAAGGCTATCCTGGAAGCACAGGGTGTGACAAAAGGCACAGCCTGGATGACACACACTGGTATTCACTCACATACACACAGTAGGGTCAATTTAGAGTCACCAATTCAGCTGAAACATGTGTCTTTGGTCTGGGTAAGAAACTAGAGCACCTGAAGGAAATCCACAAAACACAGGGTAAACATACGGTGTGCATGGAGTTTTAACTAGATTCAAACCCACATCCAAACCCACAAGCTAAAAGTTGCTCCACACCAGTTCTACCTGATGCTCAACTGTGCCAACCCAACATGAAATTAATTTAATGAAAACATAGACCTTTAATATAAGATTTTAGTTAATTGTACAAAACTGTCAGCATTTTTCCTCAGAGCACTATAACAAGGAGCTACAGTAATTTTGTTACTAATGCTGTGACCAGATTTAAGCATACCCAAATCACTATTAAAACAGAGCAAATCTTTTGAGTTCTCAGTATTCTACATGCAGATTTTAATGAATAACAAGGACAACTCATATGACATTTCATGCACTCGAATGCACAGTGTCCTTTTGGGGGACTGCCATAAAAATTTTCCAATCTAACTGCCTGACAGGTGACAGTGTGGCAGAGCACAGAGGAGACAGTGGGAAATTGCAGATAGAAGGTTAAGTGTTACCTCCGTGTTGCCTGAGGTTCGAGAAGAGCCCTCATCACCATCTCAAGCCTTTGTGTAGGTTTTAAACAGCTTGATGAGCAGTGAAGTTTATAACCTATATACAACCCCACGCACTCTCTGCTGTCAGCCGAAAATCAGAAGGAAGTCCAACATGTAGCTCCCAGCTCCTCTAGAGAACAGAGAATTTCAAACCACTTAATGAGAGAAAACAGCACACGGCCCTAATTAAATGCAGTATGCTCAGCCATTAATGCCTACAGCGCAATTCCCTTCATTCCCACAAGGACATTGCAGGCCAGAGCCAGCAAAATGCACAGAATTTAATAACTGTGATAGATGTCGTGTTGAGGACTGACTAACGTCCTCACAGAAGTGTGCACTGTAACTAAGAAAACCATCCTGTATTTGGCCACAATGTGTTCTATCAAAGTGTCCAATTGTGGCTCGTTTTCGCCACACAATTCTGTCTGTGCTTCATCACATTGATTCACATTAGCCCCACCTACAATTCTACACGGACACTATTTCAAACAAACGGAAATACCTCTTGTACAAGAGCAGTTACTATTCGCTATGTCACAAATTGGCCCTTGTTCCCCTGGGTGGGTGAAACGGCTGTTGTTCTCTTGCTGTAGTTGCCCGTAGTGACACGATTAGCCAAGCAAGTGGAACTGAGCAAGCCACATTCTCCTACAAATGTTTTACTTCACCCAGTAGAACCTAATGCCAGTAAATGGAAAAGAAGCAAGCACATCAGAGAAGGGTCACCGTGTTCACCCCTCTGCATTTGGAGTGTGTTCCTGACTTCGACAGAAAGACGTCAAATTTGAGTGATGGAGCCTGGCAAAATTTCAAGGAAAATGAAAAAAAAAATTGCAATATGCAAGAGAAAAATGTTTTTAATGTTACTAGCGCTCCACTTGCTAGATGCCATCGGCCTGGTTCAAGGCCTGAAAGCCTATTAGAGAATGAGGCCACAGCTGGTTGAAGTCCCTTAGAGGGGAGGCAGGACAGGGCTTTCAACAGAGATTAAGTTTGGCTTTTTTTGGAAGCCCGGAAAAATAAACAAACCAATAAATAGCCGTTTTTATGTTTTTAAGACAAATTGGTAAAGAAAAATAAAGCAGTAAAAGGACTCATTTTGAAATAAAACAATTGATAAAATAACAAAAAACCCAAAACACTTACAGCCTTGAATGAACTGCACAAAAATCTTTCTTGCAAAGGCTGTGTATACATGTATCAGAAAGCTTAGCAGAGCAATGGAGAGCTTCAGGGTGTACGAAGCAGCTCAAAGGGTAAAACACACCAAACACAACCTGAGCTAAGCCATCACCTTAGAGATCTGTGGCAGAGCAGACATGTCATCTACTGTCATGTGACATGCAAATATACTACCTGCATTCATCTACTCAACAACTGAAGAACTTGCTCAAGTGGGTCAGCTCTATAGATGTGCAAGATGAAATCTTGAAATCTTGTTCCCTGCATTAATAATATTTATTGCATATATATTCACTTATCTCAACAGACACATTCTGTCTGAAGGTTGTGAGTAACAGATTTTTGCAGAATTTAACATTCAAAATAAAAAATGGCATTAAATTTTTGTTGTGAGCTTTACTTGTGTGAAGAGTGTAAACACTACTACACATTTATATACTGAACACACTCTTAATACCAATGGTGTTCTGTTAAGCCCAAAGATTTGTAACCTTTGGACCACGATGCTAGGCCCAGGAAAGAGCTTACTAGTAGTATCCTGTAGTACAGATCAGGTATTATTTAACAGTTTAAACAGTTGGATAAAACAATAAAAAACACCATTAAGGAAGAAATTTCCACATCGTGCTGCTTTGAAAAGCACATCATAGATTGATAACAGGCAAAAAAACATAGCTGCCTCTGTTATGAAACAAGAGCTTAGTGCAAAAGCCTTTTCAGCCTGGATTAGGGCATTTATTTATTTTTTTTTTAAGTGTTAATGGAGCTGGGGTAAGGCATGTAGTTTGCCACACAGCAGCTTCTTATTCTTCGACTCCAGATGGAACACTGCACTTCCCTTGTGACTAGTGAGAGAGAAGAGAGTATACAGCCAGCCTGGTGGTGCAACTCCTGTGTCCATCAGCGGTGAAACACAGAACACAAAGTGGGCAAAAATTCACTTGCATAACCCCATCTGCACATATCCCAGTCATTGAATATTAATATCACCTAGAATGGAGAACTTGTAAAGAAAACCATTTGGATGAGATTTTCACACACACACACACAAACAGTTTTCCAGAAATAAAACCCAAGTGTAGAAGAACTTGTCACTTCTCATTTACATGGCTGTTGAACTTGCAAAAGGAGAAATTTGCACACAGCAGCTGCCCCACCCTCCCTGCCTGGCCCCACCCCAGCAGAGCCTCACCCCTGCTGCCCAGCCTCATGCTGCAGCTTTACAGATCCTGGTGGCACCATCTGCTCCTACCGGAACAGGCACCGGGGGCCATGTCTCAATGCCAACAGGTCAAGATCACAGTAGTAGACCCTCTTGGGGGAGATAGAGAAATGGTAAAGTTATAATTCCAAGCCCATTTTGGCCTAGGGTTCAACAAAAGAAACCTTTTATGAGATCCCAGTGCAGCCAGGTCTCCTCCCTCCATGGGTTCATGTTATAAAATTGTATAGAGACCAGCAACCCTGCATAGTTTTATATTAAAATGTCTATCTTCACTGTGTACATTCACAGTAGAACATCATCTCCTTCGCAATGTAAATTACTGCAGCACTGATTTGTTATTTTATGTATTTCCATTAAGTACAAAAAACTGGAATTTTGAAATGCTAGACATTTTATTTTTAAGACATTATATCAGTATTTGAATTATTGTTGAAATTAAACTGGAACAACTCCACAAACTAAAATAATCCATATCAACTTCTGTACAGCATTTATATGTATTTATTGCAACAAAGGGGTAAATGTCTAGAATGTGGCCCAGGGAAAACCATTAGATCTCATCTAAAGCTGCACCCAAACTAATACCTAAGCTCTCCTGGGCTTAGTGCTAAATTTTAATCTCTAACTTAATTGCAGAAAAATTATTTGTGTTAAATGTCTTGAGGGTACAAATTATTTTTTTCCTTCTAAGACATAGGTCTTTGCAGAAACAATGATTCTTACACCTGCTAGTAATCCTATCTGACTATTTCTCATATTGTTTCTTACAAAAAAAAAATCATACAGTCTAATGTTGATAACAGGGCATAATTATGGGAGTCAAGAGCCTTTCAGCAAAAACAGACATCTGATAAAGAATCAACAACTGGGTCAGAGACTAAATTTATCATCTCTGGAGGATCCAGCAGACCACAGACCCTTGCAAGGACCCTAGCACATCGAATCCTTAGAGCAGGGAAACAAAGGAGAAAAAAAAATGAGCATCAGGGGTTGGGGGTGGTGAGGGGAGGAGGCGCTAAGCAAATCAGCCTGTCTCAGCAAAGCGCTGCATTTTTAATAACATGAAGCGCACTCTTAGAGCCCGAACAGTTGGCAAGGACAGCAGCAGCTTTCTGACGTGCGAGCAGTGAAAACCAACATAGGAGGCTCTGCCTCCTCCTCCACCCTCCTGCTCGATGAGGAGGACACTGGACCTCATTTCACAGACCCTTGACCCTAGGGGCTCACCTCCTCTTCTTAAGAGCTGATACAGCAGAATGACCCTCTCTCCTCCATCCCCTACCCCCAGGCTGCTTTGCCAGACAGGTACCCACAGCTAGACAGAGCTTTGAGCCAACACTCTACTGGGAATTGTCACCATGACTACTTCTTTCCAGCATTATGGATTCCCAGCTGCCAGTGAGGAGTGAAAAGCATTCTGGGTAAGGTAAAGGCAGGAGGAGGTAGGGGCATCGTTTTTCTTCTGAACAATACAAAAGTGGTCAGGGATTCAATAGTGTGCCTGCATCAGTGAAGTCTCTAATATGACCACAGATCATAGCTATAAAAAACAGGCCGAACAACTAACTTCTACTGCAGTACCTAAGAAACAATCTCATAACCCTAAGCAGGAAGTAAGGAGGATCACTACAGTAACACAAGCTAGACACAATGCAGGAAGGTCAGGTTTGCAACATGAAAATTCCCTACAGCAGATCTGCATGTCTCTACTACATCTGGATGTAGAAAAGCAAGAGTCCACTATAAAGGTATCACCTCGCAATGTAAACAATGCCAGAAGAGAGTTTCAGCTCACATTTAGCTAGCATCAGGTTCACTGATGTGCTTCTGCAGCATTAATTGTTCTTACAATGGGAATATTTAAAAATATTTAACCAGAGATGGCACTGAAACTTAAATGGCACTGAGAATTATATAAAGATTTTCAAAAATTCTAACTGGAATAAGCAGCTTGGAAAGCACAAACTAAAAGGGCAGATTCTCTCTTCTCAGTGTCACAGGGGCAGATGTGGCCATAACCTGAGAAGCTCGGAGAGTGTAAAATAGAGGGCAGCCCATTTTGTCATGGTGTCATCCTGTGCTGAATGTCATCCACATTTGGCTGGGCCTCTGGCCGGCTGACAAACACACACACAGATGTGGGGGTGGAGGCACAAGGTGAGGAGAGGCCCACCAAGATGCATCTCTCATTCAAACTGCTTCTATAAATATTTCAGAGCTGATACTGAGCAGGAAACCAATGAGAAAGATGCACACAATGAACTGACCCATTGTTTTCATTCTGTTACAATAACGTTATTAAAAGAAATCTAGGATGTAGGCATCACTTTCACAGAATAACATATTAAGCTTTAAATATAATTATGATGCAACAATGTTTGTTTCAAAACTTTGGCTTTGTGTTTATTGTTCATTATTTATGGAAGTGTTCTGCTCATTAATAATTTATATTACATACCTGATCTTGTTTCTGCAGAGGGCTGGATGACTACCTAACCTAGATTCGTCAGTGCAGTGCTTTTTTAACCTTCATTTGACATTTTGAGCACACAGATACTGTCACCTTGCACTTTATAACTACTTGTTCTAATATTATAATGCTGAAAATCACTAAGCAGTCAAATGTCTGCAACAGTTTAGAAATCAATTTCAAGGCACACTAGACTATAGATGTTTAAGGCCCTTAAAAAAATAATCTACACAAGCAGAGTCTGCATACACAGACCTCTCTTTGTAATCAAGCTACACTTTCATGAAATTACAAAGGGCACAAATTACTGGAAATTTGTTTTTTGGAAGATGTTAAGTCTGTTCTATGCACAACATCATACTTCCACAGGTAAAATTCAAACAGATGAAAGCAGAAATAAGCAAAGTGGTGAGCGGAGAGAAGTGGTGTTGCCTTTGCGCAGCTTACCAGGCGAGCGTCCACGCGACCCACCATAACAGCAGGAAGCACAGCGCCGGCTGCCAAAGTCGCTCACTTCTCAAGGACACTGCGGTGAGCGCATAAGCTACAGCATGGCAGCATGGAACCCCCGTTTTGTTTCAACCTGCTGCCTGTCAGTGCCGCTTCACCAATCGAAGCATGAGCCCATTGTGGGGGACGGCACGTGCAACGTATGTAGAACTCTCAAGTCAAGGCCATCCGGCCTGTTAACTGGAATAAATGTTCAACTGAGCCAGCCTAACCTTTGGTGGAAGCTAAACACTGGTCCTGAAAACCAAATGTCATAAAAATTTTAGTGAAGAGGATTGGTCAACAAGACATTATGTAGGTTTACAGTTATATGCACTTTCTTTCACTTTCAGCAGCTGCAATATACATAGCCACATATTAATGACACGTCATCAGCAGACGTATGCTACACAACTACCATAGTCGCACCTCTCATGCGTGTGTATGCCTACACACTCCTTTATGTTCCAGTTTCCTTTATGTATAACAGAGCACTGTCACAGGATGAGTTCACCCGGCTTTTCTTAAATAACTAAGGCCAAAGTGAAGTTCAATACCTTCCTTCAGGAAAAGAGAGGATTGTCAAAAAGCACTGATGCCATTTTTAGAGGTTGTTGGCCTAAGAGGAGGGACAGCAATGGGACAAAGGGAAGCGGCAATAATAAACATGCTCTTCATAACAGCCTTGTGAACCCTACAGCCTCCCCAGTACACAAAGGGAAAGCTGACTGCATCTCTTTAAGTCCTTCACCTTCATGACCTTCTGCCGGGGGCCTCTTTTAATTTGTAGGAGCGAGTGGGACAGCAGCTAGTTCATTAGACTCAAGAATCCCTCCCCTCGGCTTTTAGCTCATGCGCTGACATTTAACAGTTGCTAACTGTCTTTTTCAGCAATTTTTATTCATTATAAGCCAGAGTTGCAGTCAAGAGATATAGAAATTGAGGAGTTAAGGTTGTTTCGCCTTCTGCATGATTGTAAGATAGACAGCATGAATATCATAAGGTCGCCCTTCTCTTCACATAGTACCACGGTGAGATTGCGATATCTTTTCAAGGGTACTGAGGACATTAAATTAAAAGGGTCAGTCTCCAGGCAAAGCTACAATGTGTTTTATTATATCCAGCAAAGAAATTGCATGGGGGGTCTTGCTGAAGCCATGCTTGAGTTTTACAGCAGGAAAATAAATCTCATCACAAAATGTCAGGCTAGCGTAAACATGTCACTGATATAAGCAGTCAGCCGAGTAGCCCTTAGCAACCTTGAGCTGTGACCAAGGTGTCTCCTGTTAGAATCTCAAGAAAAGAACTGTTATATGACTTTCTGTAAGTTGCCTCAAGCAAACTGCTACTCTAAACCCATATAAAAACAAGGAGAAAATGCAGCTATTATTCAAAAACATATTAGTCATGTGAAGTTCAGATATAAAAAAATTACTAAGGGAAACAACCTACATCACATAAACTACATGGTTTTAAAATGCTTAACATCAACTGAGATGCAATCAGATCATAGGAATCTGTTGCGCACCTTGACGCTTGCAACTAAGACACAAAGCTGGACCCACTGATCAGGGCAATGTACACAGAATCCAACTCCTGCAGCTTATAAATAATGCATTTCACACCTTTTCAAACTGCCTGTCCAGTGTGACCCTAATCGGGAGTGTGGTCAGTGTGCAGACCTCACCTGTCGTCCGAGTGCCCTTTCTGTCTCAGCTGCAGCGTCAGCCGTATCAGGACAGGTGGGCCTTCGTCCCTGGGAAAGGAAACAATTATTTACTTGAGCATACACAGACAATCACTTCAAGACATCAAAACAGGCAAAGGGCACTAAAGTGCAATTGTATTGATGTAACTCCACAAAAAGCATATGACAAATTGAACAGGGTTACTTTTTAATTTAGGCACACTCTTCATGCATTACACAACAGCAGCTTTATTCAATGTAGTGCAGTTTTTGCTTGACATCATAAGCATTTATCAAAAGGAAGATGTCACATGTCTGATGGACTTTGGCAATGTAATTGTTCCTTCAAAGATGTATAACACCAGCAACTACCTGAGTTTTCAGCAAAGACACGGCATTATATGCCAGCTCCAAAAAAGCTAAACAAGTCAGTTGAACTTCAAAGAAATCCATAGGTACAAAATAATACAAAACAAAACCCCACACAGAAAACAAAAGGTGTTTCGAGAATAACTGGATCTGGATGTCAAAATGACAAGTATAAACAGTCAAGACGTGTCATGAGCATAGAGGTCCATCCAGGCAATGAAGTCTCAGTGCAACACTGGCCATTCTGTTTCCAAGGGAAGGAGTACAGAAGCAGCAGTCGACATCAACAGCACGCTACACCACAATATGTACATGTTTTTTAGGATGCCTGTACATATCTCAACCGAGGGCTATTGGCATTCTTATGCAGAGCAGGTGGCATCATTGTAAGAACAGTGTGGTCAAGTGTGCATTTCACATCTTTGGTCAAATGAGTCTGAATGCAGACTGTAGTTAAAAATCACTGAAGTACCCTACAACAACCCATACACATTTTTGTTCACCACAACTGGCCATCAGATTTTTAAAAAAAAGTCCATTAGCCATTCAAGGGTTTTTGTTTATGTTTATGTTCACATTTGGCAGTGCAGCACTTGTCACCAAGAATGGCTGTAGCAACACAGGATGGAAATGGGTCCTGTAAAACATCACTGTATGGCACATTCTTTTTTGAGACTGAAAATCAGTTTGTTGGCCAGACAAACTCCATTCACCTTGTTAACCCTTATTTTAGGAAAATAAAAGATACAATGGATCTCCAAGTGGCATAAACCATTTACTAAGCTGCTGCTATCATTTTCATTTCCCTTTTCGCAGTATTTCTTTTTGATATGGCTTAGTGTGCAACACTGCAGAATCCATTGTTCCTTTGACTGCACCAATTTGAGCCATTTGGCTTACAAAAATGGGAGCCAGCTGATTGAAGTACCTATAAAAAATAACCAGACACACCTTGCATATATGTTTTAAGCACTTGGATTTGCACCACCAGTTTCATTCCAGCCCTGACTGGTAAATTTCTTTAAACTCTGCCTTAAACTAAAAAAATGACAACCTTTTATATTCAAACAAACAAAGGGTACTTACATTTTAGTTCAAGAATATAAATCCAATAACATTATACTGACAAGCACTCTAAATAATAAATACAGAATTCCAATGAGAATTTTAGACGTTTTATCTGATAGCTTGATCAAACAGTCACCAGACTTGGGTTTGTTTTGTTACTGAGCCGTAAGCTTGGCCGCAGTGGACTCTAATTAATCAATTATTCCAACCAAGCAGGAACCCACAAAGGCAGCTCTCAAGTGCTGCACAACCTGCCGAAAGCATGTCCAAGGTGAATACATATCCTCGGTATCTCTTTTTTATACGCTGGACCTGTGCCAGCTTATAAGGAAATTCTGGGACTTCTCGGTCATCACTCATACTGCAGTGTCCGGCGTGTCCACGATCGTTTAATAAATAAAGCAGGGAAAATTGTTTTGCTGACGCACAGTGACACCAGTGCGACTCTAATCTTGCCGATAGGGAAAAATAATTTGCATCTCATCGCATTCATACTGTGCCTTAATTTATGTGTCGACAGCTTTCTCCACCCTAGTAAAGTATTGACAGAGCTCAATAGCATAGAAATGATTACTAATGTGAACTAGTTCTGTAAAATCTTTAATAGCACATGCAATTAGCAAGTAACACAGGACCTTCATGGTTTTCATAATAATATTTCAAAAAAGAGGCCAACCTATTCTTTTTTTATTAATTTGATACACAGTGTTGCTATGATGTTGAAGATAGTATACATATTCCAGGTATCACTCTCAACGGGAAAAATAAAAAGAAAGTTTTCCATCATTCAAAAATAAATAAATAAAACTGAGGTATTTGTTCTTAATTCTTTGTTGAAAGCAAAAAGCATCATGATCATAAATATAAAATCATTACTTGGCTACTTCACCTAAGAATAAATATGTTGGTTATTATGACAGCATTACATTTTCATGCTGTATTCTGAAATGTGAAGGGCCTTTTAATTTGTTACCATATTTTAAGGCACAGATGCATGCAAATACTTTGATCCTCAAAGTGTACATTTCAGTGATAATGACAGAATGATTTTTGGGTTTTTTTGAAACTTGTCCATAGGCTGCACCTTCCAGAGAGACTGGAAATGCCACTTTATTTCACGGCACAGTGCATGAAGGTATCTTGCTGGAAAAGCCACACCTCCCACGATGCAAGTCAGAAACCAGTCCAACCAGCTACAAGTCACCTGGCTTTTTGTATCTATGTTCCTTGACAATCCATCCGGCTGTTTAAAGCAAACACATCAACACAGATGCCTGTGAGATCCTACTCTGTAGTTCTGGTTTTAGCATCCAAGTCTCTCTCTTTGTAAAAGGAAGAAATTACAAACACCACATGCTGAACAATTTCAAGGGCAGTTTGTCTTACAGGAAGGACATCTTGAAACACAAACTGAAACCAAAAAACAGAAATATTAAGTATTAAGTAACTATCAGTCAGAACTGGCACAAAAAGGAAGAGCCAAAGACTATTCCCTGTCTGCAAGTATGATTTTTGGTTGATGTGCAAATATGCCAAGACAGCAAATGCACACCATTATATCATAAGCTACAACACACAACAGAAATTTTTAAAACAAAGAACTGTAAGAGTGAAGGTGGGGTATCAGCAGTGAAAAGTACCAAAATTACCAAATCCACCAGACACCTCCACACTTGGAGACCTTGCCACCCACTACAGCATCCTCTGAATTTGCACAATCTGGCCAGGCCCTAAGATCCACACAATGCAAGCGTACAAGACAGTTACCAACTGCCTCTGCTTTGAATCCCACCTGCCAAGAAGGTCTTTTTAACAAAGGCACTTCCTACTCACATGAACATTGATGTTTTGGGGGGTTTTGGCAGAAATATGGCTCAGGAAAAAAATCGTTTGTTGCTAATCATGAACCAGGGCTTTTGATCTATATTTAGTTGCCAACGAAAGCATATCACACTCGGAGTGGCAGCAAACAGACTGTTGCACTTGTCGGCCTGTCCATCTGCCAGAAGGTGTGAGCCATGAGAGCTATGAAGGGATTAGTACCAATAAAGGAAACTCCACTACAGAAATAGTGGAAATAGCGGCAACACTTCCATTACTCAGGGGTGAGACTTTCTGATTGCGTAGGGTTAGCCTCATTGCTCTGGATAATGTCAAGCTCAATAGACATTAATGTCGCCATTTTGAGTCAAGGGAATCCACAGGCAATGGAAGGGAACAAAAAAAAAAACAGACCTTTTTACTGGACATTAATTCCCTAAGTGTTCTTACTAGACAGGAATTTTTATTAAAGATAAAATGACAGGTATCTGTAGCACCTATAATATATGCTAGTAATACAAGTGGAAAAAATTTAAAATCAACAAGAAAAACATATGACAGCCTAATACAGTTACACAAAAAACACAAATCAGAGTACATTTAAATTAATGTTTTCACTGCAGGCTGATAGAAGAGGAGCTTATCATTTGGTAGCATTAAAATTTAAGGGCATATTACCAATAAAGATTTAACTGCATGTTAATAAACATCCTGGGAAGCACATGGCTAATTATGAGGGCCTCAATGGGACAAGGATTGAGAAAAAAGTTAGAATAATGACTTTACATACTTTAAATATTTATCATCTTGACTCAGTTGAGGGTTCTACAAATATCAAATCAGAAACAAACTGGAAAAACTACTAGTATTTTACAACACAACACTTATTAATATGCAAAAGAGTAATACGTCTGCAGCAAAAACTATGACTTGTCTATCGGTAACACCAATATATTGCGCAGTGCAGTGTCACCTCTCCATGGTCGTGGCCCACGTGCTCGCTCCAGTAACAACGCAAACAAATCAGCCACACAAAAAAATTAATCGTTAGTCATTAATGCAGAGGATACAAAAGTGGTATCACCCTGAATGAACTACTGTTTTTTTTTTTTTGTTTTAATTAACAGTCCTCCAGTCTTATAATTGGTTAAGAGGACTATCTCCCCCTTGGGTTTGCATATATACAACAGCAGAGAGATTCATGGGAAATAAAGGTAGTCACCAACTGGCATGTTTCCCAAATGTAATTAAAGAATAAATAAATAAATAAATAAATAAGACAGATAGATAGATAGATATTTTTAACAAATTAAAACCACCCTGAAAAGGACCTTACTAGTGAATGTTTTTTCAGTGCAACAGCAGTTTTGCCCATTCTCTTCAACAAATTAGTATCAGACACTCGTGTCAGACATTTTGAAACAGACACTTTTGTTCGCTAGCAATGTCTGTTTTGATTTTTTTCCTTCAGTTTCAGTCATACTTCTTGCATAACAAGGCCAACAATATACTTCCTGTCACAATTTCACCCAGTCACAACTATCAATTAAAGGAAATCTAACATCCCTACTAAAACAGGGTTTTCGATATCATCATTATTTATTAATTAATTATCCAATGCTTTTCTTTGAAGTGGATTACTATACTAAGCCACTACTTACAAGTATTTACTAAATTATGGAGCAGGGCCATTTTTACTGGAGTAATTCAGGACAAGTACCTTGCACAGGGGTGCTATAGTAGGTGTAGGATTCTTACCTGGATTCTTTGAGTTCTTATGTAAATAAGTTGAGAACCACCTGGAGTTTATAACTTTGTTCCAATCTAACAATCTCATCATAAGCTGATTTTGTCAAAAGGCACCCCTTGTACTGTATTACATTCATATAAACTATAAGAACATATAAACATCATGCATAAATGCTATGTTAATAGGGTCTTGTACATTCTGTAAAAATCCCACTAATATATAACAGTGTATAGTACATTACAGTATTATGATTATATTTGCATGCTACACTAGTATTTCCACTTCTAAATTTCACATTATTCTCACTTCTAACACCACAGAACACTAACTTTTTTGCTTGTTATCGATTGTAAACCAAGTAACTCGAATGGAGTCACAAATGTAAACTTTTGTAAACAAAACAGTTTTATTAAATAAAATGCATTTGAGTCAATATCAAATATAAGTGCCCTGAAGTAGCATTATTGTACATATTATGACCAAATGTCAGGGCTCAAAAAATAATGCAGTATAATAAGGTTAATGGATAGCAGTAGTAAACCCAGGTTGTTGTAAGCCACATGTCAAATCCTGTTACCTTTGTTACCTTTAACTCAGCTTTTTAAAAATATATCAACATGAATACCCTAAAATTAGTGTTAAATACTTAACATTGGAATAAAAAGACTATCTATTTGTTTGTAACATTACATATGTGCTCCAAAAATATACTGTCACGTGCGTTGCACACTGAACAACAAGTAATCATGTGAACTTTAGATCATAAACCAGTGAGGCAAATTATCTCTGCTTCACACCGAATGCTTCTTGGAGAAATTCTGCCCCTCCGTGTCCCTGCACTTCATAAGCAGATCTTGATGACAAGCCTGATGACAATGTAACATTAAAACACAAGGTAGAAATGTTTTGGGTTACAAGTACAGGCATCCCTCTCTGTTTGAGCTGTCATTATTCAAATATTTGCTATAGCAAACCCCAAAAAGTAAGATGACTTGTTGTACATTCTTTCTATGCATGTTTTGCCTGTCGAGGGAATTGTTCCCTTCCAGAAAACAGTGCAATGAAATATATCAGTCATTTACAAATAATCCTTTAAAATGCAGAATTAAAAGGTCTAAATTTATAGTAAAAGAAAATCTCTTTTCTATAACCACAGCTAATTACCAGCCGCCTAAGGTTTTTGAAAGTGATTACTAGAGCGCCTAATCTTATCTGGGAATTTCAGTGCAGTTTAAAAAGCTTTACATTTCATTTTTACATATTCTAACCAAATCATGTTTCTATTAATTGTCTGTTCTCTTGCCCAAAGAATAACTTGTAGAAGAATAACTACATGAATGTGGCAAGATCGACAGGGATTTAGGATCCTCAGCAAAAGAACATGTATCCAAATGTACACAGTAAACATATAACATAAATGATCAAAGAGGGCAAATAGCCCAGTTTCAGAGTATGAATGGAAATTGGGGATTAAAAAAGAAGCCTGAAGTTTCCAAAATCAGCACTGCATCTCAAAATATACAGACAACAGAAGGCCACCTTTCAACAAAAACTGCATCACACTTAGCACACAGCTGCATAGCACACAGTGTCAAGGTCAAGTACAAAATAAACGTAAAACACACATTCTTTTTTAATAGTACTTGTATGCAGAACTAATGCTCAACTCTTCTACTGCAGGTCTTCCACAGTTGAGTGACAGAGGCATTAGCTTTTTTAAGGGGAAAAGATTCGTGTTAGTGGTGGGCCGATGGAACAGGACGCTAATACATTAGACACCACGTGAGCACAGATTACATGAGGGGGAGGCTCCTCAGTCATTTATAAAGCAAAATTATTAAAATCAAAAACAAAGGCACATGGGGCAGTTGGGTAGCAAACCCCAGGGGGATTAGCAGGGAATAATCACTAAGGGATGTAGGACACATCTGGGGAGATTTACACCTGGCCAAAACATCCATTACAGTCCTGCAAACTGAGCACACTGCTAAAAAGACTAGGATCAGGGGGGTATATACGCAGCACACGCGGGACATCTGTCTCAAAACATGTGGGCTGTACCCATCGCTCAGTTTCGTCTTTCGGTTGCCATAGCTACCACTTCATTCTCAAAGGCCAGGGGAAGAAGAAAGGGGGGGGGAGAACTCGCCCAGTTTTAGTGTGTGGCACGTTTCTGTCCAACTGAGGAGTTCTCATACACCTGCACCCAAGTTTTCATTTTACACAGTTTGCGAGATGATTAATTTAAGAAACAAAAAAAAAAAAATCAAAACAGAGCAGTTGGATTTGGATGACACCACCTCCACATCAGTATGGTTTCATGGGATGTGGCTGATGCTGGAGGGCACAGGCAAAGGACGCAGGCAGCCCTTAGCTCTGGAGTCAGGCCTCTAGAGAGGACAGATGTTGGAAGGTTGGCAGGAGGCAGCAGCAAAACTTTCACCCAAGTCTGTTTGCTGACACAGAAAAAGAGGTGCCACCACCTTTCATAAAAGGTCAAAAGGCTGTTCCCACCACTCCTTACCAAGTTGCCCTCATGGCCTAGGCAAACAAGCCAAAGGTACCAGCCACTATTACTTCTCTCCTCTAGAGTTTCACAGAAGACACTAAGAAAAAGGGGAGGACAGATGAGAGGTGGCCATATTGCTTCTTATTTGAGAATACGGAACATAATACAGAATATAAAAATAACAGCTAGAACTGGGTCACAGAAATCCCAGGGAACCGGCACTGAGCAGAACCACAGTTTGGGTGGCCTCCCCTTCCTAATTCCCATCATACGAGAGGGTGATGGAAAAAAATGCAGAAAAAATTTTTAAATTCTGAGAAGGGATTAAAATTAAGTTTTTTTTGATCAACCCTCACACTTACACAAAGTACCTCCTGCATTTAATCATTCAGCAGCTTTATGACCAAAGTTGTAATTCAACAATATAAATAGTCTCCAACTGAGTGGCTAAAAGGGAGAACCTACAGCTATTAAATAAAACTAGCCAACTACAAAGTGAGGCAATCGAGGATAGTGATGCTCAATTCTGAGTGACTAGCTCATGGTGCTCAGGAGACAACCCCCAAAAATGAGAAAAACAGTTTAACAGCCCAAGAGGTACGACTACAGGGAATTATGAATTCTGTCATTTTGAGCAGAATGAGTAGGTAAAGAGAATTAGTGATGATAGAAAATGCAGGCAAAAGTGACCTACCCCCCCCCCACTCTGTTTCTCAGCAGTACAGATAGCTGACAGAGCACTGTGAGCAAAGACCAAGTCTGCAGCACCCCTGGGAGAACAGCCAGCTTATCCACACCTGATGTGAGTGGGGGAGGCAGAAGGTGAAGATGTTGTGCTGGGCCTGGTACAGAAATAGATGTACACATCTAGAAATAACCCACAGGTAAGGTCACACAGAATCAACCACACCCCCCCCCCCAAAGCTTGCTGCTTGTTCTCCAGGACTCTGGTTCTCCTTGGCCTCAAAACATCAACACAGCTCCCCTAAAAACATTTGCAACTACCTGCATTTGGAGGTCAGAATGGAAAGGAGAACTAAATCCCTGGGGCTTAAAGGGAGACATGATAAATAAAGGAGGTATGCAAAAAAAGTGAGTTCTGTTTCCATGCAAAAGTCATTTCCTACTAGGAGTGGTAGCTCACCAGATCATCCCAAAAAAGAACCATAGGGGAGTACTAAAGTCCAGTAAACTTTTAATAAGGAACATAGAGCCACATAAAAGAGCTAATTGACCCTAATCGAGTCCATCAGAGAAGTCCGCAACATTTCCTCTTTTGGTGTGCTCACCAGATACATACATGCCTACCAGTCACACACACAACAACCATGTGACAATAACTGTAACACTCTCCTTTAAGTTTGTAGGGCTGGAGTCTGGAGGGGAGGGAGCAAAACTGGTTACCCATTACCACATCTTGGATCACTTTAAGGTAAAACACTTCTCCAGCAAATAAAAAATTTCTGGGGCAAGTGATTTCAGCATGTTAAAGAGATTGGAGTTGCAGCAGAACACTGTATTCCTGGGGGTAAAGGAAGCTCCCAGTCAGGTGGCTGCTGGACTGAGACAGCCAGCCGACTCTGCAGAGAAGCAGCCCACTCTGCCACTCTGGAAACATCTGACACATTCCTTATTATCATATTTAAAAAATGTATGCCTAAACTGCTTCTGAGCAGAGCAACAGAAGAAATACCACAAGGGAAAGCAGGCAAACATGGCTCATCTGCACTATTACTTAGTGATAACAGAACACCAAGTGCATCTCCTCAACCCCTTTTTTCAGCTCTGGTGTAGCAGCAGCTTTCAAGCACAGCATTGGTTTCTAGGCATCTTGAACCCCCCCATTAATGTCCTCCCACTCCCCCCAGGCCCATCTGCTCTGTTTTGGCTCTTCAGTTTGCTGTGGGATCGATGCAGGAACAGCAGCGCACTGAAACAGCTCCGCAGCTTTATTCACTTCACACCAAACCCCTCCACTTCCACACAGGCCAGCTCCTGGTCCATTTCAATACTGTGTCTGGCTGTACATAAGTGCTCTACAAACTCCTCCTCTAATCTGCACTATCCAGCATGGAAATAAGTGTGTGACATTTTGTATTTTCCCAAGCTTTAACAATCTGATATGAAAAATCTATGACCACCCATGAGCTAAAATTCAGTCAATTTTGTTACAGCAGAAATTGTTAGCACCATTGAAATAAATAAAATAGCAGAACAGAGTTTCCAGTGCATTTTTTGTAAATGGTGCGTGTGCATGTATCTCAGCAGTTGCAAGTTTTCTGAGACACACACCATGCTATTAACAGGCAAAACACCAAAAAAGCAATTTCACCACTAGCATCCTTCCTGTTCTGAATGAGAAACTGCCCCTGATGCAGAAAACCTCTTCCTTCTTCACGGAAGGCACAAGAAGCTCTCCTTTCATCCCCCCGAATAGCCCAAGTGGCAGCAGGCAGGCAGTCAGAGAGACCTATAGGTCTGACCAATTCATTTCTTTGAACGATCCTGGGGTGAACGATATCGCAACGAATAAAGGTCTCATCTCACCTCCACTCCACACAGCAACATCTGAACTGTAGAATGTGTTTATTAAATTAAATATGGTACCAGGGAGAACAGCATTTCACACCCCAACATACAGTATCTGATTGATGGACAAAAGCTGTAATTAACTTAATTTCATTACGGCTTAGCAAATAGTGATTAATCATTCAGCAACGGTCAGAGTTGCAGTCCAGGAAAACGCACATAAAAGCTAACACTTACACAGCACTCTAAATTACTGTTGGCCACTATGTCAGGATCAGGTATACAGTATTTTTTAAAGGATGTCCTGGCCTCCATGCAAAATGTGAAATACAAGATAATTAAGCTGGCTGACAGATTTATGAAAGGACAATGGGCAGTTCTTAACAACGTAAAAAACTAGCAACTGAAACACAAACACGTATACATAGTAAAAAACATTTTGGGATATTTGTAAAGCACATCCTGGATTTTTTCATTAATTGCAGTACTGATGACAACAGTGACAAATTTTTTTATATACTGGATAATATAGATTAAGAAGCCCTTGTTATTGTGAAAATTGTAAACAAAGCTACTGATATTCTAGCATCACCCCACAAAGAGGAGAAGGAAATGTTCATTAAAAAAATAAATATGGGCATCATTAAAAATAGCAGGTTCTGAGTCAAGCAGTGAAGTACTGCTTATAACTGCATGATCCTCTGACAGGAAAGTGAAGTCTTAATGGTAGAAATATAAAACAACCACATTCTCATTACAGTAACTGTTCCTTTCCATTATCAGGACAAAATGCCTGCCTGAGACAAATTGCAAATCATCATCTCAAGACACAAAAAGCTTAAGTTGTAATGCTGAAGAAAAAAGGAAAAAAGAAATAAAGCAATTATGTAATTTAATCAATTAATGCATAATAAAACATATAGTAGTGATCTTAATTGGCAGAGGCTTAGCAGGTCTTCCTTTATTTAATCAACATTTTCCAAACTATCACTACAGAGCACTTTTACTATATTGTCTATCAGGATTTCTTAAATAAAGTGCTGTATTGCTGAGGAAAGTGACTTACTGCCAAGATACTACACAAACAGGAATCAGACTATCTGCTCAATCTTTGGTGTGGACATGAATACCATGACTCGTTCAAAAAAAAGTGGAAATCTTTTAAATACAACTGTGACAGAAATAGAGGAAAGACTACAATAGCATAAGAAAAATTATTCTAAGTCAGTTGAATTGTCATCAACTTTTGGTTTTTTCTTTTATTTGACAAAAAACATCTAGAGCTAGTTTGAAAAGGTAAAAGGTTTCGGTCTATTAATTGTCAACATACTTGTTAAAACAATGCCAGTAATATATCATTTTAAAAAAAGAGGACAACAGCTTCACTTATCTCCAAGATGTACACAATGGCAAAAATAAAAAAGGAAAATAGTGATCCATTTAGAACAGTAAGTTTTAAAATTGCCTTCATTATTTAAATAATGTGTAAAAGTGTCCATGTGAAAGTGAACGGGAGATCTGAATCATCATTATGTAGTATTCTACATGCTTACTAGAAGTACATAAACAAACATGCCTCTGGTGTGGAGATCATTCCAAGCAGTCCTGTTGTGCACACTATTCAAGTAGGCGGCACCTTGAGTTTCATTCACACTATTCACCTTGTCACTGTGACCCTGTGGTCACGCATTTGGCAAGTGCTCCAGTAAAACGTTTGACATGCCGATGAAAGAAAGGTGTAGCAACGAAGGGCATCATCCTGAATCAACCATAAGTGGAAGTTCCGAAGTTCACACAAAGAGCCTATAAAACCTGGTGACACACATATTAGAAGGTCTACCTGTAGCCTGAGCAAACCAGAAAAAGTGTAACGTGACCTGACGATACATCCATGACACAAGACATGACAATGAGACTTATGCTTGTTTAATTTATTAGAAACACTGCTAGAGAGAAAAGTCAAAAACAAGTGGCTTTCTCTACCATTTACTTTAGGTAGTGGTAGCCAGCAACCACAATCATTACATCATAGATTTTATCCAACGTACCCATCTTAAAAAATGGCTACAGCTACATTCATGCTTTATTGTTGGAGTGCTCAGACAACAAAATTAAAAGCAGTTATGAGCACAATTCCCTGGAAGACACTCAGTTGGACAAAAACTGACACTGGCAATAACCACCTTTTAAAAACAAAAAGGCAAAAGAGCATTTAATTCAGTGATTCGGACAGACGCATTCTGCTTAACCTCATATGTCAAAGGTCGTTTTTCAGAACCTAAACTTTAACAGATGACCAAAATTATGGATTCAATTACACTAATATAACTTTCCTTACATAACTCTATGGTAAAAGAGAGGCATGCGTTAAAATTTCAAATCATTGCAAATGGAATAGCATCCACAATTTCCGCTGGGGCAGCAGAGGGCATACTGGTTAAGGATCTGGCACAGCACATGAATCACCCAACTCCATAACTAGATGAAGTATAAAGCTGCATGATGTATGCCACCTTGGAAGATTGTATACTAACCATATATTCTGTTGCATTTTACACCTTCTTGACAAATTTTGAAACCTCCTGCAGTGCCTCACCTCTTCAATGACACCCTCTTCTCTCCATATTGGTTACATGTGGAAAAAAATAAATTCACAAAATCATACCTTTTGTTCCACTTTAATGTTAAATTGTGAGTTTGTGTAAAATGGTTACTGGAATTACATTCCTCTGCTGTGGTCTTTCAGGGATATCATGGTCCAGTTTCAGCCTTGCATCTCACCCTCTTCCCAGTCAAACTACAACCAACCAAACTGCACCAATCACTCCATGGATTGTGCCTTATTTTTTAAACATCTACTGCAGTCACAAGGATCAAACAAACACAATGCAGTGCCTTTTCCCCCCCACACTCACATTCCAATTCATAATCAACCTAACCTCTTTTGTAAAAAACATTTAAAAAAACATAATAATAAAGCTGGCAGATCTACCTTTATTTCTTTATTGTCTGTGGGACATGTGAATTCATCTTGCATTGCTGGTGCTGTTTATGCCAGAATAAAAGCCAAAACTGTCCCTACTTCCTTTGTTGAGCTGAAGACAAGGAGTGACTAGTTCATACACACTTTAACAATGCATCATCTTGTGCTTTGAAGTACTGCATCCACTCAATGGAGCTATGGATAAATCACACTGCATTTTACCACTAATAAAACGATTTTTGGTTTGGAATAACATATCAATAGCTCATTTAAATCTAATCTTGAGTAAAGCCATTTCAGTCAAAGTACATGACTGCTTTGCCTTTGATGGTATATTCTATTAAACATAACATTACAATGGACCCAATTTACCAGCCACCTCAGCAAAATTAAAGCAAATTCTGACCATAGCATATATGAGCCGCTTTAAATAAGACCTTTCGTAGCAATAAAAAGGGTAGCAAGTGACCCGTTGAGTCAGACTGGTTCTCTCTCCCATTTCATCCTCACTACCGCACACACAGACAGGTGGCCTTTGTCATGCAAAAACACCAAACAGTATTTCCCTTTTCTTGCCAGGACTGCGCTTCCCCTCTACCAAAGCAATAAGAGGAACCTGAGCACAGGATGCTGCACTCAGAATGCAGCTACACTCACTGGGAAACAAATAAGGTCTTGCAGGAAACATCAATTCTTATCACATCCTTGTGGAATCCAAAAAGCACACAGAGACACTGGTAGAGACCAGCCTGCATTTGCAATTTTAGCACTCAATGCTGAAACTAGCTGTTTAACCCATTTACGTACTAGTGCAGTTGACCCAAGTCCAAATCCACAAAAGGGGGGGCTCACTCATAAATGCAAAAATAGTCCACAGAAGATTAGCAATACAAATCTGTTAACAGACTGAAGCACTATATCTTCATTTTGAGATACATTAAAACACACACTAGCATTCAAACAAACCTATTAAACTTGAAAAAAATAACACCTAACAGAGTAAATAGGAAAGCGTGCCATTTCGTCAATTTAATGAATCAACTGTGTTCCCAGTTTAGTGCCATGGGAACATTTGGGTTTTCCTTAGAAGATAAGAGACAATATGGCAAACAGGAAGACACACAAGTATCAGGTTAGTCAACTGTGTCAGCTACAAATTAAAAAAGTAAAATAAAGTTCCCAACTGTCAAGTGTGTACTTATGTGCCATAACCTGACTCAGCTTTCTTGTGTCCCTATGGATCAAAGGTGTGCTACTTGCAGCCCAAGGGCTGCACGCAGACGGCCGTTTCACGTAATGTGGCCCGTAAGAATATCTATAAAATTATGAATATCTACGACACCGCTCATAAATACTACAAATTCTATGGAATCATGTGATAATAGATTTATTATGTCATTTTACAAATGTGACCCTTGGATCAGCTCAAAATTAACCTTGGTGAAAAAGGACTGGATATCCCTGTGAAAGCTGCCTCTTTTCAATAACTATTATTCCTGAACAGGGCTGCAGGTAGCATAGTACTCATTGCTGGCAAGTTATTAGGTGAAGGATCTGGTTTCAAAGCCCATTTCTGCTATGGTGCCCTTGAGTATGGTACACTGATGGTATACTGATATAATAAGAACACCCAGTTGTTTAAATGGCTAAATCATTGTAAAGTTGATTATCTAATATTATAAACCGCCATGAAGAAAGGATCGGCTAAATGAAGGTTTATAACAGCAAGAGGCGAAAACAATACGAGAAGAGCTCTTCAGATACATATCCGTATTCCTGTCCATGCATGTAGAGGGAAAAACACTTCAGGCGAATGTAAACAAACAGCGGAGCTACCGACCTGCTCTGGTAACTCTTCATATCGCAACTACAGTCAGAAAAACATACCACTGAGTGAGGCTGAGACGATCCGCTGGACCCTGAAAAGACAGCGCTGTATTTCCAAAGGTAAAATATACACACGCACACACACACACACACACACACACACACACACAAAAACACAGAGAGAGAGAGAGCCCGGGCGTCACTGTGGATGCGCTCAAAATAAAACTCTTCAGTTATATTTTCCTATTTTGTACAAACCAAGCAGAAATGATTCACCTGCAGCCTATTTGTATAGGTTCAAAAACAAATTTAAAAAAAATCTTTAGTGAAGAGTCGTGCCGCTGAATTAACTGCTAAAACCCCCTGAGCTCCGCACGCATCACCGACGACATCAGAAGTGAAAGTAAGACGACAAATTCGCTCGTTCCATCTAGGCAGTTGCTTTTGCATACATGTCATATATATTTTTAAGTTCTTCGGCATATCAGCGTTTGAACGGATTTGTCAGAGTGCGCCAGAAGAAAAGTGTGAAAATACGAACCGTGAGGATATGCAAGTGCGCTCTCCCGGTCGGTCCACAGCGAGAGGCACCTGCCGCGGCGGGCGCGAGCTCTAGACGGGCGCGGGCGCGAGCACTTCCTCCTCTTGTTCCACACAAACCGCTTCACTCACAGCCCGTGCGTACAATTTATGAATATATTTACTAACCACTATTAATTACGTGATCCTGTCTTTACAACGCAAACTGCGGCAGAAGCGGAGTGAGTGCCTTTTATTGCTATGCGGACAGTCCCGCATTCGGCTCCGGAACAAGTAGAAATCAAATGGAATGACCACGCCGAGCAGCGCCCCGCAATGCTGCCTTTCAGCACACTGACAGCACGATCTACTCACCCTGCCGATACACGATAAATTACGGCGGCTACAAAACTTAAATAAGACACTGAAACTGGAGCTGAATGGACCTTCGCAACAAAGTGACTACTTACACACGCTCTCCGAAATGATCCGGCTAATCCTCCTACTCCGGCTCCACTGTATTTGAGTTGCTCTGCGTTTGGAAAGTTTGTTTGACATGTAGCTAAGGGACCGGCTGATACTGCGCTGTAGTCGCGACGTGGGCCGCCTACCGGTTTCTCTAGGGGGAGGAGACCGGAGCTTCGTGGGACGCGCGCACGCGCACGCGCTACAGCTGCGAGATGGAGCCGTAATCGCGCACTGGATCCCCTATGGGCTACAGGCGTGCATTCGCAGCGGGGGGTCCCTCATTCCTTTATGAATACAGGCTCGTGTTCACAGTAAGGCTCAGTCCGGACCAGTTTCCAACCTACCGATCAGGTTTTTGGGACTATAGAGCCACACTCATAGTGGGGGTCCCTGTCCGCATTTGTACCTCAGACTAGTAATAACATCGGGGGTCCCTCAGTTTCACTTCTTTGGACTACAGACACACACCCACAATGGGGGTCCCTCTGATCCCATCATTTGGACCGCAGACCCATACCAACAGTGAGGTCCTGTCTTTCCGAAGGGTGCAGGGACCCTGATCCAGCATCACATCCCTCAAGTTGTTTCATAGCTTTTATTCTAATGCAAAACGACTTGAAAGAAACTTAACCACCTCGATGCGGCTTTAATGATGATAAAGTTATTTACGTGCTCACGTCACAAGCGCTTCCTCGTCCGTATCCACCATGGAGATCATCCCCGTGCTGTGCCAAAAGCACCACTTTCCTTTCTCAATAAGCGCCTGATAAATAATTCAGCTAGAGAATTCTGCAGCAGAAATGTTCCCGCGATTGCGGTAATACAACAGAAGAACAAGTAAAAAAAATTCAGTAAAATACAATGGCATGACTTCAGTCAACACAGCAACTTTAATGAACAGAGCCATGCAGAGCAATGAGGCCGGGCACCCGGCTGCAGCAGGACACGCGCATGTCGCCGAGTACACGGCGCTGCATTAGCTACTGAGCTAGCAGCCTTACACTGCGTGTGTGTGTGTGTGTGTGTGTGTGTGTGTGTGATAGCTTGTGGGGTCGTGCTGTTCAACACACTCCACTGTCGCGAAAACACTGCACTGGATACCCCCTCGGCTGCAGCCCTGCCAAAATGTGGCGTGAACCCTGAACCGCGTTTAGCGCTGAGCTACAGTGTTTATGGGTATTGCATTACCGTGGTGGAGCAGCTCCGGTCCCCGTTCACTGTTACCTCCAGACAAGTCAATATCCACTGCCCTGCGACCGCTCGCTCGCTCTCTCTCTCTCTCTCTCTCTCTCTCCCTCTCCCCCCCAACCGGTTAGACAAGAGCTTTTCTCACGTGACCGCCGGCGCTGTGCCTCATTGGCTGACGAGCAATTGATGAGACTGCCGTTACCGAGTCCTCCTCCTCCTCCTACTGCTCCTTCGTGTACTTGCGAACTCCAGGCGCTGCTCACACACGTTGTGGAGGATGGTTTACTGGGTCGATCTCAACTGCTAGTCCTGCAAAACACGGTTAAAGTAATACATAGATGTTTTGCTTAAAAATCGGAAGATTCTGCTGCCATTTGAGAATATATCTAAATCAATTGTAAATCAATCAAAACATTTACACATTTCCAGGTTATGAAAATGAATATACTAATATGGAATTTTTTTAGATTATTATGATTTTATTACAAAAATAGTGCCCCGTGGGGGATGTGTCCGTCCAGTGTTCAAACGAGTCTACTACCCCTTTCAATATTTGTCTAAACTCCTTAGAGTACTACACTGAAAAGGAAAATACTTAACACAAAAATCGCATCTAAACGGCACATGAATGAACTGTAGGTTTTTATAATAAATGGATGTTCAAAGATGCTGTTTTTTGTTCCGTCTCTCTCTTTGAAAAACTGGAAGATGAATTTCCTTGCCAACTAAAGAACATTTTTATATGCATAAAAATATGTGTGGTTTTGTAAAAAAAAAAATATAAGATCCTGCTTTTGTCAATTCATCCCATAAATTAAAATTGATTCACCTTTCCATATACATTTAATCCATCCTTGTTTATCCATCTTGTGCGTATTGGCTAATTCCCATGAAGGTCACAACATCCTATAGTAAAAGGTATTGTCTCTATTTCTGTGGCACATGAGGCATATTGTAACAGACACATTGCTCAATTATAGACAGTTTTTATAAGAAGGTCCAAAAAGGTCCTTCATATTATACGTTAGGCATATAAGTGTGTTGCACTATTATACAGCGTTAGAAAAGAAATACTGCAACTTTATATATAATGCAGAAGATGTTGTCTACAGTAGTTATAGGAAATTATTGAATAATTTACACAGAGGAAACTATTTAAGAACAAGAAACAGTGAGCATTACAAAAAAGAGTGCATTTTAAAATAAACATTGATTGATCATACTGTTTTATTGGATTCATTTTGTTAATTTCATTATGTATATGAAGTTTTCATTATGGGTTTCTCTGTATTTAAATATATCAAGTTTGTATATACTTTACCATATTTTTAAGATCATAAAATGTGTTGTATAGTGTTTTAGCAATGAATACAGATTCTATTTGAAATGAGTAAGCTTTGTCATGGTGCATAGAGGTCTTTTGAGACCTTCTTACTGTAGGGTGTGAGAGGGCAGGCCCTTTTTAGACATGTTGATCATCTTGTCTCTCCAGTGGATCTGCATGCCACAGAGACAATGATATTTGTTTGATTTTGTATGCATGCTTACATAGTAGCTGACATTCTAGCTTAGTCATGAAAAGACTGACTAAAAAGAAACACTCATTCTGAATCTTCTAAAAGTGGGGCATTTCAAACCAAGTACTAATTTTCAAGCCATTGAAAATCCAAAAGACCAACTAAACCTTAGTTTTTTTTATATAACTTGTTTTTGGTTGAATAAATGCTGAGATTGTAAAAATTAAATTTTTCTGTAACTTGCCCCTTGAGGTTGGATTTCTCCACTGTCAGGATTTGGTGAGATCTACTGTAGAAGAAGGTTAGTTTTGTCTTAATATGTAAAACTATAGAAATAAATGTATGTTGAATGTTTTCATTAACATAATGCATTGGGGATTTATGTATTTTTATATTTTGCCCAGATTTTATTACTCTAGCACAAGAATCTAGCCATCCCTTAGTTCAGAACCAGCCCAAAAAACATGCAGACAGAAGGTTCTTTGAATGTTATGTTTCACAGAGACTGCGGCTGATGTACACAGCCAGGTCAGAGCCTGAGATTTCACTGTCACCACCTTCCCACTTTCATGTGTGATGCCACAAATGAGGTGTGATATTTTCTGGGGAAATCACTACAGAAATAACCTTGCTGGTATAAATCACAGACTGCAAAGAAGAGGGAACATGTAGCTTATGATCATAGGGCAGAGCAGTAAAACATTAAAATAATGCATATTTTCACATTACACTAGATCCTAGGTCCAAAAAGATAACTGGGTGTGGACTGAATTCAGGATCCACAAAAATGGTGACTATATTGCATGAACTGATATGTTGAGCTGTGGCTTTATGCAAAAACATCATCTTGTTCTTCGAGCAATATTAAGTGCACAGAAATTTCCAATAAATCTTTTGCACTTTTGACTGATTACATCTGTGTCAGAAATCAGTTTAAATATCCTGGTCTCTGACTGCTAGGATTAGTCAGGGAAAGGTGAGCTTCCACAGAACATCTGTCTTAACCTACCGCACACAGCAGAAAAGTTAGAAGGGGGGAGTCACTTTTTGAAACAAAGGAGACAAAAGTTACACAACTGGCCATTTGAGTCTTAACATTGCAGAACATAAACGCCTGACACCAAATACTCCACAAATGAGTCATTTTTATCCTTAACTTCACAATAACAAATAATGAAGGTTTGATGCTTTTGTGTTCTCACTGCATATTCTGTTGGATTGTATGGCATTGACCTTTGCTGTTTCTGCCTGATGGAACTGCCTCTCATGAACACAGACTTTACCGCCGTGCATCTGTACACAGAGTCCGGTTATCAGGGTGAGTGCAGAGAGAGCAATGACAGCTGCCACTCCTATCCCTCCACCTTCATGCAATGGCCACTTAAAGCAGGGGTTCAGGTGGTGTAACGCCTGCAGTGACTCTTGAACTTGAGGGACGTCAGCAGTGAAACAGGCAGTGGTGAGACATCTGCCTGGATGTGTGCTTATAAGCTGGGTGTGCAATCTACCCAGGAACAGAAGCTCTGTACAAACACAGAGACACATGATGAAGGCTTCATGTCGTGACACCACACAGATCAGCGCCAGATCTCAGCCCGGTTTCTGTGGTCTCTGTACAGAGTGTTCCCATGTGGGGTAGGAGGGTGACTTCACCATCTGGGCTCCGGGACGACGAGGGCCAGCTCAAAGCAGGGTGGGCCATGACAAGTGCTGGGGTCTCACAGAGATGTTAGCAGAGTGGCTGAGCCATGGGCACAGCACTGCTGCTGTGGTGCCAGCATGCAGAACAGACGTAGTCAGCTCAGACCATGAGCAGGTGGTGGTGCCAGCAGACCCTTGCCATCCACCAGCCTTCTTAGGTTTTAATTTTGAGCAGATGCAGAATGTCAGCCTTTCTTCCTGTTGACTATTAGCTGTTCCTTGTGTTATATGCTTGAAATGGGAAAAAATGAATGCCTGTATACATTGCAATGTTAGTGTAAGTGTTGGTCAGGATCCACAAATTATTAAGTATTACATTTTGAATTTCTGCAGTGAGTAAAAATAGTAGGAGACATGACTGGTGTTCACAAAATATATTTCTTTAATTAAGGGGGCACAAATTTTGGAAAAATGGTAGAAAGGTAGTGTATGAACCAACTTGCAGTGTAACTTAACATACCCTGGGTAATGAAACGTAGCTATGAGGGCTATTATGAATTATGAATAATGGCCATGTACTACACTAGGCTTTTGATGGGAGAGTGGGTCAGCCAGAGAATCTGGTGGACTGGGGACAGAAAAAAGTCCTGGGAGCTTACGAGAAGTGCCAGTACGCAAGAAAAATTCTGAGTCCTCCAAAGAGCAAAATGTAGAAGTGCTGGAACCGCGTGCTGCTGGCTCCCATTAAACTCTGTCTCTGATGCATATCTGAAATGCAGGGTTCTATCATTTATTTGTGATAAAATCAGTGTTCATACAAGGACAAGCATGGGTACTTATTATCCTAAGTGTGACATGCCAAAGTTTGTCCCATTACTTAATAGGTTGATCTTTGTTCAGGTACCTTATTTGTAACATGTTATTTGGTGTGTCCATATAGTATGTTTGTGTACAAGTATGCAGTGTTGTGTGTGTTTATGCCGGATAAAATTTAGCTGAGGTGGTCCTTTTCAAGTCAGGCTACATCTATATGCCGGGGGCACTCAGCCCACCTTCAGCATTGGCTGGTTGCAGCATATGCCCTATGACAGAACATCTGTCAGTGTTCACAGCTGAAAGTAGGCAGCATAACTGTAAAGGGCTGAAAACTGAAATGTCTGAGATTCTCCAGAAGTGCGTGTAATCAGGTTTAACACTCATGAATGTGGACCTTTGAGCAGTAGGGGGTGGGCAATGGTTGTAGTTGAGCCACTGGTTTGGCATTACATGCCAGTAAATGTCATTACTGACTTGACAGTGTACTTGGAATGCAATGTTACTGTCCATCATCTTGCAGGGTTTTACTACACTTCAGAAAAGCGTGAGAAAAGCGTGAGATTTCCCTACCAAAGTGTACAAGACACTGTCCAAATGTGTGAGTCTCACACCCAAAATGCGAGAATTGAGAGATCTGAATTCGAGGACACACAGTTATGGCTGCAGCACACACAATGCTGGCAATGGTGCATTCTGCACTATGTAAACTGTTCCTGCTTACAATATGACATTTCAGGTTATTTGAGACATGACAGCTTAATATAACTCATCAGTCTATCCTTGGTGGTATCCACTATCCCAATCCAACCAATAACCTCACAATACACATCTCTTCCACTGTTGTCTCTTCTGAAATTTGTATTACAACTGTCTCTGCAGCAATGTGACACAGACTCAAAGCAGCACAATTATATATATATAAAATATTTTAAGACAGAATGAGCATACCTTCTGTGACCACAGTTATTGGTTTTCCTTCTGATATAATTGCAATATCAAGTTAGAGTGCATTTTACTGACAAAACTCTGCTCTAAAAGTAATGAACAGCATTCGTTCAACTTCATACACACCATACACTCTTTCATGAAAATACAAATGATTTATATCACACTTAATTGCTGTATGTTTTATTTTTAAATTATATAATAATGGAAACATCTGTAAAAAGAATTAAAACTAGAAGAAACTGATCAATATTGTTAACATAGACAATTTAGCAGTATCATTTAATTTATGCTTCTGTTTGAAGCTTGTGATTTATTGTAGTTTATTGTAACTGTTATGTATTTTAAGTCTGAAGAAATGTAAGGAAAGATAATTTAATTTTTAGATTCCTGGACCAAACAGACAAAAAAAAATTATAGTAGATACTACAGTCACTAAAATGAAGCAGTGGTCCTTGACTTAAACAATTAACTTGGCTGTGGTTCCATTACTGGCTAATCTGGCATGACTGTGGAGTTCTGGGTCATCATGCCTCATTGCCCGACCTGTAATAATGGGTCTGCTTGGGCTGTACGCGTGCCGGCATTTGTTTCTTACAGCTACCTGGGGAAAAAGTGGGAAAATGGAACATACATGTTGAGAAGGAAAACCCAAGAAGGCCTTTACTTCAGTTTTAAGCAGCAGCTCACAGTGTCCTGCTTTGGAAAGCCAGAGATGTGTGAACTCTGAGGCAGTGAGAGACCAGCCTTTGCATCTACATGTGAAAACAAAATACATCGGCACAATGAAGCAGTGTGCATCGACAAGGGCTACACAGATCCAGATCACCATGAAGATTGAAGGGGGTGGGTGCCAGCAGTGAGGGAGAAGCAGCACATGGAATTTAAAGAGGAAGTGCGGAGTGCAGCGGCTTCGATCAGGCGGCTCAGAAGGCTTGGTGAACTATGATGCTCCAAGCCACCAGGCACCCATCTTCAGGCACAAGTACATGAAATGCAAAACAAACAATGTTTACAGTGGTTGACTTTGAACATGCAGATAAAATGAAACAGAAAAGGTCTTGTGCCATGGTTTGGTCCTGTCTTTAAGGAGCTGTGTTACAAAACTAGTCCCTCTGCTTGTGGTGACAGATGAACAGGCTGCTCAAAGTCTGGCACTAGCTTAGTGGAGGATCCCGCAGAACACAGTGGAATACCAGCACTGGCCATCTGGAATCCACAGATAGACAAACTGACAGCCTGACAGATGGACAAACTGACATAAAGAAGGGATATGCAGAGTAAACATTCAAAATATCTCCACTGGGTTAGAAGTATAAGTAAATGGACAAGCTTAGAGACATACACAGTCTGGTATGACAACACTTCAGGTCTCACCGGGGATCCCAGCTATTTCAAGAGCACTTCAGGCATTTCTAAGGCAAAGATCAATATTATTGATACTGATGGCTTAGAGTTGTCATTACTGTATGTTCCTATTTAGGGCCTGTTGTTCATTTTGTGTTTGCAGAAAGGAAGTCAATAATGATGTTTAAAAGAGTGAAAGTGATTTTAATATGTCTTTTTACATAACCATTACATATCCCTTCGAATCAGCTGGAAATTTAAGAAATCAAGCAACATCTACCACAGCACAAGATAGGAAATGTGATCACTTAATGGAGGACATGCTTAAAAATTTGAATTAGAATTAAAAACTATTGTGTTGGTTCTTAAAAGCTAAGAATAAAGCACCTTGACAACATAATTGTAACATCTTTATTGCTGTTAAACATTCTAACTGCTTGAGTGTACCCATTACTAAGAAGAGTGTTCAAGATGTGAAGGAGTGTTAGCTATTTAAAACTGTCTTTCCCTGTATGTAATGCAAAGTATCTTCAAGTAAAACCAGGGATGTGCTAGTGAGTGTTTAATTAATATAACTTTGCACTTTGTTACAGCTGGAAATATTCCTCTGTGACTGCTAAACCATATGGCCATTTACATTTTAGAAAAATAATTGCAACTCAGCCATCATAAGCATCATAATCGTCTTTTAAACTTGAAAAAAGTTTTAAACGTGTCTTCTGTCATAGTCAGCTAACATCATGTCTTTCACTATGATAAATAAATAAACAATTACCATGAGCTCCGGAAATGTATAATAAGCAAATTTCTACAATTAAACTCCCTATTATTGTACACAACTACAAACAGAATTTATAAGCATTCATATACAGTAAACTACTTTAGGTAGCTAAGTTAATGATGGCCATAGAAGACAACTTATAGGCTTATAGGGCAGGTCTTTTTGTAGCTTTATGCCATAGAAATTAATAAATGCATGATGCAGTTTTTTACCACATTATGAATCCTGAAATGTGTATGACAAAACAATATGGTCAGAGAAGAGCGTAGTTCATAGTGTGTGTGTGTGTGTGTGTGTGTGTGTGTGTGTGTGTGTGTGTGTGTGTGTGTGTGGCTGGAGGTGATGTAAACCCAGATGCCCCCCCCAACTAATTCTACATCGTTTTTCCCAAGTAAAATGTTTAATTTAGGTTTAATTTATTCAGAAGAAACCTTGTGTAACCTTGTGAAGGTTAAATGTGTATGTATATGTATATATGTAAATGTGATTTCTGCTCAAGTGCACCTTGTGCATCAGACCAAGCAAAAAAGTGATGAAGTAGCGAATCAAAGTTGTGATGCTCATGACCACACAATTTTTGGAACAAGGGTTTAACCGGATCTGTAGCAATAGAGATGTCATGAACCCAGAGACAGATACCAAAAGATGGTGTATAATGACAGAGTGGGGGAGGGATATTCTTCATTATTAACTTTTTGAAACATTGTATGTCTCACAGGAGGAGTGAACCGCAGGGTGTTATTATTATAATTCATCTTCAGAGTGGAATCTTACCCCAGTGTCCACACTAATATTCTCCAATATTACAGGCACAAGAAGTGCAAGGAAAAATAACATTTCATCTGCATTCATTACTAGAAAGACAGGGAAACAATTACATTTTTCAGCATGTTCAAACTGGAACATGCAGCCTATTTAAATAATATTTTACATTTAAATCTTTTTTGCTATAATTTAATATCAGTTTTTCAGTAAAGGACCATGAAAAATGTTTGAATTCGTTCATTTTACTTTGAAAGTATTAGAGAGTATGATGAAACTGAAAACCAGAATCATTCAAGGGCCATCTAATTTTTTCTTTTTTGTATTTTAAATGTTTGGATATTTAGTGCTCTATACACTGAGTTGTAAGGAAACTGAAATTCAACTGCATGTGAAGCTGAATATATCTAATACACAAACTAAAGGTAATGAATCTTTAAGTGGTGATTTGGCTGCCCATTCCTTCGTGGCAAATTTAAACCTGCAAATTGTAGTAGCATGCCACAATTCCTATTGATGTCTACTATAATATTATAATAATGGGTCCCTCAATGTCAGATTAAAGATTAAATACTGTATCTGAAACTGGAAAGATGTAACATGTCAAACCTTAATAAAGCTTATCTTCAGACATATGACAGAACAAATGGAATTTTGAGATCTTTGAATATATAAGACCAGGTATCATTTTTTCTCTAAACCAATTTCAAAATTCAATTTTTCATGCTCTTTCAAAGTCAATTCTAATGCAAGCTGTAAGCTTTCAGTTCCAAACCTATGTAAACAGTGAGGGGGCTGTCCTACCTGCATTGTAAAAACTCAACATGTTTGGAGATGCAAATTCATCAGGAGATACTGAATTCGGTGAAATGAACTAATTGTCATCACTGGATCTGGAAAGTCCATAAAAGGAGAACTATGTGATAACTGCACAAGTGGTAAACTGAAAATGAATACTTCCTCATTTGACAGTAAAGAAATGAAGAGGTCTCTATTATGTAACTGGGCCTGACTCATGTTCATATTCAAGTGAAAGACCTTAATTTAGAGGTATAAAAATGCCATGGGCTGAAATACCTAATTAAAACTTGCTGTTATTTGACATCTTACTTGTTTATTTAGGTATTTTGTTTGTGTTTGAGTTCATGTTGATCATATAGAATTAAAGAAGAGCAGAGTTGTGGGTTGCGTGTCTGTCTCATAAAAATAATCAAAGTAAAGTTTGAACTCTGGAAGCAGCAAAGGAGGCTCTCAGTTCCTGTAAAGACTAACTGAACTCGGTGTCACACCTAGTGGAACCACAGAACACATGAACAAGGCTGTGGATCAGCACTGGATGGTTCCACCATTCCCCTGATAGCACCATTTTCTTTAACTCCAGTGTGCATGATACCTGGTTGCAGTTTGCTCCACGTGAGTCCTCCGGCCCCACCCGCACCCCCTTTCCATGTCCTGTACAGTCCTTCACAAAAGGCAAAGCTCCACATCACCTGGTAACCACAGCTTAGGCTGCAGATCCCTGACACTTGGCAGGGGAACAAGCAAAGATATCTGCATCAGGAAGGTAATCCACTTTTATTGTGGCCGGCAACATAATCGGCTTTCTTTTCATACGTGACGTGCAAACTCAGTTCAAACCTGTTAATTACTACTGAAATTAGAAAGGCATCTGTTATGCCATAGTAGCTGCACCACAGAGGAGAAACATAGAGGATGGTTTGTTACCACATTGGAGAAACAATTTACAGTGGCGTGGAAACATTTACATAGCTATGTACACATGCTGTCATTCTCGAGCACCTGAAGTTCACAACCAGTTCTGCTCGTCCAGCTCCGGATCCCCAGGCAGTCAGGCCAAACAAGTGTTTTATTTAAGCTGTATTTGTCTGATCATCGCAAACAATGTTACACTAATACATGGTGACACCTGATACCTGGTAAAAGTGTGGTGGAAAACTTAGGGTTGGTTATTGGCGGTTATTTGTAAAATCCATAGCTTCAGTCCTGTACACTGACCAAGCAAGGAAAATATTCACAGGTAATTACAGTATGTTTCATCCTCAGAATATTTGTAGCCATCAGTTTCATATCACCAGCCTTTGCAAAGCTAACTGTGGACAATAGTACTGCTTAATTTTTTGCAACATTTACAATTTATGTATCTTCATTTTACCTTTATTTGCTGGATTTCATCCTTCTTTGGTTATCGGAATAAACATTTTATAGCTTCTTAGTAAATATGCATGAATTAATTTCTCAAAGTTGATATTATTCTTGAGCATGCTATATTTGCTGAATGAGGACTATATTGCCATATATACTTTAATTTTAAGGCTGGAGCAAATGGAGATGTGACAACATTTATTATTAAGATCTCCTTGTTTTCCATCTTAGATTAATTACATACCAGTGTTTTAAAACAGGGCATTTCTAGGTGGATGCTGTTTGCCCCCAGATGGACATAATTTTGAGAAGAGAATGCATTTTTTAACTGTGATGGATTTGTTCAGGTCAGCACAAACCTTTTGGATTTGCATATACATTTTCATTCTACTTTTTTAAACAGTGTATTCCAAGTACCTCCAGGAATGTGCTGCATAAAGTCTCCTTAAGCACTATGTTTCCTGTATTTCTGCAGTTGGTACAACTGTGACATCCAGCGTCTCTGCGTCAGCCATCATGTTAGCAGTCTGTGTGTGACTAGGTATTATCAGAATGACAGCAGTCTTAGTTTACTTTAACTTGTGTCTGCAGTCCAACAGCGTGTTTCCTGTTGATGGACACATAGCTAATAAGAGGAAGTTGTGCTTTTCTCCAGACAGACATGTAACTCAGATATAATATTCAAAATACTGGGGAGAACAGGATGCAAATGAAGAACACCTGAAGGCCCAAAAATTGTTGTTTTCACTCAAGTCTGTTTCCACCTGGCCTGCTACGGGAGTAGTATGGGGTTTTTACAGGTATGACCCATATGCAAATTCATTGCTCAGCTGATGCATGGCAAAAAGAACAGCCCTATGTCCTGGAATGAAACTTCTTTTTTCAGTTTTTTCAGAGAAAAAAAATCAAATCAAACACAATTCAGAGCAAGCAAGTGACTCTTCGAGAAATTTTGCTGGACTGGGCATCTTGAAGTCAGCCATTGTGTCTTAATGAGAACAAGGTGCATATGTGGCATATATTGAAAAAGCTAGCCAAGAAGTTGTATGGGCAAGAAATTGCCCTGCAGGAGAAGAGGAGGATGAGGAGATGCAGGAGAATTAGAAATGTGTGGACAGAGGGAATGCTGGAGAGAGACATAAAGTATAGAGGAGAGAATGAGAATTTAGAAAAAAGAGCGAGGGAACACAAAAAAACATGGGGAGGAATATGGGACCCAGGGGGTGAATTCAGAGAGGAGTCACAATGCAGGAACAGGGGGTATGTAGAATGGAGGCTTTGGTGAAGGTATTAATCAATAGTGGGTCCCAGGGAGGGTGGTGAGTAGTGAAAACACATACAGACTCACAAACAAGCAACTGTACTCACATACAAACACAAACACACGTACAAATAAATGAAAATAACACACACATGACACAAATACAGCTACAAATAAAATAACACTAACATACTTTTTATACACATGCAGGCATATGCAGCAGAAGAAAAAAATATGGGAGAACACATAAGCACAGAGATACACAAATACGCAAAAATTCACAAACATGCACACTCAAAAAAGGTGCATTCTTTTCAGACACCAGGTGGACTAACTGCAGAAAGGTCAAAGCTGACAATAAATAATGAAGCTTTTACTGCGGTTTTCTGAGCACAACAATGACACTGAGAAGCCAGCCTGCGGTCACAATGAAAGGACATGTAGGACATGTCTCAGGCAGATGTTTCAAGTGGAAGATTCACCTATTCATAGATACAACTATGATGTGAAACAGAGAAGCAATTAGAAAAGTGTATAGTCTACACTTTGTAACAGATGTAATATTTTTCATTTAACAATTATTATGATTTGATATATTAAGTGATTCATTCATAAGATCATATGCAAGGGTTGATATGGTGTCATGGTTCGTATGCTAAAATAAACATGAAATTGTATGCACAAATTCCATGTCTAGTTTTCTGCCCATTTAAAACAAAGACTGCATATTTTGGTCATCCTTTAACATCTGTCACAAACTTTCACAAAGTCCAAATTAACAGATGAAACGAATCAATGAAGCAGTATGGCAGATAACATAATGTAAAGTGAGTGCACCAAAATCCTGTGGCAATAAAAAAAAGAAAAGAAATGTCAAATACATTTATTTTTAATATATTGCAGCCCCCTCTACCCCAGCAGAATTTACAGTGGTACTTGAAAGTTTGTGAACCCATCAGAAGTTTCTATATTTCTGCATACCTTTGTCCTAAAACTACATCAGTTTTTCACAAAAGTCCTAAATGTAGATAAAGAGAACCAAGTCAAACAAATGAGTCAAAAAAATTAGACCTGGTCATTTATTTATTGAGGAAAATGATCCAATAACACATATCTGTGAGTGGCAAAAGTATGTGAACCTTTAGGATTAGCAGATAATTTGAAGGTGAAATTAGAGTCAGGTGTTTTGAATCAATGGGATGACAATCAGGTGTTAGTGGTTGACCTGTTTTATTTAAAGAACAGGGATCTATCAAAGTCTGATCTTCACAACACGTTTGTGGAAGTGTATCATGGCACGAACAAAGATTTGTGAGGACCCCAAAAGAAGAGTTGTTGATGCACATCAGGCTGGAAAAGGTTACAAATCCATTTCTGAAGAGTTTGGACTCCACCAATCCACAGTCAGACAGACTGTGTACAAATGGAGGAAATTCAAGACCATTATTACCTTCCCAAGGAGTGGTGGACCAACAAAGATCACCCCAAGAGCAAGGCGTATAATAATCCGTGAGGTCACAAAGGAACCCAAGGTAACCTCTAAGCAACTAAAGGCCTTTCTCACATTAGCTGATGTTAATGTTCATGAGTCCACCATCAGGAGGACACTGAAAAACAATTGTGTGCGTGGCAGGATTGCAAGGAGAAAGCTGCTGCTCTCCAAAAAGAATACTGCTGCCTGTCTGCAGTTTGCTAAAGATCACCTAGACAAGCCAGAAGACTACTGGAACAATGTTTTGTGGATGGATGAGACCAAAATAGAGCTTTTTGGTCTAAATGAGAAGTGTTATGTTTAGAGAAAGGAAAACACTGCATTCCAGCATAAAAAAACTCATATCATCTGTGAAACACGGTGGTGGTAGTATCATGGTTTGGGCCTGTTTTGCTGTATCTGGGCTAGGACAACTTGCCATCATTGATGGAACAATGAATTCTGAACTATACCAGCAAATTCTAAAGGAAAATGTCAGGACATCTGAGCTGAATCTCAAGAGAACATGGATCATGCATGAAACCCACCAACATAACAGAGTTGAAGCTGTTTTGTAAGGAGGAATGGTCTAAAATTCCTCCAAGCCGATGTGCAGGACTGATCAACAATTACCGGAAACGTTTAGTTGCAGTTATTGCTGCACAAGGGGATCACACCAGATACTGAAAACAAAGGTTCACATACTTTTGCCACTCACAGATATGTGTTATTGGATCATTTTCCTCAATAAGTAAATGTCCTGTCTTTTTTTTTTTTTTTTTTTTTTTTTTTTCTTTTTTTNTTTCCTCAATAAGTAAATGTCCTGTCTAATTTTTTTTTACTCATTTGTTTGATTTGGTTCTCTTTAGCTACTTTTAGGACTTGTGTTAACATCTGATGTAGTTCTAGGTCAAATCCTATGCAGAAATATAGAAAGTTCTGGAAGGTTTACAAACTTTCAAGCACCACTGTAGACATCATGTGTCATTAATTATAAATAACTTCTCACTTGAAGAGTTTGGATATTCCAGGTAGTTTTTCAGCAAAGCTCAGTGCAGCTTCACAACTGCTCTTTGTGATATATGTCAAGGTTTTGTAAGTTTTAGTTACCTCACAAACCAGGCAGCTACGATATCTCTCATAGATGCTGGAAGTCACACAGAAAGACTGCTGTGTTGTGGTGGTTTAAACAACACCAGGAAACAGGAAGTGACCTGCAGATTCCAGAAGGGGCTCATGTGTTCTACCCTTGAGGAAGATGTGACCAAAAGTATTGTTACCCTTGCATTTTATTCAACTAATGCATCATTCTTCCTGAAAAGTGTTGAAATTGAAAGAATATTTCTCATCCATATATGCATTTCTTTGGTTTGCAATGAAACAAAACAAAAAAGCTGTGAAAAGAATTGAATTCTTGCTTATTCTAAAATGGCCCAGACAATTTTATCAGTACCTTTTTAGAAGTTATAAGAAATAATTGTATTGCAGTAATACTTTAAGCAGACTGTTCGCCATTAATTAGTGTCTTCAACCTTATAGTCACTCATTCAGCCAGTTTAAATGGAGAAAAGTGCTCACTGCTGTTTTGTGTAACTGTTCGTATCACACTAAACATGGAAAAGAAAATAACAAGCAGAGAGTTGTCTGAGGAAGTTAGAATGAAGGTAATAGCCAAGAATGGTCAACATAAAGGCTATAAGACCATCTCCAAAGAGCTTGATGTTCCTGTGACCTCTATTGCCCATATAATCAAGAAGTTTAAGACCAAAGAGACTGTAGCCAACATTCCTGGACGTGGCTGCAAGTGGAAAATTGACCCAAGATTCAAGAAAAAGATTGTTCAAATGGTGGAGAAGGCACCATGGAAAACATCAGAAAATATCTGACCTTCAAGCTCAAGGTGTAACAGTTTCAAGTTGCAGCATTTGTCACTGTCTGAATAAAAATGGGCTCCACAGCATGGCAAGACCCAGAAACACAAAAAAGCCCGACTGGAGTTTGCCAAAATCCGTGCTGACAAGCCACAGTCCTTTTGGGAAAATATCCTTTGTAAATTAGAGACTTTTGGTCAATCACTCTGTTCATAGAAAACAAAATAAACCTTTCAAAGAAAAGAACACCATCCATACCATGAAACATGGAGGAGGCTCAGTGATGTTTTTGGCTGCTTTGCTGCCTCTGGCGCTGGGTACAATGAATTTATGCAGGACATGATGAAATTAGAAGACAATCATTGCGTTTTGAAGCAAAACGTACAGCCCAGTATCAGAAAGCTGTATCTTAGTTGCAAGTTAGGGGTCCTCCAGTAGGATAATGACCTGAAACATACCTCCAAAAGCACCAGTGAATGGATGAGAAGAAAACATTGGACCATTCTGAAATGGCCTGTTGTGAGTTTTGATTTGAATCCCATAGAACATCTGTGGAGAGAGCTGAAGCTCTCAGTTGGGAGAAGCACCCATCAAACCTGAGAGCACTGGAGTGGACCAAACTACCAGTGGAGAAGTGTAGTAAATTCATGCAGAGCTAAGAAAGCACTAGATTGCAGTTATTGTCTCCAAAGGCTGTGCTAAAAAGTATTGGATTAAGGGTACCGGTATTTTTGTCCATACCATTTTCATTGGTTTTATTACTTCAAATAATATGTGAAGTTGTAAATCAAAAGCAAAGCTTCTGTTCTATCAAATGTAAAATAAAAAATGATGTATGCAAATACTTTTTTTAGTTTCAACTTATTTCAGAGAAAATTGTGACTTTTTTGGGAAAAGTAGAACAGTACATCTGTATTTAACCTAAACCTCTCTAGCGAAACACAGGTTTTCCAGTTCACTAAACAACTGAATTATAATTATATTATGAACAAAGCAGCTCTTATTCTGTAAGCTTCTTTTGCAGTTACTGCTTGATCTTGATGTTGATGGGCAACCCCTATCTTCTGCAACAGCTTGTCTCTTGTAAATAAAGCATTTAAACCCCAAAAAAACTTCTGTGTTGCTTATGCTACTTATGGAATCCTATCTCTCCATGCCTTCCTGCCTTTAGTCATGCATATCCTAGTGAGTGGGCTAAACAGTCTCCGCCCATGCCAAGTTCAAGTCCTCTAGTAGACTCCAAAGTTTTACGCACAAAGCATTTCTGTACTGTCATTCTGATGGTCTAGTAATTCTAACTACGGACATCAAAAATAGTGTTGGAGTTCATCAGTCAACACAATTTCAAATACCCTCTCCTCATTTGAGTTGAAATCTGACCATCTATTTGGGACACTGAAAGGTGAAGTTCTGTATCTTCCTCCATAGCATTTCCACTCTCCAAGGGGTCATGTCTCAGAGACAGATACCTCAAAAGAGATAGGACACCGGAGCCAGAAGGCAAAGGGAGGGCAGAAGTAACCGCATATAACCTTGACCCAGTATTCCTTCACTGGTGTAAATTTCACAGATGCGGCACAACTCCTCACGTTTCTCAAAACATTGGATGATTCTGCAGAAGGGTGGCGGCCACTTTATTTTCAGTTAGGGAAATGGACTTGAGACAGAGGGGTCACCAGTTTCATTCCAAGAGGGCAATTGCTGTTGTTCACCTAAGCAGGGCACTTAAACTGGATTGCTTCTGCAGAATATCCGGCCTCACATACAGTAAAAAAGTGTGAAATGGCAAGAGTTGCTAGCCCTTTATGGGTAAGTGTCTCTTGAGCAAATTAATAAAGTAAAATATGAGAAGAAACTGTGAGGCCTATTTTGGTTTGAGCTGTGGTACAGTTACAGCATTGGCCAGAATGCTGTAGTCAATCAAACGCACTGTATCATAGCCAATAACAGTGAAATTATTTGCCATCAGTATTGTATTCATTTTCACATTTTTGAAGTCACTAATATCAAAAACAAAAAATAGCACAAGTTATGTATTCAAGCATTTACCATGTACATATTCAGCTTAAATGTAATACAGTAATACCTAGTGCTACCCCCTATAGCATTGTTTTGTAATAGCACTTTTTTATTTTAACCCTTTCAATAATTGATATTCAATAAATATGGGAATAATGTCCCATATTTTTTTAAAAATTCAGAAATATTTTGAAACAAATTTTGTATAACTTTGCATGTATTATGAATAATTTAGACAGTTTTTTGTTTCTGTGCTATTATTAATAGTATAACTAACCTATTTTGTATTTCACTGGGCATGCACATATATAATATATATATAATATACTGTACAATTTGAGTTACCTGACACTACCTGGGTAAAAAAGGTGTAGTGATAGAAAGGTAAAAAGTAATAGCACATTATTTAATCACCAAACTGTTTTACCATCAAAGTGGTTGTGTTTAGTACTGTCTTAGTCAAGTGGAATGGAAAAAACTAAGAATGAGAATGAGACACCTTTAAGTCACACGTGCAGTCAGGTTGTTCAGCATTCATGGTGTCAAGTGTTCGGAAGCTCTTATGAGTGTTATGAGTGTATTGACAGGAGGTACAATGCTACATATTCATCCACAGACTGTAGACAGTAGAAAGATTTGAAGATCACAATGAGAACTAATGTTCACACTCTCTATAATATTTTAAGTTAAATACTGTAAGTGTAGTCATCAGGAAACGTGACAGAAGCAGTTTCCTAAAATTACTACTTGTTAGATGACAGGACCATTATTAGGAGAATATTGTGAAATCCTTTCACTATCTTTGTCACATCCCTTGCGATAAAACAATTTAAACAAATGACAGAAGAAAATAAGAAGATTAAAACTTATGCCTTGAATAATTTAGCATCAAGACGAAGCATTCCTTGTGGTGTGGTGTGACACAACACTGGTGGCAAATCACACACTGCATTTTTAACTGTTTCACACAGCATCCTTAAACTTAGAGCAAATATCATGCACTACACTGTGAAAGAGTGAAACATGTGGGTCTAAATAGACTTTTTAAAGGACATAATTTTTTTCCTCTAAGCAAAAATAATGTACCAGGAAAACAACAAAATATATACTTTTTGTAATTGATGTTGTGCTTCTATGACACAGCAATGCAAGCAAGCAGCATAAGGATTTTAAGGCATATTACTTTAACAACGTATAGCCAATTCCCTTATCAGTGAAACAGACAGGCCAGATGTAGGGTTCCTTCCCCATATTGTACTGAGCTGCCTCATCTGGAACCTGTCATTGGAAAGCACACAATCCAAAACTTCACCTGACTTGAAAAAACTAGTGAATAAATTGGAATATTCCATACTGAAATCTTTGCTATTGCAGAAAGTTTTTAATGGTAAAAAATGTAATTCCTCACAGGCAGCCTAGTACCACAGTCCAATTTTGCAGAGAATAAATTGAAAAATGCAGGGGGAGATTACTGTAAAGAATCATGGTGGAATCAAACAATAGTTAATATTAACAAAGGTATCTTTGCCAACTCAGTTAATGTCAGACGTCTATTGTCAGATGTCTCATAAGCAAAGTTTCGCATTGAGGTTGCATAAAATCAACAGGACAAATAACACAAAGAGCAAAGTATTTTCTGACTGTGGACAACCAGGACTGCTGAATCACTGACTGCTTTGACAGAGAGACTGGACAGGCACAAAGGGACCATGATGACACAACGAAGAAATGTGGAAACCAAAATGAAAGCAGGACAACAATGACCAAAACAAGAGAGAAGAAGGCAGTACAGTATGAGGATATGGACAAGGCTGTGTTTCAAAGGCTGCAGAAAGACACGCAGGCAGAAAATAGAAGTTCAGAGCCGCAGCCTTCTGCAGGAGAGGCCACTTGTAACACAGCAGCTGTCTACCTTCCAAGCGACTGGGTACAATGGCGCATGAAGCTAATTATAGCGTGGTGCACGCACTGTTACAGAGTCAGTACACGGGAAATGTGCAGCTTTAACAAGTCAAGAATCCACTGTCTCCAACAGACCTGCTCTGGCGCACCAAATCACTCCACTGACAAGGGGGCACTATGCATGTGCTATAAATTTAATGCATATTTTCTCCCTGGACTATTTATGTAGTGGCCACGTTGTGCTGTTACACATTTAATAGCTTTATATTGTGTAAAACAGAGGTTCTCAAACTCCTCCTGGATGGAAACCACCTAGTCTCAAAAGTACCACCTGCTCTCAGGAGTAGGCCATAAAATGAAAAATGTCTCCTTTATACTTTGTTGGCTATGTTGCAATATATCTGTGTCCACATGAAACATATTATTAACCTTTTTCTTTTATAACTGACGAAGAAAATAACCCAGCAGTCCACTTGAAAAGCACTGTCTGTCAATCTTGTGAAAAATGTCACACAATTGCTCTGATACCACATGCCAGCAAAATCCTACTTAAGATCATTCAGAGGAGACTACAACCTTATTGTTAGCCTATTTGGATCAATGATCAATAGGTGACAAGCAGCCAAGAAATCCGATGATGGCTTGTTCTTGGCACAGTGGGCACGGAGAACCTGGACAAGATTTTCAAGTGCAGGAATATAACTTTGCCTACAAAGATTCAACTTGTTCCTGCCATAGTTTTCGCAATAACATCATATGCATTTTAAAAGTTGGATGGTGAAGAAACAGGAGAGAAAGACAATCGACGCCTTTGAATTACGGTGTTTGCAGAGGAAACTGTGTACACTGTGAACTGCCTGCAAAACAGCCACATCAGCACTGAAGGAAATAAAAACAAATTTTGCCCTGGAGGCTCAAATGACAAGGCCTCCACTTTCATACTTCAGTCACGTCATGCAAAGAGGAAGATCGTTGGAGAAGGACATCATGCTTGTCAAGGGTGAAGGTCAATACAAAAGAGAAAGACCTGCAATGTGGTGGATTCATACAATAACTGTAGCACCCCCCTGTCAAAGATGAGCAATCAAATACAAAACAGGGCGCCTATCTATAAAGCTGCCAAGACTCGACAGTTTTTAACAACATCAACAACATTGACAATAACACCATTTCCTCAATAACTGAAGGCACAGACACTGTGATACTGAACATATCTCAGTCTGTAGGTGCACACACTTTCTCACTCTCTCATATAAGTGACTATAAAAAATGATACAAATGATACCACTGGCTAATGCAGCCAGCATTGTAACCACAAAAGCTCACACACAGATGCTTTTCACTTCTGCTTTCACTGTAAGGTGTCGGCAGGATAGGCACTCAGAGTGGGCAAGGCAGTCGAAAAACACACCGAGAAAGGGGATGCATGCCGTGCAAGTTCTGGTCCCTGAGGGTTGCTTGTTTCACTTCTGCAGAGCACTGCAGTCACCAGGGATGAGCAGGAGGTACGGCCAAGGAAAATGGACACAAAGCAAAAGACAGCAAGCATTATATTCATAAACTGACTCCACGCAATATCACTGTTTCAAGTATCCTGAAGACTTCAGGACAGCCTCAGTTAATTTCCTGCGCTCTGCACCACTATGTTCCCTGACAGCTGCTGTTACCAACTGATTTGTAGCAGGAAACAATCGATGAGTCCCCCTTGCTTACAGAGCAACCTCGTCGCTCAAACTGCCACCATTACACACCTTCTGGTTATCTATTTAATGTCCACACTTATCCGTATAAACCTTCTGAAGGACTACCTCTTGTCCCTTTAAAGACAGCAGAAATAGAAAGCAGGGAACTGGAAAACAAGACTTGATAAATTCTGATATAAAGTGAGACACATATTCTTTAACATTTTATATGCCCTGTACCTAACCCATTGTTAAATAAAAAGCCTTAATTTCATTTATAATTCAGATTTTAACTGGATGTGTGTCCAGAGGTCAACCTATCAACAACAAACAGAGGAGAATGTGATAGGTTAAAGGTAATATCCTGAAAGTAATATCGTGATGTGGAGAACTTTTTAAAGCAGCACAGTGCGACACAACACAGCAGAAACAGCACAGTGCAAGCACAGTTACTGAATAACACAAGATGAGTGAAATGCAGTGTTAGCAAAGTAAAGCAAACTGCTAGAATGGTTGTGCCAGGTCAGCAGAACAAAGCAAAAAAACTGTAATGTGTGTCTCCTTTACAGTTTAAAGGCCAAGTGACATGTTCCTTTTAGCCTGGTCAAATGACAAAGGAGCCTCCATCATAACTAGAAAACACTAGACACCCGCATTTCACAAACAGGCAGGCAACGAGCTCCAGCTTCTTGGCAGTGGGCTCCAGAAACACTTCTGTGTTTCACAATCAAATATTCTGCTCCTTGATATTCAGCTTGGGCAGTCAAGACGTCATCACAAAGAGGAACGTGATCCGACCCAATCGATCACCAATGCGGCGTGCACGTGTGTACAGTTGGGATATTTGATCTTCAGAGCAACTCGATAAAGATGAAAAATAAACACGGAGGCAAGCAGAACCGGATGACAGAGGACATGGAGAGAATGAGAGAAGGAGATGAGAGGGAAGGGGGAAATGGGAAGGAGTAGGGAGAGAAGATGGCTGAGATTGTGTTGCCTGCAGTAGGATTCACTAATTGCTGACTGAGGGCTTTGAAAAAAACTTTCATTTCACCTTCAGATCATTACTTCTCATTTACTGTCTCATCAGATGGGCCGTCGCATCATCAGGTCCCATGAGCCACCCCCTTCCCATCCACATATTCAGCCCTTCCCCCAAGCATACACACACCCCCACTACACAAACAGGCAGGCAAGCAAAACAGCCAGTGGCTGGTTGACAGATCTTGAAAGTCAACATGTGTGACTGATCCTCTGTTTTCCAGTAGGATCAAACAGGGGACACCAACCAGCTGATGTCAGCAAAGTCTGCTTCCCTGCTAAAGCGCTGAGTCTGATCCTGGGAATTTCTTTCTGGGGTCAGAGATTAATCCTGCCTCAGCCCCCACCCCCCACCAACCCACACCCTCTACAATAGAGCAGTCTGCACCTGTTTCTACTCACCCACACCCCCTGCCTCCACCTACACGCCACATCTACTGTATACTCCTTAGCTTCCTCTTCCTCTCGCCTCCCTCTGTATTGAAATTCAATAGAGAAACAAGGACATGCTGTGAGAGGGGCTGTGGATTCCAGTAAATTACACTTTACAGAGGCTTAGCACCCTTTCCCCCCCAGCTCCCTTCCACCACATCCCAGAAGCCAAAGATGTTAACATGTGAGCTCACGTTACAGACAGGAAAGGCAGCCAAAAAGCTTTATGTGTTTTATGTATTAATGAATGGCGAGCCTAAGAGCTGTGTGTATACCTTCTAATACCCTGTAAGTCACTCTGACTAAAGGCCTCTGTCAAATAAATACACAAAAATTATTATTTGAATGATTAACAATAAAATGCTGTGCTAAGAGCAGCAGGCTTCAGCCTTCCTGTCAGTCAAGACATTGTCTCAGTATTGCTATTGGTATTTTGCTGCTTAGCCATCGCTTCTGTCCACAGCAACTTACTGTCATTAGAACAATACAGTATTTACTGCAGTAATGCTGTTTAAATACGATGCTCAAGACAACAACAGCGGGGACCGTCCAGAGACAGTTCTGAAAAGCTCATTGATTAGTTGATGGGTTTCCCTGTTTTCAACCATGGATATAACACGGACCCAGGACATCTGTACCACAAATGGTGCCCCTTGACACATGGTCCAATGAGGTGAAACTGTCAAAATATCTCCTCGTGTGCCACCAATGGGACCAGATCCAGCTCGCTGCACAGAGTCAGACACTAATTAAGAGGCAATTTGTGGCAAAACTCATTACAGAGCAGTTTGTAATTGACTTAGCGAGAGATGTAAACTCATTTTCTCTGTATAGCTGGCCATCATCAGGACACGTCTCACCATCGCACAAGTGCTCCTCTATCTGTGCCAGTGTCTGTCCGCTATCCTTGTGTCCCACTAGGGAGGTTGAATGTAATGGAAAAGTGATCCGACCAAAACCAAGAGACTGGCCCTTAAAGGCTGGAGGGTGAAAGTCAGCCCGTGAAGGGTAGATTGTTCATATTGAGCTGTGAAGGTTGGACCATAAAAAAAACATGCTTTTACGGTAATGCCACAGTAAAACCAAGACTGGTCCTGTGTTTGAATGGATGCTTAGTGTCCTTTATATCTGGGCTTAGCATCCACTGGGTGGCAGGCACCTGCTATCAAGCAAGGTTGTAGTGCTCCTCAGTTGGGACCAGCAGACACAATAACGGTGGTGATGGGTTTGTGGAAAACAGGGCATACAGGCCCAGAAGTTGATGATGACTTATATGCACTGTGCTTGATTGGCACCTGGGTGTGGTCATGGATTTGATCAAATACTTCTCTCAAAAAATACAAAAAATAACAAACTCCGTGTTACTGTATGAAACTTACAAATACCATCAAAAACTGACACATCCTGTGAATCCATGATGACAATTTAAGCCTAGTGCTAAAACAGCAAACCTTGCGGAGGATGGCAAAGAGTAGGAAGATGGAGAATTGTCTCCGAGATGAGGTGAAAAAAAACACAATATCCACAAAATGGTGCATTATAATAGGAAAGAAACAATTTTCAAACATTTTGATGGAGCGAGAAAACTTATGCAGTTAATTTTAGACATTTTTAGCTTTGACTTTTCCTCTGATATTCATGTAAAAATGGAGCTGCCATTGTAGCTCCTCTTTCTTTAATGTAATACTAACATTAATTTGGTGCATTTTTGATTCTTAGAGTAACATCATTGCCATATTGGATATTTGTATAGCTTGGCATTTTTTAGTAGTTGGGGTAAAAAAATTGTTTTATCATTCCTTCATAGATGGAGTACAATAGAGGATAGGAAGGGTATCAAACAGACAAAATGGTAGGTGCTTAGAATTGTAACTAAAACATACAGTGAAAGCCTGCAAGACATCTTTGGAAAAGGATCCTGCAGGTCAAACTGATGCCCCAGGATTGCAGAAACCTAGCAAGCTAATGATGCAGAAAATCCTGCTCAACTTCACTGCGCCGCATATAGCATCACCTTCCATTCTATGTGCCTGGAGAATATGGCTGGCCATATAGCCACTTCACAAAGGCACATAGTTCCTCTCATCCTGCAGTAGGCTGGTTTTCAGCCTAAAGAAAAACAACATAATCTCTGCAATTATCTGGAATCCCTTATCTTTTCCTAAATGTCTTTCAGCCTGGTTGTAGTACTTCTGTTCAGTTCCTAAAGAGCCTCCCCTAATTTGCACTGTGAATGGAAGTGATGCTGAACAAGACATGATGGTGTGGATATTGATTTGAGAGCAATAGTTGCACTCTTGACAGCAGGGCAGTTGCAGCATGTTTTAGACCCTCCTTGCACTTATTAGATTTTTGCCCATAAATATTTGACAACTCTGCTTCTTCAGTCCCCGGCACCATCAGGCAGGATTCAATCTGCCGCAAGGGCAGCCAAGGTCGGCGGCTCAGCACGTGTCACTTCCTGGAAAGCCGGGGAGGGGGGTGTTATGGGGAAAGACTCTCGTCTGCACCTGGGGTCCCATTACATTCTCCATCACACACAGCTGGAACAGCTGGAGCAAACCAGCTGTTCTGCATTAAGGCAGAAGGCCATGGGATGCACACGGACACAACTTCATGCCTGCATGCATGCAGTGATGCACTCATGTTCTGAACTTACTTTTTGCAGGAGCCCTTTGTAATGTTTTCAAGGTGAAATGCTGAAGTGCTTTGCACTTTACTGAGTGAGCCAGACAATAAACATCCACACAGGACTTTCTTTTAATTGGTATCAGAGGGATATGTCTTGTGCCAGAGGCATTTATTAATATCACGGTGGCATGTAGTCCATGTGACTTTTTTAATTTTAGTTGAAAACAGAACGAGAGTTTTGGGGAGGCAGCTGTGGTCCTTGTGAATGACAGAAGGCAGACTGAGCTGGTGCCACTGTACTGGAGTCTGCTTCACTCTGAGCTTGGGTCAAGCCACAGGAGAGCTGTCCTAGTTCTGGTGCCTCTCCCGTCTCTCCACAAGGAAGGGATATCAGAAACACTCAAAGCGGCTCGGACGCAGCCTGCCGTTGGTGATGCTGTGGACCCCAGTTGACTGTTGTGTGCCATCTGCTCCGTTTCACACCCCAGGTGCAAGCCTTCGTCTCTCAGTGGTGTGACATATTTCACTTCCGCTCACTGCTTCCGGTCAGGTCTAACTCTCAAATAAGCTTGCAGAAGTAACACAGCGGCACCCATCTTACCATCCTACCAGTTCAGACCACTGGACCCAGCTGGATGGACATTGTTTCTATTCACTTGACAAACCTTTCCTCCACAAAGTCGACCAGAATGAGGTCAGATAATCCTGCTGGGAAGACTGTAATAGATTACCAACAGAAGAGGAACTGTCATATTGATATCTAATCATAGATGGTCACAACATTCTTCAAACCAATTAAGCAAGACTGTTTGAATAATAATTATGCTCTGGAATAAAGTCCTACATGGGTCTGTTAAGCTAGAGACAGCATTATAATAGATTCACTTAGTCGAGTAAGATATTTGAGAGGAACAAAATTGAGTACAATTAGATTGAAGGACGTGTTTCAACTGCTAAATTATCCTGGTGCTAAAAAATATAAACTATAACCAGGAGATACACTGTTGTGTTAACTCAATCAGACCGATATGCTTCCAGGGAAGGGCATGGAAAGAAACATTTGGTGGAAGAACCGATCAAGCGTTTTCAAATGACAAGATTCAGTTGCATGTTGTTATCTTTGCCTAGGCCAGATATGAGAGATATAGTGATAAAATGTATCACTGCCCACTGAGACTCACAGTCCAAGTGATTCAGTAGTACAGAGAAATGTCTCAAAGCTGTAAACAATTTCAGGGTCGGGACACAGGTGCCACTTCGGCATGTAATCCCAATTATGCAACACACAATACCTCAGAAAAATAATTTATTCCCGTTTATCGAGAAAACTTGCTGAATGATGTACGTTTCAGCGGTTCAATCTGTTGGACCACCCATGAATCTGTGTTCATCAGTAGGAAAGAATAGGTGGGGGGGTTTGTTTGTCAAGCCCTGCTGCCCCACACTTTCCGAGGAGAACAGACTAATGCACTTTTGTTCGCCTAAACTTCCAGTATTGCAGTATGGCTGGTGCAGTGAAGAGCAGCACCCCGGTTCTCTGACATCAACAGGATATCTACTGCTGCTGTGCATGGAACCCACACTATCGTTCCTTCGCTGCATCGGGCAACTGTGACCATTTGAAAAGCTTTTAAGGGTTTGTACCGGCAATGGCTGCCAGCTGCAGAAGAACGGCAGCATTGTGGCTCATGGTGAGTCACCTCCTTTTCCATGCCCAAACATGGGCCTAGACACATATTGCGCATGGCTCATCTTGGAATGCAGATTCCCTCCTGGGTGAATTATTTCCCCCAGTAGAGCGAGTATGCGTGTAGGTGTGAGCCGGCAAGTATAAGTGTGCGTGAACGATTGTGTCTCCCAAACGGTCCTCTAAGAGCAGAGATCTCTGCTGATCACTGACAGTGAAGCCTCTCTCCAGCGGTACGATTCAGAGGACAGTACACCCGACTGGATTTTTTTAATAGTCACAGAGATGATTCCCCAGTTTTTGTGCATAAAAACCTCACAGTCCCCTCCTGATGCAGCCTTCTTGTTATCGTGACAATCGCTGAGAAGGAGGTCAGAGAGCAAAGGTCAACAGGAAGCAGGGAAACTTGGTGACAAAATCGCTTGCAACTGAGATACGCAAGGTGCCTGCAACAAATTAGACTTTAACAAGGAGTTGTGAAACAGTCTGGAAAAAATGCCCAATTGGTGCTGTAATTATAGTGGTAGTGGTACAATTATGTAAGTAAACAACTTACTGGATAAGTACACTGCTTTATTACATAAACATTGCTTGCCTCATGTGAAACCTTTTCTGTTCCTGTATTTAAATTGAACTGTTTCCATAAAAATGCCTTGTGGTTTAAACAAATAAACAAAAAAGCTGTATGTCAGGACTCCACTTACCCTTGAGCCCCAAGGGTAAGCCCCATAACTAGTCCACCTGCACACAACTGTGTGTCCTTAGCCCAGGGCACAGATCAAGGAAGCACACCCCCCACCCTTTAAGCATCCCAACTGCATAATGGGTGGATTTCCTGGCTGTTCAGCTGTGAACCAGACCAATTCTGACTTAGCATTGGGACTGTGTGGAAGAGAAGGCCTCTTAGCATCTATGTGGCACAGGTCAAAAGAGGGGATCTAAAGATCACCTTGGGAGTATCACACTCTCTCATGCCCTAGTTTCATGTAGTTTCGTGGGGACATGGCAGTAAAACAGCTGGGAGACAGAGACAAGTTTCTTTGTGGGGGAAAAGAACAGAGCACAGATTGTAGGGGGAGTTCAAGGAAAAGGAACTGGACAAAATGCATTCTTCCTTGCAGGCCACACAGATCCATGATGCTCTTTCCTGCTCCCCATGTAATCCTTTGGAAGAGAATCAGGACATGATAACCATTTTAAATTCAAGGATTGTGCAGTTTATCTACCAGTGTACGATTTCCCCAGAGGATTTAGGCAATTCATGAAACGTGACTTATGTGAACACTGCACTACTTATCAGACACCTTTATTCAAAATGACAGTGTTTTTCAGCTATAAGGAAGGAGCCCTCGATTAGGATTGTAACACTGGTATCGTTTTTGGGACCTTCAGTCATCCTTCTGGCACTTGAACCTGCATTTTGTGTAATGGATCAATATAATCCATCAGCAGCCGAATGAGCCTTGTGAAGCCTATAAAAAAGGGAACCATCAATAGATGAACTCATTCTAGCCTCTCTTCCAATATTTAAATGGAACAATTATGAATGGCAAAAATGTCCCACCTCAAACATTGAAAGGAACCCAACAGAAGCCAAATTAATTTAAAGTTTTAAGTTGCTTTGTTCAAGCAACATTACAGTTTACATCATGAAATTACACAACGGCTATCAGTTGCTACCCAGAGGATTTCAGAAAAGTTCTAAAAATAAACGTTTAAGTGCTGGATTAATGAAGATGTCTATTTTGTGACTAGAAGCCTTAACATAACTGTCAAGGTGAAGTCGTGGTTGCTGCTCTGTGTTTGTAGGAAACTGCAAAGAGCTCACTGTAGGCAAGAAGCAGGACCACTATGTTGCCACAACAAGATGAATCTGGCATCAGTCTAATGCACCAGAAGCTTGCTCTGGAAAGTTCCACTACCTTCTGTAATGTTGATTTTTCACCATAGTGAACATAGTGAGGTGTAGTACACAACAGAATTATAACAGTAGATGACTGGTTCAAGAATTGAAACAATGCTTGAGAGCTGTGTTGACCGAACTCCCAGATAGAGCATCACGTACTTCAATGGGGTCAGTCCATGACCAGAGATTGCAGTGAACCTCAGCAGACAACCAGTGACTACTGCAGCCCCACATCATTCCTTTCCAGCTGCGGTGTACAGTTGTAACACATGAAAAATGCAAGCCTTTGAAATTTCCTGATTGTCTCTTTTCAAGGACATTCTGACTGAAAAAGTTCATTTTTACAACATTGATGCCAGAATTTGTCTTTTTGCAACATGTGAAAAAGAGTTTCATAAAATGACTAATCTTTAGTCAGAGAGAACTGAAATAATAAAAGATAAAGTTAAAGAAGAATAAGGAATAAGACTGGGCTAATTGTGCACTGTGGAAGTTTTTTTTTCTTTGTTCTGTATCCTTTTATTATACAGAGAATCGACGACATACCTGAGAAATAACTCAAAACATCACCTGCTCTGACTCCTAGACCACCGTGGTTTATTTATTTTATCCCTGTTCCTGCTCTGTGTTGCCATTGTCCTTCTGCCCTACCAGGCACCACTGTTTCTTTTACTTTGCAATGACACCTGCAACTTTTACTTATTTACCTTTCTCTGCATCCTACTTTTCCTTTTTCATTCATACCCAGTATAGAATTCTATATACAATTCTATTAAGTGACAGATTTTTTCAATTTCTGATAAAAGTACAAAAACATATCATACTGAATATACAGCATGTTTATGATATTTACAGACCTGTTTAGCTGAAAACTGCAAAATGAATGGGACAAGGAATGTCATTGGCTGGTAAACAGTCTTATGGTGATGACTGCAGCTCTTTCAGTCTTATATCCATTTATGGTCTGGAGCCAAGCCCAGGACTAATAGAGAAAGAGGCAAGATATACCCTGCACATGACAGCAATGTGTTACTCACACAGCAAGGGCAATAGAGTGAATAATTCGGTCCGGCAACCTTCCTTTGGGTTGTGGAAGGAAAGCTGGAGGACACAGATTCAGGGTGGGATTCCTACAACCCAACCAGTTCCTGCAATCCTACAAACCTACATCTGCTATGACTCCCTGCTTCCATTTTATGATGATACAAATACAAATTTTAAGAACATGAAAGGCCAATACCAGACAATGCCGGTGACTAATGGCCATTCTGGTCTGGCGAGGGAAACATATCACATCATGAAGAAACCTTACAGACATGGAAGTAGCCTGGGTGGATCCATCATACAGGAACTGTCTCTCACAGGTGGCAAAGAAAAGAGACTTGATTATATGAGCTGTTTGGAACATCTCTGTCCAGATGCAGTGTTTAATGAAAACACCTGAAGTGCATTTTAACTCTTTTTACTTTTATCATGTAATTCTCCTTTGTTGAAGGAGGGGTTTACATGGTTTGCTCCTTTTAGTCGTTCTTGAAAGCATAGTTATTATTTAGAAAAATATCTTTCACAAAGTGGAACGTTTCATAACACAGGACTCATCAGAGTTCAGTATAAAATGTTTATGAAAGAAAAAATTATCCAGGTAAATGTATTCAACTGCCCCACAGAAAATAAATCTATTGTGAAAGTTTTAGCATACAGTTCATTCCCATTACTGGGAATGAAGGCAGAAAAAGTGCTTTGCTGAAGAACTTGGGAAAATTCATAATTTGAAAGGTTATATATACTCCATTCAAAAATATGAACAATAGTGTTCAGAAAATTTTAATGATTATGCTTAGTGAAGAATGCCCTGTCATATTCTTCAAGGTAAATTCCCTGTTGGATGCTACACGCTACCTGCTTACCTGATTTGTGAGAGAGCATCATCTTTTCCTCTACATAGATATCTGTGTTTCTGAGGTACTACTCTTACACTGAGGATACTGAGACCCTGACTATGTGCCTCATAAGCAGTCATAAATTTCTCTTGCAGCATCACCAGTCTATTTACAAACAGTTAGCAAGTAAACAACTCCTCTGCTCGCCACCTAAAGAGCTCCATCTACTGTTATTATGAAACCAAGTCAGTCTTTACACATCCCAACTGCCTATTCCCACCTACTCTTGTGGGCTCTGATAAGAAGAGGGGTCCTTAATCTAGAAAAAATACCCAGTAATAAATTCAGTTTGAACTTGGTTGCCCGTAGTTTATTTCAGTAAAATTTCAGAGATTACGTTCACATAGAATTGTTATACCATACGTGATAAAGTAACTCAGGTCCCAGGTTAATAACCTGCACCCCTCTATTAAGAACCCCTTAGAGGAGGACTGTATTGTTGTATTGTTGGATTGTATTGTTCTGTTGACCTATCTTGTTATTTTAAATGCAATTTCTCTGCAAGGTGGGAACTTTTAATTCAGTGACTGCAGCTGACAGTATGTTAATACCTGTCTCTCTCCCAAACTTGCCCATTCTGAATCTTAACCTGTTTCATATTATTGAAACCAGGACAGAATAAGGCTCATCTTTTACACAGTCCCACAGTTAGGCAGTTTGGAAAGGACCATTGACTTGAAGTTAAAGGATCCGGGGTCAAATTTCTGTCCCTGCTGTATTACCTTTGAATAATGTACTTACCCTAAACTCATCCAATAAAATGGCATTTACTCAGCTTTATAAATGCTTAAACCACTGCAATCATTTAACCTGAAATGCCTACTTCTCACATACTCATACTCTTTTTGGCCCTCAGAGTACAGGAGCTGGCCCAGTACCCGCAACTTTAAATGTGAACAATTTTGTCATATACATTATCTGTACACTTACAATAGATCAAAAAATAGCAGCTCTCTTTACAATCCCACAAGTCTTAAACAATCACCAAACAATAACTAACAGATGCACACCAGCTTTATATCACCTCAAGCCATTGCAGGACATTCAATCTCTTTATTAACATCTGTAAACACCTGTCTCCTTGAAACTTTAAGTTAAATGTTGAGCAGTGCAGTGGAAACTTCCATGTGCAGCAGAACACAATAATGGCACAAGAAGCTGCCCTCTATCACAGTTTCAGCATAATCTACATAGTCTCTCAGTAGCAGTGAAAGAAATATGTTAATCTGCAGTTGCAGTGAAGACTGATCTGTTATGTGTAACTCCAGGCAATGTGCATTAGAGTAAACTGATTTGACCAGAATGTACAAATGATCTCCCCTCCAGAGAAAACATAAATATTTTGCTCACTTGCAACTGGTGTGTTTATGAGGGGTCCATCCATGTTGGTAATTTCTCTGATTTGCTATTTGCTCCCAGGGAAAGAACAAGCATGGCTATAAACAAAATGTCTTCTAGAAATGTTAATGTCGCCTGAGTTTGTGGAAATACATCTTGAATGTACCTACTGTTCCACTGTTGTTCTCAGCCAGTCTTATCAGACCTGGATGGACAAAATTAGAGCACATATTGTTATGATTATGGTGTGTATTGGGTGTGCTGAAGACAAAACAATAGTATTTTATAGCTGATGCTGCAGAGAATAGATAAATACATGAAGAATACATAAGTGGAACAAAGACGCGCACACATAGTTTAACACATCTTATCATTCCATGGGAATGTTGTGAAGAACTTAACAAATGATCAAGAAAATGCATCAACCTGTGAAAATTTTGAATGTGGTTATAAAGTGATTGTGGAGAGAACTGCTGTAGAGAGGACAGCTTGTGACAGCTACACAGGAGATTAACCTAAAAAGTTCCTATAAATCTAACCAAACTAAAAAATTCTACAAGGATCCCATACATATGCAATAGGTAACATCATGCTATTCTTCACATTTTTATATACATTTTATTGTATAGGTTTTTCTGTTATATGTCTCCTAAAATGAGGAGTCATTTAGCATAGTGGATATGTGAATGCCTGCAGCACAGACAAAGATGTCAGCAGGCTGTATAAAATCATGTAAAAAATTGCTGGATTAAAAAATATATAAAAATCTCTGGAGTTTAACAGCTACCCCACTTTGTTCAGTCTGGCTGGGAATGCTTCATGGTTGTGCATTCACATACTTCAGAGAAATGGGGGTCTTAAGTGGGCATGAGTTTAAGACTTGGTTTGTGCAAATTTGTACCAACCGCCTTCTGTAAAGGCCATTTATCGACTCTGCGGCCGGCACATCTAAACAAACGCTTGCCATGGCTGACTCGAATATTCATTGATTTTTCTCCAGAGAAAATACGGTGTGTTATAAAACTATGAATTATATGTCTGTGTTAAATAATTGCAATGTGGCAATGTTAATAATTCAGAATTCTGCACGTGACATGGAGCTTTTAACAATTTGCATGGATTGCATGTTTTGCATTTCATTCCTGTATGTAAAATTAAGTTGTTTACACTCTATTTTACTGCTCTATTCTGTTGGAATGATCGCATTTCCTGCCCTATATGGATGATTGAAAATAGATGTTTTTTTTCTCAAATGTTCTACGGGTTCTATTCTTTATAATGAAATGCCTGACATGCAGATGTGAGAAACAATTTGGCAAAATCACTAAATGCCCTGAGAACTTATTATGCAGTAAAATAATTGTCAATCATTTTTTTTCTAATGTACATTTTCGACTCCTACTGCTCCATTAACATATAAACATGATGCCACTTTAACACTGAGACAGTCTTGCCTTCTGCCTGGATAGGATCTAAGTGGGTCTGAACTTGAGTTATTTTCTGCTTGTAAAAATCCCCTCTAGGGACAAGTAAAGTTATGAATAGATAGCCAAAGGCGCTGTTTTGCTCATCCGTCAACCTGATTGCATTTTTTTCCTCTATTTGTGAGGAGAGCTGTCACCCTTTTACGTTTCTGTCCACATTCGCCGAGGTGGTTCCCCTGCGAAGGCCCGGCCTTGGGACAAAGTGACCTATTTGTCATGCTGTGAAAGTCTAATTTGTGAGACTAGGGCTTATAAATTATTGACACCTTGTTTTCCTCAGCAAAATTAGAGCAGCACATAGAAATGGTGGCTTGAGCACCCTGGCCCCAAAAATATTGCACCTTCCTAAAAACACTGCTCTCCTACTTTTCCAAAGTCACTGCTATAAGCTGCAGTTCATATTTTGGTCTGAGGCATACATGTCCTCATTTAAACTAAAACTAAACAAATACCAGTTGTACGGCTACTATTCTGTAAAGGAAAAAATGTACACAACAGGAAAACTCTTCTTGCTAAATATTGCTACCAGCGGCAGAGCTTACCACAAGTACTGGGGCCAAAAGGTATCGGTAATAACACTCAGTGGAGCAATATACAAATACTGTGGGCACATTAACATATTTGAGGCTTGCTTGCTTGAAACAGCCCTGTGTCAACACAATAAATGTTATTTAGACTGAGCATACAGTTCTAGGTTATTGGCACCTAGGTATGTCAAGTACAATATTGCCTGGAAAAAAAGTGGGCAGTGAAACAGCTTTGGTCTGTATACACTCATTTGGTTCAGAGCAACACGAGATAAAATAATAATTTAAAAAGCACATGTGTGGAAAAACCTTGGCATCCCTGTTTCCACAGCTCACAGTGTAATTAAGAAGTCTGCTGCCCATGGAACCTTCCAAGACCTGGTGGGAGGAGGAAAATTGATCATAAAAGTCTTCAAAGGTGGGTGTAAACTGTTGAGAAAACACCATATAAAACATTCAAAGAGCTTAAAGCTGACTTGGAGTGATCTGGAGTGATGGTGTTAACAGTATTAAATGCCACACACTAAACTGAGAAGAGCTTTATGGGCGAAGGCCAAGGAAGACCCCGCTGTTGATAGACAAACATAAAAAGAGAAAACTGATCTTTGCCCAAACCTGCCTAGAGAAACCAGCATCCTTCTGGGAAAATGTTCTGTGGACTGATGATGCCAAAATAGAGCTCTTTGACAATGCAGACCAGCAATTCGTTAATAGGGGACAAAATGAAGCTTATGAAGAAAAGAACACCTTATGTACAGTTAAATACGGTGGAGGTTCCATAATGTTCTGGGGCTAGTTCGATGCGTCTGGTTTGAGGACTTGAACGTATTAAGGGAATCATGAAATCAGAGGATTACCATGGCATGTTAGAGTGAATTTCTGACCCAGTGTCAGAAAACTAGGGTTGGGTTGAGGATCATGGGTCCTCCAGCAAAACCAAACCCAAAACAAACATCCAAAAGCACAAAAGAATGGTTACAAATGGACTGTGTTAAACTGGCCAGCAATGAGTTATGACCCCAATCTGATGGAAAACCTTTGGAAACAGCTGAGATCTGCTATTGGCAAAATGAATCCTGCAAACATTCAAAAGTTAGACCACATTGCAATTGAAGAGATGGAGAAATTACTAGCAGAAAAGTACAAGATGGGTATAAAATATGTTTGGAAGCTGTCATCATTGCCAAGGGTTGTGCAGCCAAATATTAGGGAAGGGTACCTTTAATACTGTCCAGATCATATATGGTACATGTAAGTTTAATCTTTTTTGCTTTTTAACCTTGGACATGGTATTAAAATATTCTGATGATCAAAAGTTGGTACATTTCCAATTATTTCTGAAGATATCAGGCATCACCTAAAACGCAAGGGTGCCAATAATGCTGACTGTATGAGAACATATGAGAAGAGTATATTTTATATGGAATGGTAACAAAACTGTACCTGAATGAACCATTTCTGGAAATGCTTCTGGAACACATACCTCTGAACGAACAGAACCAAAGTAGAGATGTTTGGCTGTAACACACAAAACATGTTTCGCAAAAACACTGCACATCATCAAAAGAATCTCAACCATTTTGGTGCAAGAGTAATTATTTTGGGCTGTTTTGCAGCCACAAGACCTGAAATGCTCACACCTGAGTCTGTGACCAATTCCTGACACCAGCATATTCTCAAAGAAAATGTAAGACAGCCTATTTGAAAGTAAATCACGCAAACAACCCTAATAATGCCAACATTGCTTTCAAATCAAAAGAATCAAAAGCAATGTTTTCAAATGACCCTGTCAAACCAACCAACGTCCTAACCTTAACTCCACTGAATCCCCTCAACAGCAAGTTTCTAACTAGCTGTAGGCCAGAATTCCTCCACTGGAATGCTGAAAAACTGGTACAGAAAACAATGAATTCATTAATAACAACCCATACCAATAATCTCAAATAATTAATAATAATTCATTCAAATTAAAGCTGCTAAAGGGGATTATATAAGCTATACAAGGGATGCTCATCATGTCACATCATCGTCATATCATGGGGGGCTCTTTTTCGCACATGGTTTCTGTGTTTTAATTCATGCAGTTCAAATAAATAATGACAGTACAATCAATGTTAGGTAAAATCTGTTGTTTTATTTTGATGTTAGACTTCTGTCATTAGGTGAAGACCAGATGAAGATTAATTATGTCCTAATTTGTAAAACCACAGAATTAAAAGATGGTCTACTTTTTTACACCTTTTTTTACCTGCATTTATTCCTGCTTTGTGGAGCACATCAATGGTGTATGATTTGGGTAGTTGAATCAGAAGTCTTTCATATTGATGGACATGGTATTGTTTTAAATAACAAAAAACAAAACAGTATTGTCACTTTTTTCTATCAAAACATGCTTCAGGCACAATTTAGCACAGTATGCCTTTTGATACATGTCACTTTTCTTGATGCCAAGCAGCTGAAGGTGAAGCCCATTTTGGCACAAAGTAGCCCATTACTTTACCATTCTTTTCAGTGTAAATCTTTCCATAAAAATGTTGGTGAACAGACTGGGTATTTATCTCTCTTAGGAGTTCATCCAATTTGTTTGTGTGGGTGGAAAATCTGTGACTGGCTGTGGAGAAGTTTACAGTATTTTCTGAGACAGAGAGACAGAGGGAAAACATGGAGAGGAAAAAATAAGACAAAGGTAAGGCACCAGAAAAAATGCTACCTCAAACTTAGGCCTGAGCCTTCTTAATGCAAGTGAAGGAAGTCATGTTATTGAAATGGAGGTCATGCCTGAAAAATCTATAAGGTAAAATGTGAATAGCCTCAAAGTGCTAATTCATCAGCTGGTTATACATTATTAACAAATAAATCAGTTGAAACCCAGTTAGACCTGGAAGAGGAATGCTGCTCTTCCTTAAAAAGCCTCCAGATAAACATTTGTTAGGGGCTATATACAGGTACCGGGTGTACAACTTTTAGGCTCCAGGCTCATCTGAGATTTATTTTAGTTTCTGCAAACTGGCCCTAAATGATGAAGCTGCACCATCTATTTTGACACATCAGTCTTCCCCCTCCCCCAGTATTGCTGTACAGCTACAACATTCTGGACATAAACCCCAAGCAAATGACCAACAAGTCACTGTTCTTATCACACAAATCCTCACGTCACTGGATTTAAATTATTTTTTACTGCAATATGAGTGTGCTCATGAACCTTAGTGTTCTGCCTGTCATTAAAGACAGCGATGGGCAGCTATACATCAGCTTGGACTGTCACTATCATGGTCCAGACAAGTGATACAGCTGTACTTAAGCTACAGCATCCATTGACTTGATTTAAAGCTTTTCCAAAAATCTCGCTGTTGCTCCAGTATGAAAAGTCCCTACCTGCTGTGCTGTGAAGTCTAAAGGTGACTTTCTAGCTGGTAAAAGGAGTAGAGCCTGGTAGGGTGGTTATGACTCACTCTGGCTGGGATGGGCTGTGGGGTCCAAAGAACCTCACTCTAGATGTCTTCTCTTAGGTGAATCTTTCTCCAGCTGAATAGTCTAATTCCAGACTGCAAAAGCATAGATTTCGCAAGTGAGAGCATATTTCTCTAGCTTGGACACTTTCACAAGGTAAAGTCTTTCCACAGCCTTCCTCTGGTTGGGGTAGGCAGTGGTACCTCATGTCTGTCTCTCTCTGGATAATGAGTTCTGCTTTACTTGGGAAAATGGGAATGCATTTTTCTCTACCTGGGCCAGACTCTAGAGTCTGGGTAAGACTATAGACTTAATAGATCACAATAGTAAATTGAGGAATTTTGCTTATTTAGCACAAAAGTTTCAGAGGATCACAGTTCTGAAAGGCAACTGTAGCCATCTTCGACTTGTGCATTCATATTTCACCAGTTCATTTGTGGCTGTGCCTGACTGTACAAAAATGCTTTTACTGATATTTTTAAGAAATAAAGGGCTCATATACTGAAGTGCGTTGTTGCATATTTTATAAATGTTTCTGTGATTCTGTCCTGTTCATTAAATCCTATTTCCTGTTTTTCAAAGATTCCATTTCTAAACACAAAATTAAACAAGTGATGTTTTTATGTTTACAGATCTTATTAATTCTATTTATTTTTACTGGCATAGAGATATTCTACAGCTTTATTGTCATATTTTGTATTTTAGCAAATAAAACACTATAAACTAAATATAAAATTAAGAATATTTTCCACGTTCCACTTGTCGTTGAAGTTTAGGAAAAAAAATACATAGAAATTATATTTAAATGCAGTTTTCACAGTGAGAATGGCTTTTAAAGCCCTGTACCAGCAAGAAAATATGTTCTTTCTTTGCAGATGGTCAAGAAAAAAGAGCTAGACATTGATATGTGTTGTAAAATGAGAAACCATGGGTCAAACAAGGCACCTCTGAGGTGTGGTTACCATAGTTATTGTAAACCATACATAATTTAACATTTATTCCAAGGTTGCAGTTGGATTTGAATATGCACATATCCACTGGGCAATGCTGAAATTTAACAGGGTCTCTCAGTCTTTGACCTCATTTTTCATGTGGTGACACTGGTTGTCAAGTCACCTAAATGCAAAAAGCCTATAATTTGCAATTGTGTTAAGCTGTAGATGAATAAGAGCTTTGCGCAGACCTTCAGTTATGCACCCAGCCCTAAGATTACGACAGGCCAACTGCTTATCAGTCTTGCCTTTCCCACAGCGCATGTTTTCAGCTCTTTATCCATTACAGCCAACTTGAGGCCTCCTTTGTCTAATTGCCCACAGCTCCTGCTCATTCTGCCACTATCAGCAAGAAGCCACACATCACCAGAGCTACTGATGTCCTGTATGTAGTATATGTAGGCTGCTTGGCCAGTTATGGCAGCATTTGTTCAAGTCAGCACGAGGGGTGGTAAACACCTAAAGTAGGCCCACTGTACTTCCAAATGTGGACCCCTATACCTCGTATATAAACACTGTGTATGTATTCCATTTTTTTATGAATCTGTACCTCTTACCTTGGTGTAAAGGTGCTGTCCTGGTTACTCAGACTTTCCAGTCTGTAAAAGTGGCTCTTGAAGTGGGCTGGTGTGCTCACCAGAACACCCTTTTACATTTTGCTCTTTTTTCATTTTGACTTTTTCTGCACTTTTCCTGCACTTCTCATAAACTCCTGCTACTCTTTTCTGGCCCCAGCCAAATATATTTTCTGGCTGAGTTGGTCTTCCAGCAAAAAACTGCTGTAGTACATGACCATTATTCATAATAGTCTTCTTAACTACATTTCATTGCCTTGAGTACATTAAGTTATACTGCAAGTTGGCTTGGGCTGCTTTCCTACTGTTCATTTGAAATTTGTGTCTCCTTCATTAAAGAAATATACACTGTGGATATGAGTAATATCTCCTAGTGTCATCTATTCACTGATAAAATTGATTTGTTATTTTTATAATAGTTTGCTGATACTGGCCGACACACACACTGTCATGGTAATAATAATGGAAGTAATGGCACTTAGAAGTACCTAATGTATGGTGAAATGTCTCTACCAACACTACCCCACTTAGACTGTAAATTTGGCACAAGCAGACTTACACATGGGAAAGATAAAATGGGAATTTCATTTAATAAAACTTCAGTTGCTCATTAAAGATGGTGCTAGATGTAACTTCAGTGTTGGTTTCTCTACTTTGTGTGAAGTACATGGATGGAAAAATATTAAATTAACTGCACTGGTTTAACATTTTCTGGACCACAAAATACAAAACAAGAAAACTGCATTTCTGCTCCTGGGAGGTTACTCAGGTTTATCAGTTGACATTAATAATTTCCTACACAGAACCACCGTCCTTCATAATGTATTATTAACAACCTTTTTTTAAAAACACCTGAAAATGGAACTGATAGGAAAGTGGGAAAATCAGCAAGCAGGTGAAAGTGAGGAGTCTGTAACTATAATAATAAATATCTCAAAAAGTAGAAAAGACAGAATGGCACTTTGCACAGTAAGTGCAGCATGAACACAACCCTAGAAATACATTTGGTTTTGTTTGTCTACATTTTGGTGGGTGGGGAGGGGGGGTTATGTGACATGTCTTGTAAACAATCATTAATGTCTTCAAAATTAAAAGAGATAGAAATGTGTTTTAAGCAACACAAAACAGCTCAAGGACTATAAATACACCCCCGTTTCAGGGGTTTATGCCATTGTAGGGGGGGGCGAGTGACTTCACAGCCATATAGCACTAACAAAACATCAGATTTTTTTGTTTTGCCATTTGTAGGGGGGCAAGCTTTGCACTGCTTTAGAACCCCTTTTCATGCACATTTTCTGAAACAATACTTCATATCAAACTACATTGACAGTAGTGTCTTATGAAGGCCTTGATAAGTATTAATAAAACACTGCACCAATAATAACAAGCTTTGAATTATAGAATTCATGGCACTGGGTTGCAGCAGTTCGGAGCCTATCCTGGAATCATCAGGCTTGGAATACATACCATGGATCCTTCACATCAGTCCTTCACAGTGTGGCCACACACTATGAGCAGTTACAGTGAAACTTGGAACGCATGTATTTGGACTGTGGCAGGAAACCCACTGAGACCCAGAGAGAACATGCAAACTCCACACAGACTGAGCTAGATTCAAATCAACACTCAAACAAACCAGGTTCTTCAAGGCTGCAATGCAGACTGTAGGCTGTGTATGTACATTTTTTTATTGGTCCGTCAAAGCATCACATTTTTATGAGAAACTTGCTGAGCTAACATATTATATACAGTATGTCAAAACTTTTTCTATTAAAGTGGTTGCATTTAGTGCATAAGTATTGTTAGTGCTGTTGGACACACCAAAGCACATGCTGGTCATAATGAAGTGGAAAGAAATATATATATAAACTAATGCATGCAAAACCATGTGTGTCATATATAATTTCTTATTAACTTATTTATGTTTTCATTTGCTGACATGTAAGAGCTACTGGCTCTTTTGATCATACACTAACATGGCACTGATAACAACACACTCACCAGCCATGGTGACATGCACACAGTACATATTTGTGCGTGTGTGCGTGTGTGAGAGAGTGAGAAAGCACGACAGAGCGAGAGATGTGATGTAACCACTCCTGCTTCTCCAAACCTTGTCAGAGAGCCAGTCATAAATTTTCGAAATCCTAAGTATCCTTTTTGGAGTTTAATGACCTTGACTATACGAAAACCTCACTTAAGACGAGAAGTTCCAGCATGCCAAATTTCAAGTCTGTGATTTGAGAAATAAAGCTGTGTATAAAGAACAAACAAACAATCAGACAGACAGAGAGATAGAGATTGAGCTTTATAGATTTACAAATAACTGGAACAGCTTCTTTGGAATGTGGATCCTTATGGATGGAATAGCAAACTGGTTTGAATAGCAAGGAAGAATGTGTTTATCTCTTACTGTTTTGTGAAAGAACAGTATGAATGAAATGGTTACAGTAGAAGTCTTGCACTACATTAAAAGTACAAAAGTATCCCCTCCTACCAAGTTACAATCTTAGGAGAAAAGCAGACAGGAGAGGTTTGGGCTCGGAAGCAGTGCAAGACCTTGTTCTAGGTCACCTTCTCAAACTGTTACACTATTGTCTCCATCTAGTGGCCCATTTCTGCAAGACATGGGTAATTCAATGATTCATTTCCTTAATTTAAGGAAACACATCATCTCGGGAATACCTGAGAAGTTTTCTGTTGCGTTCAATTAAACTTTGAAGATATTAGATAATTGTTGCATAATGTAAATGCCAATAAAACGTTCCCTTTATTTGTTCCTTTGGAACCTTAAAACAGATTAGATCCATCCATAATAACCACTTGTCCAGTGAAGGGACACAGTAATCCAGAGCCTATTCTGGAGGGACACGGGCCAAATGTTAATGTAAGTAATCAAATATTTCATTATAAGTTTAAATAGAGATTTCTTTTCATTTATTTTTTGTAAGCTGGTAGACCGGTGGCACATCCAGGATGCATCCTAACTTTCCCTGCTCCGAATGATTCTGCGTCTGGATCCAAACCACTATGGCCCTGAAATGGATAAACAGTTACCAGAAGTAGGTGAATGAGTGAATGAGTTTTTTTTTTTGTAAACTGAGTGCTAAATACATTTAAAGGAGAGAGTTTTAAAAGATAACGCTAAAATAAAGGCAATTATGAAACAGTGAATGGCAGAAAATAATTATATATGTCTACCACATATTTAAAATTACTTAAAGTGATTGACCAGCTACAGCTTGGATAGATGTTTGTTTTATATTTCTGTGTTTGTTTTCGTATTATATGTTGCAGTTATAGTTCTCAAAACATACAATCCAGAGCATTAACCTTTACTAATTTAGAGAAGGTGTGATTTCCCAGCGATTCGCATGAAGATGAGCAAGACGCAGACCCAACAAGCAGCTTTACACAATAACACTATGAATATACTGCATAGATATAACTGATTTATTAGAACAATTATTCAGGATAGTCATGTAAACACAGAGAGCTGACTGAGGAGTTGTAATCTGTCTGAATCCATGAAGGACAGGGAAAGGCACTGGCTGGACATAGTTGCCCTTACGTCTGCAGGTGTGGGCTATGGAACCAACCTTCTTGCTAAGATAGGATAGGATAAGATAGGTACTTTATTAATCCCTATAGAGAAATTCTGCACATTTATTCCCAATAAACAAACAAACAAACAAACAAACAAACAAAAATGCTAATTTGTTACCCTAGACAATTAAACAAGTGCAGCAACTCTAGGGTCACAAGACCCTTCCATGCTTCTCTGTGATGAAGGGCAAACAGGAGCTTGAGTAGCATTATGGAGGCGTAAGGCTGTTGAACCGAAGTGGTCTCTTTCTGAGTGAGAGGATCCTCACAAGCCTCCAGCTGAGGGCCATGCAGTCGGAGTTGTTCCTGGTGACTGAGTGAGTGTTGTCTCAGTGCAGCTGTGGCTGTGAGATACAGCGAGGAAAAACCAGGCTGTCGATTGTGTGTGTATACCAGACTGATCTCCATCTTATGAACTTAATTGAACTTAGTGCTGGTGTCTCTGTCTATGGGTGAAATGCACTTTGGTTTGCTGTGAGGTGTATCTCATTTGGGAGAAAAGCTTCTGTTAAATGAATAAATGTAAATGTTAACAACCTGAACAGATCTGTGGTGGAAAAAAGCAGTGGGGTTTTTGTCAGACCACAGAAGAGTACCACAGTGGGCTGTATATGACCATATCCTTCAGGATGTGCTATGGAAGGTATTTGGTCTCTCTATGAGTGCAGTGTGAGCCATGTCTATATTCTCAGTGTTAAGTCGAATACGTTACACTCCTCAAAGAGTGAAATAGTACGATTTAAAAAGATCTTGATCTTCAGAGCTTGAATAATGGAAGTCATAGATAGTAATTATGAAAAGGAGAGTTGAACACAGGGGTAACTCCAACTAGGGTCAAATAGATAGATAATAGATAAAAATATTAATAAATCAGTAAAGCATTAAGCCCTAGCTGAGGACAGGCTTGTTAGCCTTCGGAAAATATCTAGAGATTTATGTATTTAAGGAAAGAGGAAGCAGCTTATATGTACAGGTTTCTTTCGAGATACAAGTCTTTGATTTACGAGTTTTTGCACAGATATGAGGCTAATTATTTTGCGTTTATGAGTAACATAAGCTGTTTGTGTTATAATGGTAATTACTTCTTAGACTTGCAAAATTTCACCTTACTAGCAGATTTAGAGGAATGCATCACACTTGTCAGTAGGGAGATACCTGTATGCATATAAACCTGGCTCGTGCACCATTTTGAAAAATTCAGGATGTACTTGGGATGGAATAAGGCTGATTTGACACTTCAGAAATGCTATAAATTTTGGCATATTCATTTTCAAAAATGTTATTGTTCTACCTCTAGCTGACTGACAGAAAACTATCTGTATTAAAAACTAGTTTTAATCAACCACATGTTTTTAATCTGCTTTATTATTTATTGCATCATTATCTTGGAGTAACCAGCACTCTCATTTGAAGCATGCATTTTCAACGACTGTATTTATACATCAGAAAATTTTACTGAAACAGGGTCATCAACTTGTTCAGGAGTCCTACAGCAAGGCCCCTCCCACAATGCAGCATCTTTTACAGCTTACTTAGCATCTTACAAAACCACTATGCTAGCCAGCGCCTTCTGTGTTTCAGCTGTAAACATCTCACCATGATCCAGAACACAACAGTCGAATCAGTAAGCAGCACATGAGGCTCGTGGGAAGGAGCACCGATGGGAGGTAACTGACTTTGTCCTAGTTCCTCCTTCCTAGCACAGCTCAACGCCCAGTTCTTTATACACCTCCACCCACGGTCTGGCCTTCCAGGCATTACTTGAATGCTGAAAAATACTGTACACGAAAAACGCAAATCAAAAAATTTCAACAGGAAGTCCCTGCCAGAAGCTTGCAGTAGAGGAAGTGAAACATTTCAATTGCTATTTCATCATAACACCCAATGTGAGACAGGTGGAGAGCAGTCCTGTAGTATGAGACAACACATGACCCAGAACACAAGATTAAGACAAAATTAGTGTAATGCGCTCAAACATTTGCATAATGAAAATATAACACTTTCCACATGGCAGTTTTTTCCAGCATGTGGCAAGACCGCATATTCTTCATACATTTTTGTTAGGCTAAAAATGCAATCTGATTTTAAAAAATTTGTTTTATTTAAAATATAAGTCGTGGTACACGAACATCGACAACAATTTTGTTTATATTTCAAACTTTAAACCTGAAGATCAGCTGTATAGGAGTTTTTGAAGAGGTGTAGCTATTATTCATTTCTACTTTACAAAAACTAAACAAAGTGATGCATTTAAACATTTCTGTGTGCAATAATCTTTAAAACAATTTCTTACTTTAAATATAAACTGTCCTCCTCCTTTGACCAGCCATCTTTCTCAAAAGCTAAGGAATGATTTGCAAATCAGTAAAATAGTTTTCAGTTTGTTGTCTGCTGCAGCGTCTCTCCTAATCTATGAAATGGATCGATGAAATTAACTGCTACAGTCTCAAGTATTCAGTTTTGATGCACTTTAGAAAAAAGCAACAGCATAGCAACTAAACAACGAATGTTTCTGAGGGATCTGTTTGGCGAGGGGCATCCAGTATCTTGGTGTAGGATTTATGAATGCAGATTATGCAGATTTATGAATGCAGAATGTATTCATCAGCAGTGTTTGTTTCCACAGTTAGGTTCTGTTTTTAGCCGAACGCTTCTGAGGAGCTACGGACTCCAGACCACACTTCCACCCCCACCCTGCATAGCACAGGAAGTAGAATTGATGCTTTGATCAAGCACCCTTGTGTTTCTCGTACCACTCTGTGGTGGAACAGTCACTCAAGGAGTGTCAAGTACCAGAAGACCAAGGTGCACAGTGAGCCTTCCCAGTCCCAACCTGACGCCATGAGCAAACGGAAGCTAAGTAAGTTTCTCTGACTGAAAGCATCCTGCCAGTCACCAGGTTTTGGGGTAGAGGTGAAGGATTGTAGTCTGCCATAGGAGGATTTTGAAATAGCAGTGGTTAAACACAGTAGCCATTTTACGTAACCATGTGTCCAGCTTGCTTTAAGTGAACCAAATAATCATGAATATTTCTGCATATGTGTAGTGAAAATATTCAGTTTTCTGGGAAGTTTAGGTGAGGTAGATATATTTGTCTTTAAATGTCATTAGCATTTCAAGATAAATGTATTTAGAATTTTTTTAAGTAATAGAATGGCTCTTCCTGTGGTTGACAAGCTACAGGAATGGGGTGGAAAAAACTGGTTGCCCACTCCTGGATCGGACTGCTGCAACTGGATCACATCCCATCAACCCATCAAGTTGCTGTTGCTGAAGTAATACTGAACTGTACTGCAAAGCACGCTCAAAATTTTCATTGTGTTTGTGGTAAAGGCAGCTTCAACATTATATTTTTATGTATGTTATTTTTTGGATAAATTGTGAAGCTGGAAAGTTCCTCTTGGGTGCTGAACATTGCCAGAAATAAATAAAACAGTCAGTAGCAAATCTTTACAAATGAATGCTGAATATATCTAAAATAATCTGCACACTACACTAGTTTGCAGTGCACTTTTTGTTCGAAATGTGCTGCGTGTGTATCTGGCAGCCAGAGAGACCTGAAAGGAAAGAGCTTTCAGCATTTCGGTTTCTGTACTGTTAGAACTGAGATGCACAGCTGACCTCAGTTCTGCTGCTACATGGCTCAGCTCTCATAGCTTCGTGAGAAATGCATGGCTGCCACACCTCTGAGATGCAGAGGCTGTCAAAGCACGAACTTTGCTTGCATCACACACAAGTCGTATCAGACAAAACGTGTTTTAGCACAGGAAGTGCAGTGTGTGTTCTCAGTGTTTGGCTCAAACTTGGCTTAAACATACAGTATGTTGGTCAGCACAGTAAGCAAGATTTATGTTTCTAGAAGTATTGCATACATATCAGAAAAACACTATGGTACTGAGTTCAAAATTGTGCAGAATCCTACAGGGGTCAAAATATTAAATAGAGTTTATATTTTTATATAACTATATATACAAAAATTGATGACGGGTGGTATGACGTTTCAGGAAGTAGCTCTGTGGCCTCACAGCATCTGGGTTGGTCAGGCATCAGTTCAAATCCAGCTCAGCCTGTGTGGAGTTTGCATGTTCTCCCTGTGTCTATGTGGATTTCCTTCAGGTGCTCCTTTTGCCTGCCACAGTCAAAAGACACATGATTCAGGTTGGTTGATCATTCTAAATTGCACATAGTGTGCGACTATGAATGTGAATGGGTGTTTGGTCACTGTGCAATAAACCGGTATCCCATCCAGGTGCAGTTTCATAGTCTAGTGTCCATTGCTTACAGGATAATCTCTGCACCACCACTACGCTACTCAGGATAAACAGTTAATAAAAATGGGTGCATGGATGGATAATTTGGTGACATAGTTTCAAAATAAAATATTTACATGTCCAGATTTGATAACATAATTGTCAATATAGTTATTGCATAGATGTGTTGGATGGTTAGGTGGGAATGGATCATATAAAGTAGCAAGAAGAATCTGCTGTATTTGAGATTAGTCACAGATACACTTGCCAGCCACTTTATTAGGAACATTTGTACATCTGCTCGTTCATGCAATTATCTAAACAGCCAATCATGTTGCAGCCATGTAATGTATAAAATCCCACAGACACACGGTCATCAGTTTTAATGTTTATTCACATCAAACTTCAGAACAGGGAAAAAATGTCATCTAAGTGACTGACTGTGGCATGGTTGTTGGTGCCAGACAGGGTGGTTTGTGTATTTCAGAAACTGCTGCTCTAGTGGGATTTTCACACACAGCAGTCTGCAGAGTTCACTCAGAATAGAGCGAGATACAAAAAACATCTAGTGAACAACAGTTCTGTAGATGAATATGCCTTGTTGTTGAGAGAGGTCAAAGGAGAATAGCCAGACTGATTTGAGTCGACAGGAAGGCTACAGTAACTCAAAAAACCACTCTTTACAGCAGTGGTGGGCAGAAAAGCATCTCTGAATGCACATGTTGAACCTTGAGTCAGATGGGCTACAATGGCGGAAGACCACATCGGGTTCCACTCCTGTCAGCCAAGGCAGCAGTGAGCACTGGACAGTTGGAGTTGTTGAAAAATGTTGCCTGGTCTGATGAATCCCGGTTTCTGTTGCCACACACAGATAATAGGGTCAAACTTTTGAGTGAACAGTATGAAGCCAAAATTGGACCTAACCTGCCTTGCGTCAACAGGTTAGGCTGGTGCTGGTGGAGTGATGGCATGGGGATTGTTTTCTTGGCACACATTGGGCCCCCTAATACCAATCAAGCATAATTTGAATTCTACAGTCACAAATTGGCCACAATTTACCCATCTTCTAATGGCTTCTTCCAGCATGATAATCCGTCATGTCACACAGCACAAATCATCTCAGAGTGGTTCCATGACAATGGACAGTGTATCGTGTGGAACATGACAATGAGTTCGGTGAATTTCACCAGATCTAAATTCACTAGATCATCTTTGGGATGTCGCAGAACAACAGATTTGGCAGCATCAATGTGCAGCTGACAAATATGCAGCAATTACATGATGCAATCATGTTTAACATGTACCAGAATCTCTAAGGAATGTTTCCAGTACCTTGCTGATCTATACCAAGAATTCAGGCTGTTCTGGGAGCAAAGGGAGTGCCCACAGTATTAAAATGGTGTTCCTAATAAAGTGGCTGGTAAGTGTATATTGTGAATGTTTCGTGGTGATAAAGTTAGTGTCAGTATTCTGGAAATGAAGAGATGTCCTTAGTGCTCTGATGAAACTGGTCCCTTTTTCAGGGGCTTTCCAGTCTACCTTAGTTCTGCATCAGTGTGACTCACAATACAACCACTTTACCTGACAAATCTGATGCTGCAACAAGCTGGCACAAACACAGGATAATAATAATATATTTAATAATAAAACTAATATGAAATAAACAGTTCAATTACTCATGGAAGTAAAGAAAGAGTAAAGCATATAAAAAGCACTCATATACACCTCTGTATGTAATAGTGATGTTTTTACTTTCACAACCTCTGTCACTCATTTCATGTATTTGTCATTTCATGTATTTTCACCACAGATCAAATGACAAGCTATAAATATGGAGCAAAAAAAGCAAATTTCCATACGAAGGACCATCCTCGTGTTGTAAGGTCCTGAATCAGCCTCGTGCACATGTGTGTTAGCTCTCCTGGTAGAAAATCATTGTTTTTCCTTCTCAATTCTACAACTCAGCACCTCTGAACTGCATGACATGAAGACAAAGAAGAAAAATATTTTTATTCACAGTACATTAGTGACAGAAAAAAAGCTTACTTCCTAAGAAGATAACATAACACAATCAGTTGTTAGCTTTACCAGAGAAAAGGAGCTTCTGCAGTAACAGGACCATTCAACAAAAATCCCAGCATAACTAATGATGTTGGATTTGCATGTGTCACTTGTAGGTGGCATTTATCATTTTATCACATGGCTTTTCTTCCCATAGTCATGACTACATTGCATTGCACTACCTCTGCTAGCCAGCTAAAGTGATTATAAGATCATAGGTGTGGAAAAATACTTCATTTAAAAGTTTTTATTTTTGAAGCATTTTCCTGTATTTTTTATAAAAACTTGTTTCTAACAAACTTTAAAAAATAATCTCAGTTTTGCTATGCGGGATAAATGTGATGTTCTGCATGAATATGTTCCCTGCATTCAGGGGAGAGGGGAAGGGGGTCTGCTGTGTTTCTGCGGGGTGCTGGGGACCTCGGGGATTTTCTTGTCCCTCCGAAAGTGTGGAAACACATCTTCTCCTCACAGGGCTGCTGCAGGGATTTGATCCCAGGGAGATAGGTCCCACAGCTGGTTAATATCATGGGGTGACCGTGTCCTGGATCCAGCCACTGGACTGTAGAGTTGTGTTACTGTGTGTTCACTATCAGCAGTGAGGGTGAAACACTACTAGCCAGGCATTGTGTTGTCCCACACCTTACAAAGTGTTTTACTGGGTGTTCCTCTTGATCCTTTTCAGATCTTCATGGCCACCTTTAACTGTGATCATCACCTATACTAAAGAGGCACCCAGTTTAAGAAGTGTTTCCCAACTTAAGCTTCTTGGTCCCCAGAAAACAAAAGGGGAATAAAGAGTTTGGCTTTGTTACTGCAAAAACCTGTTGGTTTGCATGTCTGTTAGTGTGAGAGAGAGTGACCAGGAATTAGTTCAAGTTTACAAAAGAAAGGCATGGAAAAGTGAAGCAACTCATCCATTTTGCCCTAGAGTTGCGAATCTTCTGCTTCTGTTTTCCCTAAAATGTCACTGATGTATAAATATATTAAATTTATTTAGCAGAAGCAGAGTCTGTATTAGAAAATGCATTTCTAGATACTGTATATTGTCAGTGTGTTTAAAACTGTTGCCTGTGTTCTGGCACTTTAATGAAGCAGCGTTGTTTTACCTCTTCCGCTTGTGTGCTGTTTATCTGCTCTACAAAAATGTGGTTTAGCTCATTTGCATTGACATACCACAAATGCTTTCCAAAAAAGAAAAAATCTTATTAGACAATGTGTCTTTTTTGTGATTTGTGTTAAAAAAACAGCATTGCTGAATTCTACTCATCAGAAGGTAAATTAGAGAAGTATGACAATTTAATAATCTAATTAAAAAAGAAAAAACTATCTATAAAATGTATGTTTCTTTTTGCAGGTTTTAAGTGGTTTGGCAGCATTACCAGTCTCTCTTTTCGTCGCTCAACTGAGAAATCTGAGCCCAAACTCGTGACAAAGCACCATGGGAGTCTGTGTGAGACATCCACAGGGGAAAAGTCCATCGATGACATGGACATGTGTCCAAGGAGCCCTGGCTATGCCCGCTCCAGTGATATGTACACCCATATGGGCACCATGCCTCGTTTTTTACTCAGGAAGAAGGACAAAAGCAGCAAGGGGTCCACAAAGAGCAAAGGCAAGTCAGAGGCGTGCAAAGGGCAAAGCCAGCGTCAGGCTCCAGACTATGTCTGTGACTCACCCCTGCTGAGTGTCCTGTCGGGCCAGGGCCTTGAAGCTCTGGATCAGCAGCAAAAGCAAAGTATCCCAACACCCGAAATGGCAGCTCCCACACAAGGTGCCACCATAACAGAAAACAGTTTCGACGGTCAGCATACCCCCCATGTAAACAGCCCCCCTGAAATTGTACCCTCCGAAAGCCCACCACCACTCAAGTCAGCTACGCTACCGCTCTTTCCTGAGACACATCAAAATACTGTGCAGACCCTTGCATATCCCACTAGCCCAGACCCAAATCCAGGACCTTCTTCTCCAACATTGGACACTGACACACTGAAGACCATAAATAAAGTGTGTGGTCAGAGGACATGTGAAGACTCACAACTGGGCACTCTTCCAAGCCTGCCACTCAAGAAGATCTCGTGTGGTTCCCTCAGGCATGCAGAAAGCCAGCCCAGCGAGGCGGACACGCACAACCAGAAACGTCATGATCTACTGCAGGAGACCCAGGAGATACATGCAGTGGACAGGTGAGTGTCAAGCAGTAATGTAGAATATGGTATGTAAAATGATGTCATACCAGCACCAGGTTGAGTTCCACATTGGTCTGCTAACAGTGATTTATATAATGAAGTATCATGGGGTCAAGCAGTTGGTCCTGTGTTTCATTGTTGTTTCAAAGAGAAATGAGGTGATGACAGCAGCTGAATGTATGCAGATGTCTGAGGAGCTGACTTGGAAAGAAAAAACTGTCTCTTTCTCTGATTTCTCACCATATAGTGAAGCCGCTCACAGCGTTTTTAGGCTGAGAAAGGAAGCAGCACTTTGGATTTTAAAACCATGACATGTTATAGGTTTAGGCTGTATCTATCATCCACCAAGGCTCAGGAAACCTTAACTGATTCTGCATGTGATTTGATAAAAGAAATAAGAAGAAGTTTTGTTTTCCTCAGCCTGGAATTCAAAACATGGTTGGTGGAAGTTAATGTAGCATCCTGCTACTGTGGACATGGGGTGACGGTCTCATTGTTTCTGGACATCTGGAAGGATGTTAGTCAGACCTACATGACACTCACTTCCTGCACATGGCTCCATGAACAACATTCTGAAAGGACCAGTATGGAAGTTTCACCCTCCAAAACTAGGGAACCAAAAAATAGCAGGTTACATAGTCAAATTAGAAACAATGTAATCTACTGCATAAACGTTAAATCATTAACAAGCTGAGCATCTTCTAGTATTGCTACTAGATATAGTCTCCATCAACATAAAAAGGGAAAAGAGGCAAAGGTAACATATGGCTGTGTAATGTTTACAGTTGTTTTGTAATCTGAAGGTTCTGGGTTCCAGTCCTAACTCCTGCTGTATGGAGCACACTCTAGTACTGTTGATCAAGTGGTTTAGTAAACCAGCGTATAAATGCATCTACATTATTGCGAGGTTGATTATATAATATTGTGGACAACGGCGCTGTTAAATAAGGACAATGGCGCTAGTTTAGTACACATTAATGAGGATTAATGAGCGGGTTCGATAAGTATAAGAAGAGAGCAGGTGGCGAACAGTCCTTGGCTTGAGTCATTCTGAAGGGGTGAAGGTCCCTCCTTCCAGCAACTAGTGCAATGGGACCCCCTTCTTCAGAAGCGCGCAACCTGGAGGCGGCCTGTACATGCGGACCGTGGGTGTGAGGTGCTGTCGGGCTGTGTCGTGTGAAGTGAGTCATATGGAGGGTGTATCGTGTGATGGAACTGACACCGGCCATTCACATACATTTAACTTCTGTTTATTGCTGTTCTACTTCTATGTATTAATGTTCTTCTACCTGAGGTTCTACTTATTGTAAAGAGTAAAAACATATGCATTTGAGTCTTTGTAAATATTTCGGACTTCTCGTTAATGTCAGTAATTATTTTGTGAAATAGTTAACCTTAAGAATGTCGAGTTTTTAATTTCCCTTCTTTTTACTGGGTGTTCCTCTTGATCCTTTTCAGATCTTCATGGCTGCCTTTAACTGTGATCATCATTTATATAAAAGAAGCACCCAGTTTAAGAACTTAAGTTTCTTGGTCTCCAGAAAACAAAAGGGGAATAAAGTTTGGCTTTGTTGCCGGAAAAAACGAGAGAGTGACCAGGAATTAGTTTACAACAGAAAAGCATGGAAAAATATACAGATTGATCCATCTTCCCCTACAGTTTCAGATCTTTACATTCCATTTTCCCCAAAATCTGCTATTAATTTAGAAAAGCAGAGTCTGCATTTGAAACTGCTAGTACCTCAAAACCTTAAAACAATTGATATACCTCTGTTAAAGGACAAAAAACCAAGAACTGTGATTTTCTCCTATAGTATGGTTATACAGATAACAAAAAGTGTGCTCTTTCATCATAGTTTTCTGATGGAAGTCTCCAAGTCCACCCAAGTCAAACTTTTCCAGTTACTGTGTAAAATTATGACATATTTGTAAAGCATATGGAAAAGATGAACTGAAAATCTTCTATATTTAATATTTATTTATTTATAACTGAAAACAGGAAATACAATGAGTGCAAACATGACCCAAAGTGTGCAGATATATGCTGCATTGTTGCACTACTGTTGCTGCCCTGGATCTCCACCATAAAAATGTGGAGTCAGAGAAACTGGCCAAGTGACAGAAACTTTGCCCTGACCTTTGACATCTGGAGGCTTTGTTAGGGACACCATGTCAAGGCAGGAGGGGGAAGAGCAATGGCTGTGGAGCTGAGGAAGGGCCATGACAGCAATGAAAGCTCTTTTATGAGTGTGTTTATGAGAGAGAAAGTGGGGTGCTGAAGGCATCCAGGGTAAGAGGGACACACAGCTGGGTATGCTCACATGAAACAGGCCTCTCCAGGCAGACAGGACCCAGGCAAGAATGTGGCACAGCTGAGGAGTAAAGTTAGCACCCCCCTTAAACACCTCATTGTCCCCACTTGTGGTGCAGTTGTCTGCTGTCCCTCAGTGAACTCCACCCCCTTCCTGTGACACTTCTGGTCTGTCACATTCAGTTCTGCTACAGGAAGCTCCACAGTTGGATCCAGCTCTGTGGTGGGACCCAGTCAAATGAGGCCTCTCAGTTGTAAGTTTGTAGTTTATTTCTCCTTCAGGCTGCAAGCACTAAATATTGTATGAATTATTACAACTGCTTAAAAGCTGATGTATGTTCTCTGCTGAGAGTTCAATAACCACTATGGAGGGCTGTTTGCAGGATTGCAGGGGTCTGGAGCCTATCCTTAAAGCATAATGTGTACCAGAAACAGGGCTTTTTAAATCTGATCTTTCTTTACCATGGGATGTATGATCTGCCTCTCAGTGTGTTCTCTGTGGTCTGGACCACAGAATTTTTAAAGGTTTTGATTCTCTGGTGGGAAATTTTAGTTCATACTTGCATTGAGATGTGTAAGTGACCTAAACAACAAGTGATGTGCTTAAGACCAGAGTATAGTTACTGTAAAAGAAACTGAAAACCACAATGGAACCTATGGATCCAGCTGTTTTTGTTAGGAAGTTACCTACAGTGTCTATAAAAAGTCCCCCCTTGGACTTTTCCATGTTTTGTAACATTAAATTACAGGTGATCACAGCAGGCTTCTTCTATACAGAGCTATAGGAAAAACTCCTAAATGTCAAAGGAAAGCAATAGCTCATATAACACCATTTGCAGTGTTCCTTTGTCATCATACCCTAGGTTTCACCAGAACACTGATTCACCACCAACTCACCCTTCCAGACACAGATGTATTTATACTACAGTAACTTGAAACACCTTGACTGCATACAGATGATCTCCATTTAACTAATTATGTGATGGTGTGTAAAAGGGGTAAATGGTTAGGCAATCAGTTATTTTGCGTTTAATAGTTGTAATAATTTTACATCAATTTGTAGAGATTTGTTTTCACTGTGACAATTAAGAGTCTTTTTTTCTGGTGATCTGTGTCAAAAAAAGTATAATTAAACCTAATGTGACTCAGTGTTATAAGACAATAAAATATGAAAAAGTCCAAGGGAGGTGAATACTTTTTAATAGGGTCTGTGTAATACTGCTCTTGACTTGGGCTTCAGGCAGAACTGATCTCAGGTGAGATGAGTTTGGTTGATCCACGAGTCCCTGCTTACAGGGGTTTCCACTGGGTAGGTCCACAGGTATGCTAGAAGGTTGTTCAACCATTCTCAGGATGAAAAGGAAACAAACACTGTGCTTTGTAGGATTTTATTGAAATAGAATAATAAGGCTTTCTGGATTAAGTGAGTTGACCTTGAATGTGAGGCTGCTCTTTACCAAAAGACTAAATGCTTATTAACAACTTGCATTAGCCTCGTCTCTAAGATGTGACCCAAATTTCCTGTGAAAACTCACTGACTGAGGGAGTGTGTGGTTGGGTGTGAATATGTACATGTGCAACACTCAAAGAAAAGACCTCTTTCTCTGTGAGAATTAGTAGTTTGCACAAAATGGTGTGTGTGTGTGTGTGTGTGTGTGTGTGTGTGTGTGTGTGTGTGTGTGTGTGTGTGTGTGTGTGCGCGCGCACGCGCGCCCTTGTTCTGAATGTTTGTTGGACAGCTGAGAACCAGCTGGTGTGACAAGGGCTGAGTGTGTCAGAACTTGGGGAGCTGGATGCTCATAAGTCTTCACAGTTGCAGGTTTTTTGGGTGACTAGGGATTCAGGTTTCAAAGTTTTTGTTTTAATATAGTGTTTTGACAACTGGTATGGGGGAAACCTCATACAGGCTTGGGAAGAACATGCAAAGTGCAAATAGACTGGGCCAGATTCAAACCTAGACACAGACAGTTGAAGTGATGAGAGGCAGAAGCAGTACTTGCTGCACCACAATGGCAGTTTGAAATATAAATGAAAATTTCAACCTAAATGAATGTGTTATAAAGCAAATTGATACACTGATAACTTTCATGTCAAATAGTGAAGTGTGAAGAGCGAACACAAAATCAAACAGCTTCTTTTTTTGCAGAATGAGGCCATAGAGCTGTTGAAATGTGTGTAGTGGAATACTTGATCATTCCTCTATCGTTCAAAGTCCTTTTATAAGGGATTGAACTTCCTGTTTATGTTCAGTTTAGTTATGGTGTTAAGATATGGTGATTGTGTAAGCTACAGAATGAGTCTGACTTTATAATGCCACCCAAATCCATTTAAAGGTGTGTATGGGCACACTAACATCTTGGGATATGTGACTGTGAGATTAAGGTAAGACTATGAGAAAATATTGTTCAGGAAATAGTGATCACAAGTTTTTTCCACATTATTCCGGGTTGCGCATTTTTGCGTTTAGGCCTTGCAACATGCTGTCCACCCCCTCTGATGTGCCTCTCTTTGACATATGCTAAGTTCCCTGTTTAATCTTCAGGACCATGCCTGGAAAATCTTGGATGCAAGTAATTTCCTAATGCAGCCTAATATCAAATGTTATTGTGACGCTAACAATGAGCAGTTTTTCTTGAAACTGATTTTAAGGAGAATCTATGGACTTTAGCAACCATGACATTATACTGATGTGTCCATTTCTCCCTGTCTATGAGCTTTCAGTTAAAGCCACTGTTCTCTTTTCCAGTACTCTTCACCATGTTTCCCATTATTTGGCATATACTGTCAAGATGTTTAACACTGCTCTCTTTGCAACATTAAATAATTTTGCTGCTTTTCACCTGAAGTTATTCATTTATTATTTTTCTTACCCTGTGTTAGTTGGCCCATGTTGCTGCTTTACATAGCTGCAAATCAAATTGTTTATTGTGTCATATTTTATACCTGACAAATATTAATGATTGATGTTCAACTTGCCATAACTTACCTGTACCTTTGTGCCCATTTTCTATTGTTCTGTGAATGTATAAGCTTAGACGTAAACTGCAAGATTAGCTTGCAGACTGATATTTTATTGTAACTTTTTCTCTTTTTACAGCAACTTGGATCCCATGGATGGCAAAGGTGACTATGTGAAGGTAAGATTGGGTTTTACAGTTTGATTAATAAAAATGATAAAGATGTTAAGATCATTCAAGTACAGAAACATACGGACTATAAACTCTGCACTGGACATGTGATTATTTTCGTCTGTGGCTCACACTTTGAGTAAATTTAGAAGTGACTAAACTTTTGGTTGCACTGCTCCAGAGCTGACATTAAAATTGCCACCATGCAGCACTTTGGACTGTCCCTAAATCCCCTGAAATATTTGTGAGCCACCAGGTTAACCATGGGGGGGGGAGGTGCTAGGGTCCTTCTAGTTCCATTGACCAGTACTCTGCACCGCAGTAAATATGTGGAGCAGCAAGTGGTGTGGTGCTTTTGGAGCTCAGTTTGTAAGTTCCTACTGCTTGAGCTGTATAAGTTAATTCTATGCAATGTGTGGGCTCTTGTTAATAGCCCTGTTGTGCTCAAGACCAGGCTTTAGACCGTAGTTTTTTGTAGGTTTGCACTTGGTCTTGTCACAAGTCAGTGGTGGAGATTTATTTTCGTTAGACCATTTGAGACCAGTTGAAAAAAAGAAGTTAAATGGAACATTTCATTCCTCCCTCTTAAAAATTCATGTCTGCCAAAACATGAACATTTACTTATGATTGTGCCATATGCATCCAACAATAACCAAGCTGTCTATTGTCCAAAACCCATGATTAAAGCCCCTGATTTCATTTAGGATGTAGCATGTGCAGAAAGCGCGCTACACGCCAGTATGCTGGATTGCTGAATGAATGATTATAATGTCATGTATGTTGTTGATTATTCAATTAACATATGTGAACCATAAAAAGTCCATTTGCAAAAAAAGAAAAAATACATATTGTATGGTGTAAACTTTGCAGAGCAAAAGTCATTGGCCCCATGAGAGAAGGGGAAGTGACTTCCAACCTTCTCTTATGAGCACAAGGGTAAGCGAAGTTGTGAATTCTTAATTTAGCAATGTTTAGTTATTTTCGCTAGTGAGGAATGTGTTCTTTGGCGTATTAAGTATCCAGGACCACAAAACTGCAGAATCATGACACACAATGCTAAATATTTTGCTGTACGTCATAAACAGTCCGTTTCCATTACTAATCCCCTCACTTGCTTCCTGAAGTAGGATAGAGAACCGCTAGCAAATCTAGTCTTTCTGTTCTGCTTTTTAAAAGTTTGTTGTGTTGTACAGTTAAGGTGGCATGAAAGAACTTAAATTTTAATGTCTATGAACCTCAACTTTAAGAATTTCATGTTTATTTATTGGACAAAGCCAATCTTGTTAAATCAATTTTAATGGTAATTGTCTACATGAGTGACGTTAGCAAGCCCACCTAAACATGATGTTGTAGTATAGTAAAACAGTTTAGCTACACTGTCTTGCTGGTTGGACATAGAAAATGGTGAATCAATGATTTTCTTTGCAGGCTGGTTATTTTGCATGTGACACCTTTGCATTAAGTATAAAAATAACTCTTGAAATGTTGTTTGGTTGTGACCTATTGTGGCCTGTCACATTTAGTATGTAATTTCAAGTGATGGGCGGGGGGGAATCACTCAACACTTCATGTATCTAGCTGGGGACATTTGTCATAGATCTTGCGATATGCAAATAGCCTACTTGCTAAATATTTCTACTTAAAAGATCCAAAAAACTGTGGTTGAAGTATCTGCCTCCTCCTCACAATTCTGAGTAGTGAGAATTTTTATCGGGAAGGTTAAATCCTGACACACTGTTCATTTAACGAATAAAAAAAAATAGCCTACAGCCTCATATTTTTGAAAGCTATTCATGCCATAATATATTTAGCACCAACCATGTAGGACCACCAAACATTGTATTATCAGACTGTGAATCAGTGATAAATGTTGTCATTTCCTATGAGTACATGGTCTAATGGTTTATATGTAACACAAAATTGTATGCAACTGGTCTATCTTCAGTTGTGGTGTCCACAGTATTTCATATTTAGTCCAGCATTGCTTAGCTTCTTTCCATTAAAGTGATAGATCAACAGAAATGCTAACCTGGCTTACGGTGTAAGAAAGGCAACAGTGCACATAGGCTAGTCATTTGCACGGGCATTCTGAAGACACAAAATTACACACTTCTGACTTTGTGCTGCCACGTTGTTAACATCAACATGCCATATTTACAATAAAATTGTATATGTTTAAGATGTTCCACTCATTTCAGCAGCTATAATCAGTGAGTCATATTGCCTCTACCAACATATGCCTAGGCCAATAATTTAATAAGTTTGTTTGTCATAAACAAGTTAATTGCAACCTTTTGTTACCATTTAGAATGTCTGTCCCTAATACTATTGTTTGGCATATTCATAAGGATGGCATTTACATCTACTTAAGAACTGGGTTCAAGTTAAAATCATATTACTTAGGTTTTGGATTCAACTCCACTAACCCCCTTAATAGACTCTATTTTGTCTTAGACTTGAACCCTTATAATCTCAGAGTAGGTGGTCTTGTCTGCTATACTGCTTGTTAAGCAGGAGTTTTTGCTACACAAATAAGACAGGTGAAACTTTCTCATTACCCTACTGGAAGCTCTTTCACAAACAGTACAAAGCCACTGTGCATGCAGTCTCTTGTGATGTGATTGTCTGTGCTCTGCAAGAAAGTGTTGTTAGCGTCGGTGTGGGATGCCAGTCCTTGGAAGTCCATGGGGAGTCCCCCCGCAGAGAAATGTGGGGAATTCTGGGAAGGAGCTACTTTTGTCACTACAATATGAGTGTCCTGCAGGTTGAAAACAAAGGACGAGTACTGACCATGGGTTATTGGTCCTGTCTCTTTGTTTTGCTCTTCGCTGAAACAGGAAACACTGGGAGAGGGGGAGTGGAAGGTCATTCAGTTTCTTGGCAGGAGGAAGGGGGAGGGGGGATTGAGATGCTGGCCCTGACACTTGACTGATCGCTTCTTGGCTTGTGATCTAAGGCCGCGCTGTGTGGGAAGAGTGGCCCTGTTGATATACACTGTGTAGCTGTCAGTGGGACCTCTCCATACCAGTCTAGTAGGGATGTGTGATTCTGTCTTCTGGCCTGTTGGGGGGATTTCTCTATCAGTGCTGTAAAGCTGCTGTGATATTTTTTTTGCTCTCTCAATGGACAATTTTTGTGCAGCTCTGATGCTGGTTGTGATTCTCTCTTCTGCCTGGTGGTGATTATTTATACTAATCTAATTAGAATTGTGCATCTGTTTTCTAGTCACAAGGGGATGGTTTGTATCAGTCTAATAAGTGGGGTGATGTACTCTTCTGTTCAGGCAGGAGTTATTTCTACTAGTCTAATAATGGGCATATGACTCTCTATTGGGCACTCATGCTTGCGTGTGTGATTTTGGGAAAGTTACTTAAGGATCTCTGTTCACAAACTGGGACTCTTCACCTGTGTAGCACATGATGAATGATTCTGCCTTGTGACCAGGAACTGTTTCTGTAGTATGATAATGCTTCACATGGCAGTAGGAGTTACTGGACAATACGTGTATGGAGTAAACTGAACAGAAAAGCGAAGGCGCGCGCACACACACATGACTGTCCTACATCTTTGTAGATTGCTGTAGCACAACCAGGAAGATATGTCAGCTCAGTTCCTGATCACAGTTGTTAACTGAATGCATTGTGTGAAAAGGTTCTAGCAAGTCAATGGAAAAACCTGACTAGTACTATAAATTTCAAGTTGTAAAAGTATGAACTAGATTATGCCTCTAAGGCAATATGTGGTCATTCCTGCCTCCAGGAAGTTTTCATAAAGGGTGATTTCATGTATTTTCTAAAAGAGATTGCACAGTAATAAATGAAAAAGAAACTATAGTGGTCTAGTGGCTCTTGTCGGAAATGTCAGTAGTGCTATTTGTTACCACGTTAGAAACACTTTTTTTTTTTTTTAACTGATGTGTAATACAGGAATTTATTATATTCTATTTTAGCACTTAATTTAGTTTTGCTTAAGTATTCTCACGCTGAAGTTTACAGAAAACTTATCCACAAATGTCAGGTAATGAGTAATGCACCTTAGTCCCTCTAGATGGAGCTGCAGACCACTGTCTATCAGAAAAATGGCGGGGTGTGGTGTTGCCTGATATGACCCCAGTGTGCTTGCACATCTCAGTGAGAGAGACAGTGCTCCCATGGATAGGAGACTCATTTCTAGGACAGTCCAGCCTACTGATCCCCAGTCAGATCTGGGCTTGCGACTCAGAGCCCTGAGCATCTGCTTGGTAAAGGACCTCCTTGAACCCAGTTCCCCCTCCCCCATGGCCCTATAACCTTGCATAAATGTTCGCTCTTACAGCAGACCCTAGTCTTAAGAGAGTTACCATGCTGATATTTTCATAAGATGCTGCTCTGGTGCCTCATGGTGGAAAAACCAAGCCTTTCACCAAGAAAAGGTTTCTGTGATGTAAGCAGGCCACATTCATGTAGTCAAGGCATTGAAGGATGAGGATGACCTGCATTCGCATTTTGGGGATTGGAGCGGGGGAAGGGCTGACAGTGGCAGCAAAAGCTCTCTTGGAGGTAATTAACGTGTCCTGCATGTGGCTGACTGGCTGTTCGGCTCAAACTTGCCTATTCTCAGGGGATGGGGACAGTGGGACCCAGCTGGTGATGGGGGGAGGGGTGATTTACTTCACAATGAAACACACCATGGTAGAAGTTCTGCTTTAAAACCATTGGCCGTCTGCAGAGGAAATACATTCTACATCTACGATTTGAAAACTGAATTACTGCACAGCTTCCACTGACTGCAACTTAAAATTGACTGAGTTTGGTAATGTGCTTTGTTTCCTTTAATAATTCTTGATTAAATTGCCTCACACCATTGGAATATCCATTTGCTGAGACAGACCTCTCCTATCCAAGGCAATTTGCAAATGTATCCCATTCATGAGGCTTGGGGTTTTCTTTTTTATTTATTTTTTTAAATTTATTTAATGAATGTCAAGCACGTTGTCAAAATGAGCCCACCGCTGGAATCATTACACCACACTAGCACCTGTTATGATATGAGGAAAAAGAAAGCAGAGCTGCTGGACGGATCTGGATTACGAGTTAATGTGTAGCATTGAGGGGGGGGGAAATGAAGCGTGATAAGGGCGGCTATAACAAACGGCATCAGATTTGCCCCAGAACAAAAATTTACCCTCCATGCTCTTGCCCTGTGTTCACAAAAGCTGTCATCTCACTCCATTGTGTATTAAATCTGCCTTCAGGACACATTTGGAGTAATTAATTTTTAATTGTAGTCAGAGAGCAGGGAGAGATAGTGAGTATGTGAATACTGAGGGGAGTGAGGGAAGACTCACTGTGGGGGGGGGGGTGGAAAAGGGGTGGAGTAAGGGAGGTGGGGACAACAAGCAGACAGTGTGAGCATGAGCACAAGAAAGGCAAGGGAATAAAGAAAAGGCACACAATTTGGGTGGAAAAAGGGTAATCTGTGTTCAAAAAAGGACATTTTAAGTGTGTGTGTGGGGGCAGGGGGGGGGGGTTCCAAATGAAGAAGCCTGTGTGCACCTGGGCCAGCAGGTGCCATAGTGGTTAGTGCTGCTGCCTTGCACTTGAAGGACCATGTTTACATCTTGCCTCCAGTTGTAATTCTTTTGAGCAAGATACTTAGCCTGCATTACTCCAGAGAAACCTACTATATAAATGGGTAAATAATTGTAAGTAGCTTAAAATTATGAATGGCTGTAGAGAGAACCAACAGGCAAATAAATATAAATAGATAACATATCCAGCTTCAAATGAGATGAATGTTGATCCAAGTATATAGTTGGATCTCTTTGTTTTTTCCATGTTGAGAGGAACCCATTTGGAATGGTTATGAGCCATGGTGCTGTGCATGAACATTAAAGCAACACAGTATATTAAATATGCAACATCTGGTGACATCCTAGGATTAAGTCATACCTACTAAGGAAAACAGAACCAGTAAGAGGGAACATGCACATTCCAGTAGAATTATTCCTACAAAGTGTAATCCACAGGAAGATCATTAAGACTTACTGAGTGAAAAGTTTTTCTGTTCATCAGTTTCTACCATACCTTTCTTTGTATCCCCTCTTGGATTTCTTCATATATTTACATTAAAGGCAGGCTGATTACTTCTTCATGCTGTGTTATTCACACAAGGACTCGTCCTCGGATGAAAATGTGGGAATACCCACCTGTGACCTAACTTCTGAGTTCTACCTTGTCCCCTGAGCTCTGTGCCATGCACTGAGGGGTTTGCCGGCAGTGTTACAGCTTTCACTCTGTTGCCATGGTGAAGCTCTGTTTAAAGGGAGGTGATGTCATTTGGTCCTGTTGGGGGATGGATGAGGCCCCGCCCAGTGGTACCTTAGATGTGACAAATAGGGTAGATGTGCAATGCAAAAATACTACTACATCAATACAATATAGACTTTTTTTAAAGTTATAACTGGTCTAGTTTTTATGCACATTCACAGCAAAATAGTAACCCAAATGCTCCTGCATTCACATGGAGAGAAATGTTTTCATCCTCCCTCTGTCTGTCTCTCTCATTCAGTCACTCACACACAAATGCATACATTTTCTGCTTCATGCTTCACTGCTGTTAGTGGACTTCTGTCGCTGAACGTGCCCTCCTACTGCACCCCGTAACCCCCGTGTTGGGCTTCTTTCAAGACAGAATAAAAGACATATTCCTTTGAGAAGGTGCTGAAAGTATGTGGCACACCTCCTGCTTGGACCCCCCCCCCCCCCCCCTT